>WBNM01030298.1:36356-61353 GCA_013399055.1 Ramphastos sulfuratus
CTGTGCTTTCTTGTCACTGTTCTTGCAGATGCCCCTCAAGGACCGACTCCAGGTCTAAGTCAAGGTCCGTGGCTGGCAGTCCCTCTTAAAGCCCTCTCAAGGTCCCCTGTAGCAGTCTCTGGCTCCAAGTCTGCTCGCAGATAATGTGTCCCATTGCCATATATATATATGCTGGGGCAATATGTTCTCTCCCCATTCAAGCCTGCGGGGGTGGGGTAAGGTACTTGACACCTACTCCTTTCACATTCCAAACCCCCGGAACCAGAGGTGGGGGGAGCAGAACAGTTTCGCACCCCATTCAAACCTTCGGTGGGGCATGGACTTGGGTGTGCCATGCCGCAACCACCAACACAAACCTTGGCCACTAGTCAACAATATAGCAACAAACTGAGAACTGAACACTGTGCAAACAATGTGCTTAGTGGAGGAAAAAACAAGCTCTTAAAAATCCTCTTTAAGTGTGGAGCTAATTTGAAAAAGCACAGTTAATAAAGCACTGAACTGGGACTAGCCAGTCTGTCACAATTTACAGGTTTCCATTTTGTATTTTTCTCTATTTAAAGGTAGATTCGTAATTGCTGTCTGAGGAAGCATCCCTGGCATGCATGGCTTGAGACCTATTTATTTGATTGTAGCTTTCTCTTTTTTTAATAGTTTTGCAGTTGTAATGAATGCTAAATTGGTTGTTTGGATGGGGAAACCTCTGGAGAAAGAGAAAGCAACTAATGGCACTTCTAATGCAAATTGACAGGGCAGTTCACTCTGAGACAGTGTGTTAGGGAAAAAAAAAATCCCAGGTTTCAGGCAACTGTTTACTTTAAGTAGCTTGGTTCAAAAAAGTAGTGTCTAGTATGATTACTTTCTTCAGAGTGGTGTACTGGCTTCTACTTTCTTTTCTTTTGTGAAAGAGTAGTGAGAATATTTCCATGAGGCTCTCTTGTGGGCTGTATCCTAAGCCAGGATGCCACTGGCTTTCTTGGCCACAATGCTGACTCATGATAGACCTAGATAGAGAGATTCCAAAGGTGATCATATGACACAATTGAATATTTGTTTAAGGCCACTAGTGCTGGAAGTCCAGCGCTCTTTGCAGAGGAGAAAAAACTCATGGAACATCTGTGAAGTTTAAAGGAATGTCTAAAATAAAGTCTTTTCTCCCCTTCTGTGTTAGACTTTGCTTAGGTTTAAGCTTATTCTTGGAACAATGAAAGTTTTGTCAGTGTAGGAAAAGAGATTTATTTAGTATTTAAAGGCCCTATCTGTGCTGTAAAAGCTGGAAAGAAGCCATTTCTTCTGTTATAGAGTTAGCCTGGTTACAGCTTTCACTGCTACAAAACTGCCATTTCTTATTCAGATAAAATATGACTTTTTTTCTTTGCCCAGGCATTAATCAAAAGCACTGGTAAGTTTGTGATTAAGCAGTTTATGAAGAGCAGTAAATTTTATCAGGGAAAGTGGGAGATTTATGTCTCTAAATTTATAGTGGGTTTTTTGTCTCTTTCTAGAGTATAAAGCAGCAGACCAGTAGTCAGTTTTCCTTCAGATAAAATTCCAGAATTCTTTGCTCCAACTTTTTTTTCTATTTATTTGTACATGGCTATTTGATCTTTAGCAAAGAGCCCCTACTTTTTAAAGGCATCTGCCTAATGATCATGGGCTACAACCAAAGCACTGTGAGCTTCTGGATAATGCTATTCTTCTAGTTCCTTCTATGTGCATATATGTGAGTGTGGAAGATGGCATCAACTTGAACCTCCAGTTACCCTGTTTTTTAACATCCTCAGCCCCTGTGTATTGTGAGAAATATGTTCCTTTTAAGTTAACAAAACTTGTCCACATTTCTGCTTTCAACCTAATGTCAACCTGGAAAATCCATTAATTTTCCTATCCTTTATATATAGTAATTTATACTCATATAATTCAAAATTCCCTTCTCCCTCATTCTGCAAAATGTCTCTTTAAATACTTGTTTCTCTTCAGCTCTTCCACAAGCACTAAATACTATATTCTGTGTCAGCTGCCTTGTCCTGATTCCTACTATGCCAGTACTAGAGCATTCTAAGATCCAGTATCACTGTGTTTTGACACCACTAAACTTCTCTTGCTTCTTTAATCTGCTCCCACATTCTCCTGCTTATCAGGCTAGATATCATAGCAGATCTTCACCTGCTTCCTGAAAAATTGCCTGTTAAACTTCTAATTTCTTTTGCCCTGCCATATCTGTTACAGAGAATGCTGCCTGTACAAGCTGTTGCTGATGCTTTTTTGGGACCCTCAGTTGGTGCTCTAATAGCTAGTACCTTGGCAACTTTTAATGGTCAGTGAAGGTTCTCATGCACAAAACTAATTACAGTTTAGACCAAGCAAGAGATGACAATGGTTCACTAGATATTTTTTTTCTTATTGATGAAAAGCAATTAGCTGAAAATTATTTACCTGTACAGACACCAAACTTTTTAAAGGTACTGATAAAGTCTCAATAAAGATTGGATTTTGTAGCATCTTTTTACATACCAGTAGATTACAAGTGCTCTTGGTTTTGGTAATAGCTAAGTGCTAGATCTGCAAAGGTGTTTCATTGCTTACCTCCCTTTAAAGTCAACAAACACTAAATGACTGTTGCAGTATAAGGTGCAAAAATACTTGTGTATGTGAACCTGAATGCTTAGAACTAGAACTTGTGAATTTGCAATGAAATAGAGCCTCCTGCTGCTGTCTCTATTGTTCTACTGGATAGTACTTGAAAAAGTTAATGTGTTTGATTTACTGGAGGAGGTAACATTGTTCAAAAAGAGTCCCCTCATGTCATCAGATCTTGCTTCCCTGTTATCAATAGATGTGTTATGGTCCTCTGGAAATGAATCAAGCTTCATCTTGGACATTAGTCAAGCTTTCAGCTAAAACTCTCTCATCCTAGTCATTCTGAAAATGTGTGCAGGCTGTAGTTGAAGTGCTGATATGTCCTGCAATTTTTCTCACAAATCAAGCTCTCCTTTCAGTACTACTTCTCCTTTAGTGGTGCTCTCAAGCATAAGTGGTGGAGAAATTGTCAGGTAATTGCACCACTGGACAAAAGTGTAACCTTTGTACACTCAGATGTATTGATTGTAAGGGACCAAAAGAGATAAGAAATATTTGTTACTATTCTCAAGTGTGCAGATATAATCTTGGGCTCACAGAAGCAGTCTGTTTGGTAAGATCATGTCATGTCTCTGCAGTCTCTTTTAACATAGCCCGAAAATGATATCTTGCCATTTCTAAATGAAATTGAGAGTTCATAGTGAATATACAAGCTTTTTAATATAGATTTGTTTCTTCAAGATTGTTTTTGTTTAATGTTTTTGTGAGAATCAAGCAGATTTTGCTCTACTGCTCTTTAGCACACTAACATGAGATGAATAGGTTCCATGGCATGAGCTATTCAGCAGAGTTTATGCATTCTCATTGGATTCAGTAGCCTAAAAATGTCTTTCGAGATGCACACTGCTCTCAATGTGCCAAGAAACTAGATGTCACTGATAGAAAAATACAGTTACCTCAGCCACCTACTATGCTTTAGCCTTTGACTGCTAACAGGCTCCAAATCATCTGTCACTTCTTTGCCAACTCTTCGTGGTGCATTAATTGTTTTGTAATTCCACTGTGTATTTTGTTTGTCTTTTTCACTGTGCACATCTGCCCAGTGAATTTGAAAATAGCAACTTAGAAATCTTTTTACAACAAGTACTGCATTTAAAAACTTGGACATAGTGTGGTCATGTAACTTGCAATGTACTTGTTTTCAATTTCTTTGCTGTATCTTGAATTGGTACCCTTGAGGAGCTGAGTGCAGAGACTTTCATCCTATCTGTCTGGAGGGGGAGCAATAGACCCTTTTGAAGGCAGATCAGGCTGCTTTATGCCTCCCTTCCCATAACATTAAAAATGAATAAAGACAACTGAATTCTTGAATTGGGCATTTCATATGAGTGCCTGTAGATAAAGTTACATGACATCATCTTTTTGAGGATTTGTAACAAAACCACGAGAATATGCATGTCAGGAGTTCTCTAACAGATGGGGAAATCTTATTCAGTGGTACATATTACAGAGTTAACAAGTCATAGCACAGAAGGCGTGATACCCAGAGATGAGAATGTTCTTCTATATTTCCTTCCCACTTTGGAAGATGCACAGCTTTCCTGTCTTCTGGACTGAGTCGTCATGTTCCGTTCTCAGGAACATTAGTAGCTGAGAGTTCTCCTGCACCATCCTTACATATACAGCATAGCTGCCACTCTGTCTTGTTTGTTAACCTCTGTGAAGATAATTCAAAGAATTCAAGAATTACTGTTGTGGTTTGTTGGGTTTTGTGTACTTCCATTTGGGAAAAGATGTAGGTAGGGAAACTCCTACAACAGTTGCTGACTTCGGATACCAGGTTAACTAACTTATATGCTCCAGGTACTAGATATAGTTACTGGGTGCATGCAATAAGAAGAGGGAGGTAAATGTTGGTTTACAGTATATCAGAAATATTGTTGAAGTTGAATTTTACTCTTTAGGAAAGAAAAAGCTTCTGTTATGGTAAGGCTCTGATCTAGGACAAAAACACACAAAATGGTTGAGTTTGCTGCTCCTACATTGTGGACAGATGAAAAGTTTGAGAGGTTGCTCCTATTAGTAGCTGACATCCATCCTTTGTGTTTCTTCCTTTGCAGAAGTCATGACAGCTTCTTATAGGAAGGGTAGCTGGTAGTTCCACACCATCTTATATGATAACCTGTTCTGCTTATGTAGCTCCCAGCTGGCTGTCCTGGACTTCCAAAGATGTGGTTTTCTGACTTCAACTAAAAAAAAAAAAAAACAAACAACAAACAAAACAACAAACAAACAAAAAACCCCAAAACCACAAACCCAAAAAAAACACCCCAAAAATTCCCTGTACTATCTATGCATATTATGTCAGTTATCTTCTCACTTGCCCAGCCATTCAAAAGGTACCACGTCTGTTAACACTCTCATACTACTTTGCATCAATATGCTTTAGCACATTTGTGAAGTTCAAAACACAAAATCCATGTGACACTAAACCACAGAGATCCATCATATATAAAGCATGTTTTCCTTTCTCAGGAGGTACAAATAGTATTTGGTTTCAGAGAGTCACAACTTGCAATAGACAAACTAAACATGGTATCTGCGAAGAGTTAGTGGTATAGAGGTTAGGTATGGAGACAGGATAGTATTTTCCTGAAACCCAGAAATGTGCATATGTGGAAAAAAATCATGAGGTGTTCTCTCTAGAAATAGGATTTTAGCAGATTTATTTGAACAGAATAGGTTATGTTCCATGCATGAGTTGAACATGGTGTGAATGATTAAAAGGGGAATAGAAAGTAGCAATTGAATAAGCTATCAAAAATGAAACCAGTAAGACTGGGGAAAAACAAGAGGCTATTTGGATGTTTAGGCTAAAAAATTTGAGATGAGAGCATTAATTTTGAAGGTAAAAACATTAAGGTATTTGCATACTCTAAAGAGAATTTTCTATAGAGCACATGATGTTTATACAAGGCTGCACATCAAGACACAGGTAAATGTGACTTGATATCACAGCCATGATGAATTTAGCATGCCTCAAAGTATCAGTGACAAGAATGGGGGGGAAAAAAACCCAAATTGTTCTACCTTCTCACCTGCTTACAGTGGCATCTTAATCCTGGAATATGTTTTATCTTTAAAGACTGTCCTTTCATTTCCATTGTGTTTTAGAGCCTTAGCAAATGGATTTTTCCACTATTTGAAGATTTAATTGTTCAGTCTTCCTGGGAACAACAATAAATCAAGGCAATCAAATGTTTCTTTATTTCTCTGATTCTGCAGTATTCTATGAAGCCGTAAACTTTGGAGTCATGTCCTTGTATAGGGTGATCTCTGTGCTCTGCAATTTCCTCTAATACTGGTTTTACTGACAAAAATTATGCCTGTGTATATATATTTTTAATGCTTTGTAATAATCCCATAGCATTTGTGAATCATGCACTGTACTGTCTGTGATGAGAACCTGTATTTGAATAGGAATGTTAAGTATTGCAGTCCCTTAGGATAAGAATTTTTATTTATTTGAAATAGTTTTCAATTACTTGAAAGAGATTTTAAAAAGAAAATCATTAAAATACATAATTTTCTGGAAAATCGACAATAAACGGAGGCAAGAATTTGTTGCATCTTCAAAAGCAAGCTAGTGGAGCTGTTACTGAGCCATAAACAAAAGGAGACTCAAATATATTGGGTTCTTAAAGCACATTTTAGTAATACTAAGTTCAATTTTCAGCCATGCAATCAGTCACTCCAAATTATGTCTGAGGGAAAGTCCTTGTCTTCAAATCCGTTCAAATGTGAAATCCCAGCAGATTTTTGTTTCTGCAACATGAATTTCGGATTTTCACCACTTACTGGCTTAGAATAATTTTTAATGCTTCTCAGTTTATAAAAGGCTCACAAGAGGTTAACGGGAGTTCTTACTACAAGAACCCATTTAAGACTGGATGAATTCCTACCCACTGTCCTGAGACAGAATAGCAGATCAAATGTGAGTGCCACATCATTAAGTCTGTCCTTGTCAAGTCCATTCTATTTATCAGTAAGATGACTGTCACATAAATACCTCTTACATGGCATTGTATTGCATATGTTGTATGTACTGAGTACTATATTTGAAACAGTTTTACATCTCCTAGCTGTGCCAAGTGATAAAATGCTGCAATTGTATGCTGAATTACTTGTCTCTCTGAGCTTGGTTGGTGATATGTCTCTGTTCAGTTTCACACTAGTCAGTTGTTTTTTTTCAATAGAAAACAATGACAAAATGATTTTTTTTTTTTTAACAAGTATCTTGTAGAATTTTTATAGCCATGCCACAAATGGGAAGAGAGAAAGCATAACTGTTTTCTGTTTGGAACTTACCTAGAAGCATGTAGATTGCTTAGAGTATAGCAGTAGCACAAACCTGTAAGTCCTTGTAATTGCACAGTCAGACATAAACTGTAATGAAGCAGTGTATGAGGGGAGCAGGTGCTCAGGAGTGTTTTCAGTGTCTTGTCTTGCAGCAGCTTCTGTTCTAAGAAAAACTTGCTCTCCTGCTACTTGCTAGAGAATCTCTCCCTGCAGTGATTGCACACAAATCTGCGGGGCAGCTTTGTCAGATTGGAACAGGTAGGGACATATAGCAACAGGCCATGCCTTATCGACCCCATTGCTGTTGCTCTGCACTGTGGAGGGCAGGGGCCAGCTGCCCTGAGGCCCTGAGTTCTGCACAGCCAGAAATGTATGGCCTGGTAGGATGTGGTGCGGAAGGATGTACCTGAGTTTTGTGAGCACTTCAAAACTTTTGCCATGTCAACTGGCTTCTGTGGCTGCTGCTCACATGAGCTTGAAAACCAGGCATTTAAATAAAGGGAGGGTGAAAGCTGCAGCTTTAACAGGCAAAATAACTCTGGGATAGTGATTTTTGGGCACCCAGGATAATGCTTCTGAAAGAACAGCATGTTCAGATTGAAGTTACAGTGGAAGCATAGCTGGAATGAATATGGTAACTTTTGTTATGTCCTTGAGGAGGAGAATTATGTTAGTGGGAAATTTTCCCGTGGAAAGGATTTCCAAGCCCCCTCAGAATGTGTTCTTTCAACAAAACGGAACTTTTCCTAGAAAAGTACACACAAGATCTGACAGGAAACACTCTTTAAGTGAACGAAGAATTTTCTCAAGAGCAGAGCAGGAGACAGAACAAATTTTTTTAAAAAATCAGCTATTTAGTACAAATATCAAAACTAGATGTCAAAAAGTCCATAGCAAGATTAATTCAGTATTAGTTTAAAAATTATTTGTTATGCTGCTTTATTTTTATGCTTTTTTTTTCTCCTGAAGACATCATTCACTGTGAAATTAAATAATAATCCTACATACAGTCCTTTATAGGTAACTGTTCTAGCCCTTTAATCTGTCAGCCTCACTAATTTTTTGGAAAGTTGTTTTTTATCCTCCTTATAAATGGCTTTGAGTTTGCCAATGTAAACATAAGAGTCCAAGACTGAGCAATAAAATAAAAATAGAGTACCTCTACCTTTCAGGACATGTCCAAAGACATTAAATTAGTGAACTACTAAAAGCTGCTTCTAGAGCTCTGCAGCCTTCAAATTTACAATAAATCCCAAGGCATTCTCAGATCAAATAAATAGTACTGCAAACATAGCATTTCCGTTGTTCTGCCTTCATTTAAAGTCAAAGTTACATGGAGTATTGCACTAAGCTTTTCAAACATCATGCAAAGTTTTCCCAGAACTGGAAGATACAATTACTTCCAGGGGGTAATTTAACAGTCTTTTATATGATTTGCAGTACATGCTTGTTCAGCTGCAGAGACACTGATAAGCTCAAGTCCAGGGCAATGCAGAAATACCCAGAATACCTGTGAAGGGATTAGAATGGGTAAGTTACTGAAAACAGTAAAATTCAGCAGGTTTTGATTTTTTTTTTTTGCATGGGGAAACTGGAATGCAGGGAACAAAGATCTGTAGATAACCAGAAACTGCTGTTTCAGATGCTCCTCTGAATGTGCATTCATAAGATACACTGATCCACTTGGTGTTGTAAAGCTCTGTCCCATCTTCCACTAAATTCTTGTCCTTAAAAATAGTATGTTGCCTAGACAGAACCAGTGGGAACTGAAGCGTAGGGTCTGTTACTGTGGAAGTCACTTAGAGAAATCCAAACAAACTTCATTGATGTGAGCCTGGAACCTGACCTATACAGTAGGAGTCCCCTAGAACATCTGTGATGTTGATTAGCAGATGCTTCATTGACAGTAGCACACACAGAAGCTTGAATTGTAGAATAATGAAGGCACTTCTCGAGGTTGCCTCATCTAACCCCTGCTCAAACCAGGGATTGTCTAGGGCATGTCTGCTCAAACTTGTGTAGTCAAGTTCTGAATAATTTGAGGGTGAATGTTACTAAGGTGGTGTGGTGTGGTTTTTTTTTTGTTTGGTGGTGAATTGGTTGTCTTGGTAGTGTGAGGTTTTTTGTTTTTTGTGGTGTTGTCAAGGTCTGGAGAACAGAGATTAACAGTATCTCTGTCCAGAGGAGCAAGACTTGTTCTTTTAGATTTCCGTGTTGTGAAATTAAGGTGTAAACAAGACCAGATATCATCACAAAACTATTTATCANCTTGTCATCAAAGGATAAAGTTGAACAAAACCGAGGACAAGAGGGAAGAGGGGGGAGTGGGAACAATGGAGAAAGAGAGGAGCAGGGCAGGAAAAGAACAGGGATTATATTACCATCAACCGAAGATGGGGGGCGGAGAGAGGGGGAGGGAGACGTGCCTGGCCCAGGGATGTTAGAGTGGTTCTTTGGGTTCTTCTGGTGGAGGTGCACCCCTTTTTGCAGGCATCGCTTATGTCTCTTTTTTTTTATACAGTTTTTAGGTTGTTGTTCAGGTGCAGCTCCCCAGGAAGTCTTCCTGTGTATTCTCATGCATTTGCAGGGGCCCTGGCAGTGGCCCCCTCCCTGTGCCGCTTACNGTCTAGGGCATGTCTGCTCAAAAACTTGTGTAGTCAAGTTTTGAATAATTTGAGGGTGAAGGTTACTAGGGTGATGTGTTTTGTTTTGTTTGGTGGTGAATTGGTTGTCTTGGTAGTGTGAGGTTTTTTGTTTTTTGTGGTGTTGTCAAGGTCTGGAGAACAGAGATTAACAGTATCTCTGTCCAGAGGAGCAAGACTTGTTCTTTTAGATTTCCGTGTTGTGAAATTAAGGTGTAAAATAGTTTTGTGATGATATCTGGTCTTGTTATCAAAGGATAAAGTTGAACAAAACCGAGGACAAGAGGGAAGAGGGGGGAGTGGGAACAATGGAGAAAGAGAGGAGCAGGGCAGGAAAAGAACAGGGATTATATTACCATCAACCGAAGATGGGGGGCGGAGAGAGGGGGAGGGAGACGTGCCTGGCCCAGGGATGTTAGAGTGGTTCTTTGGGTTCTTCTGGTGGAGGTGCACCCCTTTTTGCAGGCATCGCTTATGTCTCTTTTTTTTTATACAGTTTTTAGGTTGTTGTTCAGGTGCAGCTCCCCAGGAAGTCTTCCTGTGTATTCTCATGCATTTGCAGGGGCCCTGGCAGTGGCCCCCTCCCTGTGCCGCTTACCTGTCCGTACCCCAAATACACAGAAGCCTTTTCTTTTCAGGGTAGCTGATGTGAAGTATCGCATCCTGGGCATTCAAGCCAGGCTGGAATCCTGGAATTTCAGCAAGACACTCTATATAGCATTTCTGAGCTCTTGAGCAGATATCTGGGCCAAGTCCTGTAAGTCCACCAAGGTGCTGTTTGCATCCCTTTGCCAGGAATCCGGGACATCTTTAACAAAGGCAATCTTTATCTTTGTTGATTCGATCGAGGGAGAGACGATCAGCTTCTCACAATTGTGTGGGTGTGTTTTACTCTTTGGCTAACACTCATCATCCTATTGCTGTACTCCACCAAAATCTGACCCCATTAACTTGCTGCCTCATTAGGAGACATCTTCGGATAGATCACTATTAGCCTTTTCCTGAAAGCTGAACAAACCGGGCTCAGCTTCATTCTATATGCCATAAGCTTCAGCCCACTGTCCGCCAGGGTAATATCTCCTGCACTGACTTCAGTGTGACACCTCTGTAGCCCTCCTTGTTGTCCTTCTGTTCACAAAGGGCAAAGAATGGTTTTGGGTTTTCTGGTTTATACTTGCAACATCCTTCTACTTGAGTGTAAGGATCAAGAAAGAAATTAACAGACTATGCTACCTGAAGCTTCCCTTCCAGCTTGTTTCTGCTCTCTAGTGCAAGAGCTTCATAGCCAAACAAATTTGACATCTACAATAGAAGTGTGGTTTTTTGTTTTTTTTTTATTTCAAAACAAACTGTTTTAGAACTGAGTTGTCATAATGTAAGACTTCCTTGTAATAGGAAAAGCAATGTTAAATCTCCACACGAAGATTCTGAGTAATATTGCAGTGGCTTACTGATAGATGCAGCCCTGTTGTGAATAATGAACTTTGTCTTCTATGACATCCCCAAAGCCAAGAACCATATGGCCATCAGGCATCATCTCTTCATACAGTTTTGGCAACCACAGCTTAGTTCTCTCAACTTTCTGAAATCTCAGTGATAAACGTCAGCTTCCTTCGACTTCATTCCTCTCCCTTACCATGTGCCAAGTGATTCAGAATGTAAGAAAAATAAATATGGAAAGTTCCTGTTTCATTGAAGAGATATTCTTTATTGGAGAAAAGAGAAATAGTGCTTATAGACCACCCAGCTATACGAGGAAGCTTTAATTTTGATGTGGGATTCTTCATGTATTCTGTGGGCTGCATGAGACTTGCAATTATTGAAATTAACATTAAACTGATGAAACATTTTCTCTTCACTGTATTTTTTTGAAAAAGGTCAGTGTGCATATGAAAGTTCTCAAAATTTGGAAAGGTAAGAAGCAGAGTCTGTATGCTGAGAGATATGCAATCAAATAGAGAACACAAATTGAGCAGGGGACCCTTCTTGTTTCTGAAGTTGTCCTATTACTGCATATGTAAATCTCTTTTCTTTTTCTTTCACACAGTCTTTTTTCCAAATGTCAATGTTAGAGGAGATATGAAAGTTATAATCTACAAGTAACTAAAACAGTTTTAAAATTGAGTCATTGAAACAGAAGGATAATTCAGAGTCTACATCAGGACCAAGCATGTAAAATTAATGTTTCTGATTTTTAAAATATAGTTTAAGTAGATACTGGTAAACATTGAAGAAGTTCTGGATACACAAAAGAAACTGAAGTGCTGTGATTTACTTTTGTGCAAAAACTCAGTCTGGAGCCTAGATTCAACAGTGAAAATCCAATCCTGAGTTAATTTGGGACCTAACCTGAGATTTGCAAGCACAGGTCAAGTGCCAGGTGTCAGAATAGGCCAACAGATTGTGGCATGTAGTGGGAACTTTGTGAAATTCTGCCCTACCTGAGTTTAGGTAGTAAGCATGTGCATTTGTGCAAGGCTGACTGGATCATCCCTGTCACCTTTAACGTAAACCAAAGTTATATTACTTGGGGTCTGTAGCAGATTGATGGTGATCAAACAAACCAGTCAGTATAAGGTCCTGTGTGGTGCTGTGTTCTAGATACACCTGCTATGTTAGAGGAGAACACAGTACAGGCAGAGGAGAGGGCAGTGGTGGTTTTTATTTTCTTCCTTTTTTTTTTTTTTTTGGAGACTGAACTGTTACACTAGCTGGGAACACAAGCTTCAAGGGACTAGAGAAGATGACAAGCATGAAGAAGCATGCATTTGTATTAACATTAGGGTGCATAGTGGGGAAAACTCATGACAGTTGCTAGTCCTGGCTCCTAAATCAAGCAGTTACTCAACAAAACTCTCATAAGAATAGAGGTTGGTAACTATCTCTTTTTCTTTTTTTTCTTTTGAGGGGAGAGTGCCCTAGAGTTATCTTTCTGGTAGTTAGGATACTGTTATGGAAAAAGGAAATTTTGTTTCTTTTTAGTATCTGGATAGCCCGAATGCCTGCTCCCTAGAGAAAAGTTCTGGGGTAGTGTAGAATTCTGACACCAATAATTTCTCTTCAAGCACTGTATTTAATGGAAACAGCTGAAACTGCTGTGCTTTGCATTAGCTTCTGCACTGATGGGGTGGTCTTAGCATTTCTCTGGGCCTGGCCTGGCCTGGGCTGCACTGCATTGCTTAGCTTGTAAATTCAAACAGGCCTGCATATGAAACAGGGAGCACAAATATCAGCACAGACAGGAAAACCTGGTCTGGTTGAGGATGCCGCTGCTGACTGCAGGGGGAGTTAGACTGGATGACCTTAGGAGGTCCCTTCCAACCCAGATCATTCTATGAAAATCATCAGTTCTGACCATAAGCGTTAACAAAACACAAGGCATGCAGATGTTTCTCTAGGTATGATGTATAGCAGTTTGCATTTGCATTCCAGGTAATTTTCACCCAGTGCTTAATAGCTTGGAGGGTTTTAAATTTAAAAATAACGCAGGTTATTTTTTCACTCTGAGGAATGTGAGGTGCAATATGATGAATACTATGCTTTAATTGAGAAAGAGTGCTTTGGAAATAAATGCTGCAGACTGAGGTGGAATGCCATGGGATTTCAGATGGTACAGCATTGGATTCGAAATGTGAGTGAAACTTGTCTGTTCAGTCTTTGTTCCTTTATTTTAGTAGGGCTAATGGGGATGACAGAAGTATTAGCAAATTAGCAGTGCTCCCAGAACTCTCTTCTTTTGAAGAAAGAATATTTAAATCTTGTCCAGTCCCATTCTAGCATGACACACATGCTATTTCTCTCCTTTTAATGCAAGAATGTTAAGAAGCAGGGAAAGATAACCAAGAGCATTTGGTTGTTCTGAGTTTCTAAAACCATGCTGACTTCCCAGATGTCATGGTGTTGCATTCGTTTCCTCTTCCACTCTGACAGTTCTGGTTGGTTTCTGCCAGACCTGGGAACTGGCATGGGTTGGAAGAATGTTCCAACTTCCACCCAAAGTGGGTGGAAGAGTGTTCTAATCTGACCATAAAAGTAAAAGAATCACAAATCCAAGTAAGGCAGGTAAGAACATCATGAACAACAGTGATTTGTATAAGTTACAGACTGTAGTTTCAGGCACAATAGTTTGCAGCTGTTTCTATTACAGGCTGTATTCTGGATTTGTATTTATTTTAGAGGCAATCATCCATGTAGGGCTTTGTTTGTATTTTCCCTAAACTTCTAATCAGTGTGACCTTCACATGACAAGGTATTGCAGGGAATCATTTAATTTCAGGCATTTTATTAGTGTATTTCTAGGAGTATTCCTATGGGCAAAGCTTAGAGATAATGAAGAAATTTGTTTAAAACCTGTGGAGTATAGAAAGGATGTTTCTCCAATCTACAAAAATCTGTCAAAACTCAATGTGTTATGATAATTCAGGTCATTGACTGTCAGCTCACCCTTTCTTGACTATTCCTTCTTAGCACTCTTCCTTCACCTTGTTAGTATCCCATGCATGTTCCTGATTTTTGTTTGTCCTGCCCTCTACTGGTTTTTCACATTTCAGGTATGTTTCTCATTAGTGTGCAGATTTACATTATGTGGTTACTGAAACACTTCATAATCTTCATAAGTATAATAAAGATTTTTATTTTTTCCTGCCTCCACTCTTACCTGTCATTCTGATTGCTTCAATACCTGTCTCTCATCTAATAGTAAGTATAATTTTTTCCCTTCTCATGAAATAGAATAGGAAACCAGTCAACTAATGCTAGAGAAACTGGACAAGATTTCATATAAATTGAAATGTGAAATAGTTGGCATTAAAAATGCACTGCATTGCAATGTCCTTTCAATCATGCATCATGTTATTTCAGTTTACAGTAGCTCAGGCTGTTTGGATGAGATGAAAGAAGCTGAAACAAAAAATCAGTGGTTCCATCTTGCCTGCAGTGAAAATAGGATGGCAATCAGAATAGTCTTCCTCACAGTTAGTTTATATGCCATCCAAATACAGTATTTTACCCAAAATGAAGACTGAGGAAAATGAAGCAAACTGTTTTTAAGAGTTTGCTTACACAGGAAAATTCAGGAATACTGATGAAAACTGATGGAGATTGTGAAGTGCGATGCCAGAGTTTTAAGGATTATTCTTCAGCTAATTAAAGCTTTTTTACTCTTCAACAAAGGAGTTTGTATAGAGATTTAATGTATGCTTAAGATGAGAACTGAATTTACACCCTCAATGTTTTCTTGTTTTGAATATTGAACATAGTGTGTAAATTGATTAGATAAGGGGATATTTAATGTAAAACTTTATTCTTTTAATTAGGGAATACACTTAGTGAGATGATTTGATGTAGGGCAAGTACAAAACTCTTCTCAGCCTCAGACTTCAGTGGGATCAAAAGGAATCCAAATGAATCTGGCCCAAAGGTCCAACTTGCTGGTCATAGCATTTATCTATGGTAGCTATGTATCCATTAACAGATATTGAGAATGTTTTTCATAAAAATCTGGAGTACACAGTTCTTTGGATTTACTGAAGCTTGTGAAAATCAGAATCCAAGAATCATTTTTGTTTATAGCATACTGGAGTGCTTGGAAAAGACTTAGTAACACTTTCCATTGTTCTGGGTGTCTTGACATTACTAGTGCAACAAAATTCAAAACAGATACTTTTAAAAAATATGTCATAATCTTGAAATTATGATTTTTACTTGTAACCAGCTGGAATCAGAAAGTTTCTACCCATATGGTAGAGAAAGAATATGAAAACATATGCATCCGGCACTGGTACTGTGTTCCCGAGGGAAAAACAGTTTGCTAATTTTATACTGGCCAGCAGGTGTCAACACCCCAAAGCGAAGATGCTGCGCAGCAGCCAAGGCACAGAGCGCGGCTGGAACGGGAAGTACGCGTTAGGATGTCTCACTTTGGAAGCTGACTTTGTGAGCTTGTTCTGTGCTGCTTCACTGCCAGTGAGGGAAGTCATCTTCTGAGGAGAAAGGAGGAAGGGGGAGTAAGCACTCCTTCCATCCCATGAGAAGATTCCTCTTAGTTTCACTTCCTACTGATTGTAGTAATAACTTTTTCTATTCCCTGTTCCCTGTCACCAGAAAATGGGTAAGAGTGGGTTACTTGACTGTTCTGGTCTGTGCAGTGGACTTTGAACTTGAAGTGCTACTGCACCCTATCTATTTTTCTCTTAAAGGTGCTACTCTAATACATATTTATGGGTTTCAGGCTTTTCTTAAGTGGCATCTTGTCAGGTTTTGTGTAGCTACATGATACATCTTTCCTAAAGTAACTTTGGAATTTTTTCAACTAACTGTAGAAGTGTATCTATCTGTATTACTACAGATCAAGGATTGTGAGTGCAGACCAGGTAGCTCTTACAGATAGGCAATTCCTTAAGACATCTCAGCCTTTTTCCCCACCGTTGCCACAGTCGAAGCCTATAGGATGTGTCCTACTTTTTGAAACACTGCATAACCAGAATGATTAAATAGTTATGAATGTTGTGTTCTTTCATTGATGTTTTGTTTTTGATTTTTAGATAACTTCTCAAGGTAGGATATTTTGCTCTGGATCAGCTGTTTTTGACCTCTGACAATGAGCAAGGCTGCAAAAAAGCAGGCATAATTTAGGCAAATATAAAATTTATCGTGTTGCTCTTCTAGGATAGTCTCTATCTGTCATTCACAATGGAAATTCTGGCTGACACTGAATGTTTTGATCATTGAAATGCTGACCTTAACTTCCTACCAGCTGCTATTTTACAGTGAGCTGGTAAGAGCTGGGAATTTACATACTCCAGTTTTAATTTACTCAAATGTTGTCAGTCAGCATTGTACATTAAGTACTGTATCTATTAGAAGGAACTTATAAAGCAACAACCTGAAAGATTAAAATCCTATGCCTCTTGAAGATACTAATCTTGGTGAATTTTAACAGATGCTTTAGCAGATGGGGATGTGATATTCACTACAGTAAATTACATTAACATGCTCTCAGACTGAGATGTCACATTTGCCACAGTAATTTACATTACCATGATTTGAGATAGATTTGATTTCTTAAAAAGAGTTGGAAATAATGTTTGATCAATTTACTTTGACTTGTCACTTCTTTAGGTAATAGTTAGTCTGGAGTGGGACACGTTTCTTACCAGTGCATGCATGGTGAACAGGATGTTAATACTATTTTGCTGTGGCCATATACAAACAATTTAATACACAGGATCCTGCATGATACCACACCAACAGCATGTGCCAAGATGTAAATAGTCTTAATTATTTTCCACAACTCTGTATCAATAAGTTATTTCATTCAGTGTAATAGATTGATTTGAATCCTGGACATATTTGCACTTCTGCATGTCTCTAAAGCTTTCAAACACTGCCTTTAGGAGATACTGTCATCCATTTCAATAGGTTGGTGGAAAGAACTCTGAGAAGAGGCTTAGCCATCTCTACTGTATTGGCATCTTCATCCAGAGGACTGTGGATGCAACCCAGCTGTCATCCAGTGTTGTGCTGGGAGTCTGAGAAATGTATTTATGATGGCATCTGCTACACTTCTTGCAAGTATGCCTCCATCTCCGTGGATTATGTGTAATAACTAATGGTCCCAAGAAGTTCTTAATCTAGCTCTAAAATCAGAGCAGAACACACAGAATCTTTAAATGACAAACCCTAATAAAGCTTCTTTGAGAGAAAATATAGCAGCTATCTGAAGCTTTACAAAGATGCTTTCAAGCTCTGTTTCTCTAATTACTGGATTTCTGAGTAACACAAGTAAAAGGCTCCAAAGTCTCTGCTATAGAGCTTCGAAGGGATTTCTATGGTCAGAGAATTAGAGGCCAGCCTTGGAGAAAATGCTTCAAAGATTTCAGGAGAGTAACTTGAGGCTGTGGTGAGACCATTTCAAGTATTTGTTTCTGTGATTTGACTCAAAATAGATCGAAGCAATGACCAAAGGAGTTTGTGTGGCATATTTCCTTGGACTATGAAGCCTCAAAGTCTTGAATCCAATCTTGCTTGGAACAACTGAGGATATATTTCCCCCACTAGACAATCCTATATCAAATAAGAACCTGTATATAATGCTTCTACATGCCTTTTAGAAAAGCTGTTGCTCTGTATTGAGGGTTACTGAATGATATATTAGAGATTATTTTAATGCAAGACTCTATGAAAGTCCTAATGTCTCTCCAAAATACTGCCAAAAGGCTGTATAGAGTGGCACATAGTGAGATATGTTTGTTGGTTGTCTTGGATTTAACCTAGGGATTCATGCTTACATTCTTAAATTTGAAGATTATATAATGCTACACAGTTGTAAATCAGATTTGTCTTTCAGTTATGCCAAAAAAATTACATGCATATATATCTATCTTACATATATATGCTCGCTCAATTAGTACTTTCTGTTTTGGAATGATTGAGATGTTCTGAGGACCAAGATATCTTATTCCTATACACAGAGAAACCCATCAAGATCTCATGGATGATCTTAATTTTGTCAGATTCTTACTTTAGAGTACTTTAAAACACATTTTTTTTAAAACAAAGATTACTTTTTCTTCTTGTTTTATGCAAGAAGTTGGAAAGAAATGGAATAGCAGTGGCTGTTTGCCCGACAATCTAGCATGAATTTAGTATGGGCAGGATACATCTGATATTCTGGCTGTTGGCATCATCCACAGATTTAGATCACTTGATCCTGGCATCTGACCTAGTAATCCTTTAGGAATGTAGCTGAGCTACAGCACTCATCTTGTGTTATGAAAGCGTTGTAGAGACAGGGAATTAATGTCTGAGTCAGGAATTATGAAAATAGAATTATTTTCCTGAAAGCCCTTCCCCCCAAGCTACATACAAAACAAGTTTAGGTTTGTTTACAGGTTCTAATTCAATTGGGAATTCTTCAACAGGATGTTATGAGCAAATTTAGAAGTAGGAAGTCAGGAAATGGAAGAGATTAAAGCTATAAACACAGCTTTACCTCACTATCAATCAGGCTGAGCAGAGAAGGGAGCAGCAGGCTTTACTCACAGAGGTGAGATGGGTGTTTAGGGATGATCCCCTGCTGGAAATATCTGAAAGATAAACGAGAGTGTTCAGTGCTTATATTTTGCCTGGTGGAGCAGGAGATGAACACTTTCAGTTTTGAGACAGGTCTTTCATGGAGCCTCAATGTAGAATCACTGAATTTTTTTTTAACTGGAAGAGACTTTTGAGATCATCTACTACAACTGCTCACCTAGAGGCTGGGATCCCACCAGTACTGCTAAGACCTTCTGGGACCTCTAGCCTAAGTCCTCCTTGGCATTTCAGCCATATCAGTGTTTTGCTGGTTGCTTGTAAAGTTCAGGTGTTGCTCACTGCTGTTCTCCCTGTTTTCTCCAAACCTTCTTGGAGCTTGTGAGAGTAGAGCTGCTTGATTCCACATTACAATGTGATTGTGGAAACCAGGTGAGGTACTGCCTATACTGAAAATATATGCTGATTTAAGACTGGTCAATAAGTAAACCACTTTACCACCTTACCTCATCCTCTTCTGTTATAAGCATATAATTATATCCAAGAAATATGCAGTGGCATGTGTCCATATTCTGTTCAGCAAAACATTATGCTTATAAGCGGAAGACTGTACCGTTGAAATAAATAGGGGGGAGGATAAAAACTTGCCTGAGATGAACTGATTTGTGAGCTAACATGTCACCAGAAGTTGCTACAACGTGCATACCACCTGAGGGAAACTCCTAAAATACCCTTTGTGTGCCACCTTGTGCTTTGAGTGGAGAGGAGAGGGGGAAAAAAAAAGCCTTTATTTTCCTTAGGAAAAAAGTTCTACTTTTAAACAAACAAGGTCTTTGCTCTTCTAGGTCACAAAAAGTCCTGTTTTCTGGAACTAATAATACTTTCCAAAGGTCTTGCACAGATTGTAGAAAAATTGCCAAAAATTATACCAAAAAAAGTGTTATTGCAAATCTTTGGAGAAGAGAGCACAAGAAGAGGATCAAGGAGTGTTATATGAAGAGAATTCTTTAAGATAATAGTAACTTTAATTCCATCATAATACATACTATTTTTTTGCATGCAAACATAAGGTAGCATAAGGAATCTGGACAGCAATTTTGCTACACAGGGCCAGTGAAAGACACATACAGCTCTTCACACCTCATTCTTTCCAAAACAAGGAGACGAGCAGTTTCCCTCTGTAAGTCTGAATTAGTTGTAATATCCAGCTGGGAGGAGTGGCTGACACACCATCAGACTGTGCTGCCATTCAGCAAGACTTGGACAGGCTGGAGAGCTGGGCAGAGGTGAACCTTATGGTGTTCAAGGAGGACAAGTACAGGATCCTGCATCTGGGGAGGGATAACACCGGCAGCAGTACTGACTAGGGATTGTCTTGCTGGAAAGCAGCCTCATGGGGACAGACCTGTGAGGTCTAGTAGACAGCAAGTTATCAGTGGGACAGCAATGTACCCATGTGCTCAAGAGGGTCAGTGCCCTTCTGGGGTGCATTGAGAAAAATGTCAATCAGGCTTAGGGAGGTTCTCTTTCCTCTGTACTCTGCCCTGGTGAGACCACACAGATCAAGAGAGACAGGAACTTACTGGAGAGAGTCCAGTGGAGAGCTCTGGTGGTGATAGTGGGACTTGAAAACATCTCTGTGACTAAGGAAGACTGACAGAACTGGGACTGCTTTTGTCTTGAGAAGGCTGAGAGAGAACCTTTTCGAAGTCTATAAATATGAGGGGTGGGTGTCAAGATGGAAGTGCCAGTTGCTTTTGGTGATGCCCAGTAATAGGACAAGGACCAGTAGGTTTAAGCTGGAGCACAAAAAGGTTCCACCTCAATATGAGAAGAGACTTTACAATGAGAGTGATGGGGCTGTGGAACAGGCTGCCCAGAGAGGTTGTGGAGTCTCCTTCTCTAGAGACTTCAAAAACATTCTGGATGTGTTCCTGTGCAGCCTGCCCTATTAAACCCTCTTTGGTAGGGTGATTGGACTAGGTTATCTTCAGGGGTCTCTTCCAACCCTGGACATTGTGATTCTTTGGTTAAGGAGAGAGTGCCCGGCAGGTTGAGGGAGGTTGTCCTGCTTCTCTGCTTTGCCCTAATGAGGCCACATGTGGAATTGTGTCCTGTTCTAGGCTTCACATTTCAAGAAGTGAGGAGTGTCCAGCAGAGAGCTTAAAAAAATGTTGAGATGACTGGAGCATCTTTCCTATGAGGAAAGGCTGAGAGATCTGAGGTTGTTTAACCTGGAGAAGACTTAGAGAAGTTCTTACCAGTGCTTATAAATATCTAAAGGTCAGGTGTCAAAAGGATGGGGGAAGATTCTTTTCAGTGGTGTCCAATGGCAGGACATGGACAAATTGGAGTACAGGAGAAGATTCCATCTGAACATGAGAAAAAACTTTCCCATGAGAGCAACAGAGTACTGGAACAGGCTGCCCAGAGAGGCTGTGGAGTCTTCTCTGGAGACTTCCAAAACCCACCTGTGTTTCTGTTGCAGCCTGCCCTGGGTCACCCTGCTTTAGCAGGAGAGTTAGAGTAGATGAAATCCAGAGGCCCCTTCCAATTCCTAACATTGTGATAAAACTTTATACTCGAAAAAAGCTTTGCATAAGTCAGTGGGGTCTCACAGAAGCACTAGAATTCATCTGCATCTATCAGCTTCAGGGACTGGGTTTTGAAAAATTAATATACACAGTAAGAAATAAACCCTCAATAGTCTAAGACCTCTAAGACCCCATTATTCTGGGGTTGCTGGGGCAGAATGGCAGTGCAGCTGTGGGCTGCAGGCCATAAGCAGTTCTCTGACTTTAGCTGGCTATAGGTGTATCCCAGACTAGCATCATACATAAGATAAAAGGGGAGGTTTGCTGAGGGTCTAGGAACTTTCTGTTAGTTTCCTGCTTGGCTTCATCTTAATTCTGCTCTTCTTCCACCTCCTGTCCTAAGGGGCTGCTTTCCTGGATATAGTGACTGCTGCACTTTTGCTGTGCTGAGTATAACTCCAGATACTTTGTACTGACACTGGGATCAGTTAGTCTCTTTCATGAAATCTGTTTCCATTTCAGCCTCTGTGTATTCTCTTCTTTTCCTGGTTCTCCTTCTCTGCTGGGGAGGAGGTCATCAGGTGATAGAGCAACTGCTGGAGTTCAGCCTCAGGTATGGGCTAAACATAGACATATCTAACATGTGCTGCTCTTGAGGTTGTTTCAGACCAATGACTCATACTTTGTGCAGGAATGATGTGTATGGTGTTTCTTATAATCAGAGGAAACTAAAAGGTTAGAACTGCAGATGGAAGAATGGACAAAAATACAGAGATGTCTTTAAGATGCTGCTTCAGAAGAATTGCCAATTGAGAACAGTGATGACTGGGAGCTACTGTACTGCATGTTTCATTTAATCTAAAACCAAGTGAAAAACCCTGGATGCTTTCAAAAATGTTACTCTGTTCTGAAAATAGCAAGTGTGATAAATATGCTCATTAGAATTGCAAACAACATTTTTCAGTTAGGATTTATTAAACAGATTAATTTCTATTATACTGAGAAAATAACCCCAATCTTGTCTCTTTTTATACTTTGTGGAAACAGAAGAGTGAGTTTATTTTTATAAATAATCTGCATTTGTAGGTGCAGTTTGACAGAATGTCATAACTTACTTTCCATTTAACTTCTAGCAATTCACCAGTCTTTGCCTTCTCCTGATTTAACATCCTGGAGACATTCACATTTCATGTTCTGACTCAGCTGAACTCAGATTTCACCTTTTTTTTCCCCCTTCCTTGAAAACTTTACTGACAAATTGCATTTATTTATTTTTTTTTTAAACCAATTTTATAAAAACTAAATTCTAGATACCTTCTCTGAGGCTTTTTTTTCTGACACAAATTGCAGTTATTGCTGCTGATATTTCTTTCTTTAAGACACAAGTTTATATTCAGTCCATGAGGTAAAGTAATGAGACCTGTACAGATTTTCCTGGATGCTTTTTTATAATTCAGTGCTCCCAGGCTGACTCTGTAGATCTTCTGTAGTTGTTCAAAAGATCCTTTACTGTCATATGTCCTGGTTATCCTGGTTGGGGGAATGAAGAAAGCAGAAGGCATAAAGAGCCCAAGTCAAATTACACCAGTGGGGTTGGAAACACCTAAGTAATGACCGTGGTAAGCAAAGGTGCTTATTTTTCTGTTACTGCTATGCTTATTAGCAAAATTCTTGCTGGTTTAAGATTTGGGACCCAGCTGGGCCTGCAGCTAATAATTGTTGTTGCTGTTCTGCGCAATGCCTTATGAATTCCTACTGGGATTAAAATTAATTCAGAGTGCACTGGAAATATTACATAGACATGTAGGTTGCTTTTATTCTTCTTAGCATAATTTCTTCAATTTAAATCCTGGGACTGGGATTGACTTAGAATTTTGATAAAAATAAGGTAAAAAGATGTTGTCTGAATACAGTGGGTTTAGGCTTCTTAGTTCTCCGTGTTTTCTCTTGCCGGAAAAATCAGTTAAGTAGGGAAAATACAGGGACATACCATCTTCTAATTCAGAACAGGAAAGAGACTTGAGATCCCCTTATTAACACTGTCATCAGTGCCAGGGTCCTGGTTTATGGTTTGTTATGTGTCTTAAAATTCATGACAATGCCTTGGCTACTAATTTTCGGGAGACTTATGAAACTTCACAAAGACAATAGGGTCTTGTTTTTCCCCACTGTCTGCCACTGATAATGATGACAGTGTGGGATTGTTCTGTGGGGCTGAAAACTTTTAACACAAGTCTATGATCTCTTAGCTGGGAATATCAAACACTAGCTGCTTTGCAGATGATGCTAAACAGACTAATAGAGTGACAGGTGTGCTGGTTTGAGGCTAATTGGAATATTTTAATGGAGAAAACTATAGGCTGTGAAAGGAAAAAATGGTGATGTCTACTTCACTCATAGGCTTGCTGAGATGGATAAGAACTCAAAACATAGAAGTCTCTCAGGCACAGTGTTTTGGGCTGTCTAGCAGCTTCTGGCTTTTCTCCTCTCTGCTGAGTAATCTCACTAACCATTTTCCTTCTAATCCCCCTGGCTGCGTAAGGCAAACCTTGGGGTAAGGTATAGGGGTGGGGAGAAGGTGGAAGGGTGGTTGGGAGCCCCTCCTGGAGTCTCTGATTTCTGGGAGGGGTGTTGTGTTTCTGTATTACCTTTACCTTGTATATTTCTGTAAATATTCCTGTNTCATGTGATAAATCTGCAGAGATCTGAGATGAGATGTCAAAAGACAAGGAGGTTAGAGGAAATATCTCATGTATCTCATGCAAAGGAGTTAAACCAAGATGCAACCAGACACAGACTGAAAGAGAGGTAGTGAGAACTGAGTGCCTTATCTATATTTTGGCTACTTGCATCTCAGCAGAAGAATGAGTGATATTGGGGTCATTGTTATTTTCTTCTCACAGCCAAGGATTTAATTTCCCTTATTAAAATATTCCAATTATCCTTAAACCAGCAGAGAGGAGTAAACTTAGGAAAGAGATCCTTAGTTACAAATGAATCTTTCTTTCCAATCAAGCATATCTGTAAAAATACATTTCTTGCAGGCATTCTGTTTTCCCTAATTTGGAAATTACTTCTGATCTCTATCACCATGCATGCCACAGTGGCAATAAATTTGGAAAGACGGATTCCAACTTAGTTTTCTATCTTGTCATGAACACATTCTGCTATTTTATTTGGCTGCTGGTTTAGATGATCATGATGAGCAGAGAACTCTGATAAATTGAGTTTAATTAGCCCAGTAAAACCTTGGAAATTAAAAAAAAAAAATTTTAAATTCCCAAACTCATACAACCAAAACTGTAATCTATGCTAAAAATAATTATTTTGTGTCCATAGTCAATTAAAGTGAAGGCTATTATAGATTAAATGCTTGTTTGTTTTTAATGAAGACATTTAAATGTGTATAGCCTTGAATGGATAAATAATTTAACTTTTCTCTCATAAATGCATAGGAATTTGAGAATTTTGTGTGATTGCGGTGTCAAAATGAGTACATTCATGTCTAGCAGTGAACTTCCTTTGCTAAATTACTCTAAACCAGTCACCTAAATAATCTGGTAGACATAAAAGGTTCTGCTTTGAAGTATCTAGTTGAAATAAATTGAATATAAGACATTATGCAATGACTTTATATTTTTCATTTAAAGAGCAAAATGAAACTATGAACTGGAATTGAAGATAGCTTTGTAGAGCTGTAGAGTCTCACAACCCTTTACTGATTCTATTTGACCATGTCAGTCTCAAGTTTCTGGGATAGCTATACAGCTTCAGCAAAGAGGTATACGATGCCTTCTATCCTAATATTGCATCCAATATTGCATTTTTCTGTGTCATTGTGCTGGTTTAAGG
>WBNM01030301.1:0-36069 GCA_013399055.1 Ramphastos sulfuratus
CCCCCACTAATAAGAGGAGTGTGGATTGCCAGGTGTCATTTACACTTTTTGGATAGCTTGAGCTGACCCTCAAGGCTGAGCAAACACACACTGGGTCAACATGGAGGGGCAGTTTTTACTGTCACAAATTTTACTGTCATTATTATAGTTCCTGCAAATACCTTTCACTTTTTAAAATCTCTGAAATATTTGTGTTTATTTAGTGCAGTAGCATAGAGAAGCCCACATGTGATTCAGGCCTCATTATACCGGCATTTTAAAAACCCTTGCCAGACAAATTCCCATGAATTGGTTTAACTGTGTTGATTTTATTATATCAGTGTAACCCAAACAAAACAGATACTCTGTGCTGGAATAATGTGGCATTTGTTCCAGTGCAATTTTATCCTTCTGTAGTTCTTCTTTCTCTAAATGGAGATTAAAAGGTGGTTTATCTACAATATAATGATAATCGTCTTTATGGAGAGGTTTGTTTTTTTTTTCAAACCGAGGCAGTGACAAAGTGATTACTTAATTGCTCAAGATGCTGGTAGTTCAGGAACTGGCAGAGATTTGATGTGCACAGCAATGGTTCAAGTATTGACTAAATGGCAGATCTTCATATGGATTTACACAGCAATAGCCTATTCTTAAATGACCTCATATGTGAATGCATTTTTTCAGGAACAACTCTAATTTTTTTCTGCAGCAAGAGTTTTCACACAAAAAGATATTTAGGAACTCCTACCACCCCCTTTCACATCCTTTTTTAATAAGAATAGACTTCTAACTGAGAAGTCACACATGCCAGAACACTTATACTGTAGGATATTGAAGATATTATTACAACTTTGCCTTCCACAAAACAGTCAGTATAATATCATATTTAATATCACAATCCTACCATGAACATTTCCCTAGTATGATGCTATAAAAAAGTAATTTTTAAGATGGTAAGAGACCAAATGCTATCTAGAAAGTGAATGCCTGACGTACAAACAAACCAATATATTGTCCATCCTTTCTGTCTTAAAGATGTGCTTACTTTAGCTCAGCTGAGTTAAAATGGAGTGCAAATAACTATTCTGGAACAACTGCACTTCTAGATGAAATCAAAACAGAATCCAAACAGTGAGTGTCAGGAGGATGGAGCCAGACTCTTGTCAGCGGTGCCCAGTGACAGGACAAGGGGAAACTGACACAAACTGGAACACAAGAGGCTCCATATGAACATAAGAAAAAAAAATCTTCACTTTGAGGGTGGCAGAGCACTGGAGCAAGCTGCTCAAAGAGGCTGTGGCATCTGTCTCTGGAGGCATTCAAAACCTGCCTAGACGTGTTCCTGTGATTTAGTCTAGGTGATCCTGCTCTTAGCAGCGGAGTTTGACTAAATGATCTTTCAGAGGTTACTTTCAACTGCTACCAACCTGTGATCCTGTGATCTCTTCTTGCTCTGAAACGTTTTTTGAAAGACTATTAATACACACATCATCATTTTGCATTCAAAATATCCATGTAATGTGCTATGTAAATATTTTGCATGAGAGGTGAGTTTTCTGGATTCACATGGGTATCACTGGATGACAAAACGTCTTGCTAAGGAGTTCTCCAATTGTCAATTTGTAGCAAAGTTCTCCTAAGTCTCTTGAGTAAACGTCTGACCACTACACACACCTCTTCCACGTGCTTCTGCATTGCTCCTAAGAGATGCTTTCCACCACTGTTTCATTTGCAGAGACCACACGGGATGGCTCAGTGCTTTAATTGGTATTCTCTTGTGCACCTGCTTAAGGACATAACAAAGTGTGAAGCAAACAGCCTCTCATTCCTCTTTAGTGTTACTCAAGAACCAGATTCATCCTTGTGCAGACCCACAGGCAGCAGCATGGGGAAGGCACTACTAACCATATACCTGAACTTTGGAATGGACTATCCAGACTGCCTTTCAGATCCCAAAATAAGGACTGGTTGGAAGTGAGGGGAAAATAGGCCCAATACTGAGGGGAAAACTTAGTGATCTAAAAGTGGAGTGGTTTGGGCAATGGCCATACAGCAGAAGGTCTGGAAAGTAATAATCAGAAAGGTTTCTTGGCCATTTAACATTTGTGGCTGACAATTGCAATTGCCTCTGCTGATCAGAAACAGTTCTCTCCAAGAATGGTTCCCACAGGATTACAACATATCATAGCATTTTGTAACTATCAGTGGAAGTTTCATTTTCTCATAATCAGTATGGAAAAACTAGGCTGCAGATGAGGAAAGGTCAAGAGAAAGAAGTTGTTTCAAAATAATTGCTTTCTGAAAACAGAGAAATAGTATGTTTATTTATATAGCAGAGAACGTGCACTGTGGAAAAGGGCACAAGGAGACAGGTTTCTTCGGTTTCCTGTCTAGAAGTTTCTGTGTAGTGTGGGGTTCAAGCACAAGTGAAGCACCTCATGTAACTGTTATTTTAAAGGCTAGATGTTCAGTTCTGGACCACTGGTGCAAAGCTCTCTTCAGTCAATGGAGAGAAGTAGTTCCCATAGGTGAGAAAATTGTATGCCTGTCTTAGCATCAGCTCAATCATCTTCAGCAGGAGCTTGTTTCACCCCAATGGGGGTTGGGTCTGGACACTTAGCTCATGTAAATGTCTAACCAAACACAGACAAACCCAGGTCAGCTGTCTGTGCCTGATGTGGCCTGACCTCAGATGTGCATTCCATACATTTTATTCATAGTTTACAGAAGGCTCTATGAGATAGATAAAAAGAGGGAAGGAAATTTCAATAAAGAAAGGAAAATGCAACGCAAGCTTGCTACAAAACAAAGCAGGGAAAATTCCAGTACTGGAAATATGCGAACGCAGTAGAAAATTAAAATAAATGGACAACCACAAGTAGGAAATACTACCTAGGCTTCCAGTTGCTGGTGTACAGGATTGCTAAAAAGACACAGAGAACTCTGAATCTTGTAAAAGTATATTTACTTAGGTGTAAATATCCCACTAACAGGTCATTTTTTGTTTCCCTATGACATCAAGCACCTTCCATGTCCCTTTTCTTGGTTACACTCCAATATTCAACCTTTTTTTTTTTTTTTTGACAGCTTCAGAATCTAAGTTTCTCCACTGTTCAGTTGCTACATTTTCAATTACTACCTCTTCAGTTATGCTTTTTCCACACGCTTGGATAAACCTCCTTTTGGGCATATTTTGGTTTTGAAACCATCATTTCCTGACAAAACGCAGCAAAACCGTCTCTGACCACTACAAGATGCTGACTAGTATTACCTCATTGTCTGCCTGCATTCTACCATCTACCTGTGTCTAACTGCTGTCTTTTGTTATGTACTTAGGACATGTGCTCTTTGTTCTGTTTGTACAGCTTCTTTCGAAATGGCATCCTAAGCCTGTAACTTGGGCTCCTGTGCGCTAAAATAATACAGGTAATAAACACTACCGTTTCGTTTTAATGTTGTCTTGCACGTGAACCTCGCTGTACTTGTATGCTTTTAAGTGGAAAAGCACCACACTACACACAGGCACTAGGTAACACCGCTCCGTTGGTTCTGTATCATTACCCATCATGTTCTCCACCCGCTTCAGGGTAACAGACTGCTGTAGACCAAGGTTTGGAAGCAGAACATTTGTGATCAGCTTCTTTCCCTGTTTCTTTCTTACTGCAATGCACGGCCCGGAGCAATTTATTTGGGAAGGAGAACAAGGCAACCTAGACGCTATTGCAAGCAATATTTTGTGATACAGAAAAGCAGATTTCCCAAAGAAAAGCCGTGCAGGCCACTTTGAATCGTCAGTGCTCACGGTCGGAGTGTTTTGCCCATAACTATCTCACGCCTCCCCGCCGGAGCCGGCCCCTCCGCCGGTTCCGCAGCTCTACCCTCGCCGCTCGGCGAGCCCCGCGGCCCTAACACTCCGGCCTATGCCGGCTGAGGGCTGCGCAGCGGAGCCACGAGTTCCTCGTGGCCTTCCGATGGCCGCGGTCTCCGACACAGGCCCGGAGCCGCGGAGCAGCTCCTCCCCAGCAGGCCCCGCTCACCGCAACCCCCACTCCCCCGGTCGCTCAGTCCGCCCGGCCTACCCTGGCGCCGCCGCGACAAACGGAAGGCCGCCATGCCTCTGAACAGCCCGCTCCCCGACGGGACAATGGCCGTGAGGGGGCCAGGCCAACCAGTGCCAGGGACGCCCGCCCTGGGGCACCAGCCCCTGCGCTCTGCACCCCACCCGCCACCGCCTCATCACTGGGCCAGCCGCCACGCCGCGGCTCCCCTTGCTCCGCCTCNCGGCGGGCGCCGCGGCCTGCGGGCGGCCGCTGGTTGGCGCCGGGGGGACACGTGAGGGGGGAGGGGGCAGCAGCGGCAGGAGTTTCCCCGACAGCTGGGGGTTGCGGCGGCAGCTCCTCCTTCCCAGGTCCCCGTTAGAGCCAAGAAACCCCACTGTGCTCCTTATTGACAAACACACAAAGGGCCGCGCCAGGGACGCGTCTGGAGCCGGCATGGGAGACAAGAAGAGCCCAACCAGGTAAGGGCAGCAGCAGCACATCCTGCTTTCCCTGGGCCCTTTCGGTGGCGGCCGAGTGCGCGGAGCCGGCGACGATGGCGGCCGGCGGGGCGCCCCCGGGAGGGAGGTGGCGGCGTCGGCGGCGTCGTGAGGGCGTCGCGCCCGGTGTTGCCCCTGGCGCGCGTGTGTCTCCACAGGCCGAAGCGGCAGCCGAAACCCTCCTCGGACGAGGGCTACTGGGACTGCAGCGTCTGCACCTTCCGCAACAGCGCCGAGGCCTTCAAGTGCATGATGTGCGACGTGAGGAAGGGCACCTCCACACGGTGGGTCGCCGGCTGCGGCTGAGGGGGAAGCGGGGACGGGGTGGGGAGGAGCTGTTAGGTGGCCTCCCGCCGCCCCGGGCAATGAGGGAGAGCGGTTGCTATAGGAGTCAGGTCACGTTTACCGAGGAGCCCCAGCCCGGGGCTCCCCGGTAAACGTGACCCAAGCCGGGGAGCGGTACGCCGGCATGTGTGAAAATAGAAATAATAAATACCGGGAAGGGCATAATTGCCTGCCCAGCCTGACCCCAAGGAGGCAGTGCCTTTGGCAGGAAGAAGAGCCATCTCCTGGGATGTTTGGGTTTAATGTTTGTGTGTGTTTGGGGTTTTTTTCCTCCTCTTAAATTTTTCTATGAGGTTAACTTTGCTTCATAAATGCTCCCCGTTTTAAAGTTATTATTATTGTAGTTCACTTTTCACCACAGAGCATCACTACGCAGGTTTCATGGGGCTATTGAAGGTGGATAATAACCCTTCGCTGCTTAGGGAGGAATTGTTGGCTAGTTGAACTGCGCCGTGTGGAAGTGCCGCCCTGCGTCTCTGGCTTCCCAGGAGGACCTTTCCTCAAGTGCACGCGTCGAAAAACTCGTGGTGGATTACCTGTTTCCTGCACCTGCCACTCTTTTTCAGTATTATGGCCTAAATGTGCGTGCCTGGGGAATGGAGGCTTCTAAAAATCAACTGAAGTGCTTGAACTTGTTGCATGTTAACGGGAGAGAAAATTGCTTATGATTCCTTTGTTAACGTTTATCGTACGTATGGATTAATCCTGTCAGCGACAGAAGTTTAAGTGGCAATGAAAGTTGCAATCCTTTCAAAGGCAGCTATTACATTCTAAGTGTCAGTCAAGGTAGTGCTGAATATGGCTTGCATTAAATTTTAGATTTTGAAATTGCGAGTGCAAGGTTGCATCCACTTACTTGACAAAAATTCAGTCTGTAATTCTAGAGTTGATTTCCTAAACTCTGGAAACTGAAGTGAATGGTGAAAGAAATTCTCATAACTTCAGTTTTGAATATTAGTTGATTGTATTATTTTGGTCTTTAACCAAGGAAATCAATGAGGTAAATGCACTGGAGAGGAAATGCATGTTGTGTTTTAAGTGTGGTTTCCAGTTTTAACAATGACATTGTGTTTATATCACAGACAGGTGTTTACAGATTGGTAACATTCAGCAAAACAATACTGTTGAAGCAATTAATGCAAAAATCTTTAAAACGGCTCAAATGAAGACTCTTTAGCATCGAGTCAGCTTGGTAGGTCCAGTTTTAAAGTCAGTTTAAAATTATGTTTTGTTGCAGTGGCAGCTCGGGTAAAATTACTAAAACTTGAAAACTCCCCACCAAAACACAAAGAATGTGGAAAAAATAAACTGCTGGGGAAAAAAAATACTGCTTTCTTTTTTCCCCACTTGAATATTTAATATATTTTAGAAAAATTTTTGGCAACAAAACGTCTTTTGTTGTGGTGGTGGTTTTTTTTTATTTTCCATTTTCTCCCCCACAGTGATCTGGTGTGCACAGCTTTAGTTGATAACGTTGATTTTTGTTTCTCTGCTTAAACTCGAAACAGTGTAGCTGAGTAGGTTTATGGGTTTCTTTTTTCCCATGAGATTTAGATAGGCTGCCTTTTCACATGTTTGTGAAGTCCAGGATTTACATGTGGCATGAGATAGAGGTTGGGTTTTTAGGCCCCAATTCTGAAATTAGATTTGAGCTAGTAAGTAGACCTTTGTGTAGATAGAGAGAATCATTAGGGTGCCAGAGAGACACAAGAGGCCAAACTGGGGTGGTGTTAAAACATTAGCTGGTTCTGGATATACAACAAAATGTTTTTCATCAGTGTTGGTCAGAATGACAATACTATGGTATTGTGGTGGCACTGGGAGTACATTTTTCACGTATTTTTTCACTCTTAAATTTTGAAGCATAGTGGTAGATTGACGCTTCAGCACAATTCTGACTGTGCTGTGATTCTTCAGAATTTCTACTGTCTTTTTTGCTGATATGTATTAGTGCAGAGAAATCTGTTTGTGGTGGCCAGTTTGTCTGCTTCTTCATGTTAAAATTCACAAAATGTGGCCAGATTTGCAGAAGAATAAGCAGGTAATCATAGAAAAGCTTTGTGGTTTTGAAGGCTACTGGAAATTAGGTGCAAAATTGATTAAACCAGCTTTACTTTTTTATACTAACCATGTAGTATTAACTAACTTTACAGAAATATTTTCAGGTGCAATATAGGGTTCATGTATGTCTTTACTGTGGAATAGTTTCTTGTTTCTGAAAGAATTCTCCTTCATGCCAGAGGCTAGATAAGGGTTATGGTCTTTAACAACTGGTGGGATTGTTAAGATTAGTGGAAATACTCCTTACGACTTTTTGATTATATTTTAATATACTTCTAGATTGAATTTTCAAAATTAAAAGCTTTCTTTTGAAGCAGATTGGACCATGGACAAATTAGCTTTGTCCATGGCAGTATCACCGTAAATGATTAAACTCTCCAGTGCTTGGATGGGAGATGCCCAAGAGAAGTCCTAGATGCTGTAGGAAGTGATGTAGCAGGAAGTGGTCACATTTTCTTTGTGTTAGTACTAAAGGAGTGCCCCAGTCTGGTGCCAGTTACATGTGCCAGAAGTCAGATGTGAAACTAAGAACCTGTGTGCCAGTTGAAACCCCTGTACTGTATAACAGTACTTTTAATTGGGTAGTATCACTGAGGATTTAAATTCTCCCTGTACACGTGGCTTACTTATTTACTTTCTAAACTAAATTGTTCCATATTGTTGCTTGGGTACTGAGAAATTTCTGTGTTTCTCTTGATAGGTGATGGTACTGAATGTAGTAATTTTCTGTATGTAACCTTTTAAAACACTTTGAATCTTTCTAGATGAAAGATGTTGTATAAATGTAAGGAACTTAGGGCTGTGATAATCATTCCTTACTTGGGCAAATCCCCTGGTGAAGTTCATTAGAAACATGCGTAAAGAATGCTGAATAGAACCCTAACATACTGTGCGTAGAGGGAACTGGTAACAGACTATATTTAGGTTGCCTGATAGTTTCCATTATAAAGAAATTACTTGATCTCTTTGAGAAGCTCTATTTGTGAAAGCCATTGAAGTTTTACAAGAGGAAGAGTCCTTACACTAAAAAAGCGGCTTGATTTCCTTACCTTGTGAAGTTCGTTGAGATGTAAACACTTGAAAAGTCATCGTTCCCCCTCTGTCACTTGTGTGGTACAGAAGATTGCTAGAACAGTGAAAAAAACGAGACCAGCAATACTGTAAAAGGACCAGCGGCAATGACACTATACTGAAAACCTAGACGGGAATTATTTTGCTCCTGGAGAGGTTATAGTAGGGTTACTGAATTTGGTCTGACTCTCGCAATTACTGGTTTGCCAAAAGAAAGTTGTCTCCACGGCTTCACTGCTATTTCTTCCCCCCCCATCCCGCTTTTTGCTCCTCATGACACTAGCTGAATCAGCAGTATACCAGTACTGGCAGACCTTTTAAGAACTGGGCTGGGACCTTGGACAGACCTTATTGCAGCAAGTATTTGCTCCCTGTTTGTCTGTCCTTCAGTGGGTTTTTTGGTGTTTTGTTTTGTTTTGTTTTTTTCTTGCCATCTAACACAGTAATTGTAATTTAGGCACATAGAGTTGAAAATTAGAGTTCCAGTGTTGCAGAAAAGTACACAAGAGGACTAGCATTCCTCCAAAGGGATGTACGTTAATTACTTTGTCTTCTAGGGGTCTGCCTTACTTTTCCATCACCTCTTTCTCCTCAGATCACATTAACATTATTGTTTTTAGTAACAATATCTAGATTTAAAATTACCTCTCACTTTGAGGTTTTTTTAATGTAGTTTCTTATGTATGTGCATTGTGATCTGGTCTGTAGTTGCAGGATCCCATCCGTTCTTTTTTCCATGATATGACAAACCTTGTTTTCATCCATTGTGAAGGATGAATATCCAGGGGAGTGTAGTGAGAGCTACAGGAGGAACTGCAAATTTGGCTGCTTAAGCTTTGAAATGGTTGGCATGACAATCTGCTGTGTAAATAAAGGCAAAAAAAGTATCAGGGATTTGTGGTCAGATTCCCTTTTCCAAAGTGGATTTTTAAATTAGGAAATAGGGCGGAATCCAAAGGCTATTTTCACCAATAGTATTCTCTGAGCTGTTGTACACAGATAAAACTGCTTTTGCTTGTTATAGTTCTATTTAATTTTATTTTTTAAGAACTACTACTATTGCTTACTTTTAACTCAGTAAAATCTTAATCTTACCTATGAATTTCTGAGGCTTCATGCACACTATTCAAGCCCAAAATATTTTTTCTTTAGGCAAGAGAAAAGACGGGAGAATAAGGAGATAAAACAGGTACAAGTGACTTCTGTGAAGTGGTTTGGGTTTGTTTTGTTTTTTCTTTTAGCATGGATTTTTGTTAAGATGTTCCTCTCTGATACGTATCTTGAGGGAGTTTCTATAACCAATACCATTTACATAAAATGGCCAGAACAAGAAAGTAATCTCAAGTCAGGATAAATTTTTGTGTATTTAGGATCTATACCTCTTAACACAGTGTGCTGCTGCAGTACAGGCATATATAACCAGCTGAACGGGGGCATGGCTTCTGTGTCCTATGCTCTATTGATCTCCATTACTGAATAATTCCTTACCTCCCAGCCTGAGGTATAGAAAGCCAGCTTTAAATCATACCAGACAGAAGAGTCTGAGGTATAATGAACTAGGTTGCCATCTTCATACATTTGCTTGATATTTGGACTGTGCTCCTTCACTGCCTGAGAGTATGGTCATTCAATAAGTGCATGTATTTGTAAGCTTGTCTGATAGTCTCCTAAACAGGAGATACAGGTCTTTACTTGAAGCTGTCATGCGTTTGTTTTATGCTTTGAGAAGCATAAATAAAATGTTTAATTTTTAACTTGGATATCAAGGTCGTTTTTCTTCAGAAAATATGTTCAATTTGTTTAGTCATGCACCATCTGGATGTTTATAAGCACAAATCAGATACATTTAACTAAATCTGGTATTTGTGTTTCTGTTGAAATGCAGTACTGCTCAGGACAGAGATTTGGTACTTGTCTTGTGTATCTAGTTTAACATGTCTGTTTTACAACAGCTTGTTAAGGACTCTGTCTTCTGCCTTCCAATGAGCAGCCTATGTGTGCGCACATGCGCCTGCGTGTCAGGAGAAAGGCTTGAAGGAGAGAGGAAGAACTGCCTGTCATGCTGATTTTACAAATACATGCCTAGATTGAGCTTAACAGACTAAAAAGCTGTTCATTACTTGTGGTTGTTTGAAGAAGAAAGTATTTGCAGGAATGAAGTGAGTGGAAAAGTCACATGTAATCCATATTTTACCAAGCTGTATGTTACAAGTTTTATGTTTTATCTTAAATACTACATTAGTTCTCTTCTGCTCTGTAGATAGACGCCAATTATTCTAGTAATTCTGGAGTGGCAGTCTTATTTTTCAAAAGAGCTTTAAAAAGGAATGTTCAGAATTGTTTAGGAATTTATCTAGGAATTATTTTCACTGGAAAATGTAGTGAAACTTGGGAGTTTTGCTTCAATGAGATTTTGGTTTACTGTATATAATAATGAAGTAATTTTTATTGGTTGGAGTGGCTCTGTTGGATACTGTTGACAGGGCTAGCTTGTATGGGCAATAAGAAAATGCAATGGGCAGCCTATCAAAAGAAGTTAAAGCTCAGAATGTAGAAAGACTAACAATTCATAACAAAAAAATGTGCTGCCTTTCCCCCCCATCATTTTCTGTAACTGTCTTTCCCAGTGTCTTATAGCTTGGGCTTTTTCCTTCCTCCTCCTCCCTCTCTTTACCTAGAACAAAATGAATAATACTTTATTTGATACTGGCTTAAGACCTAGTAGGACCTGTTTCATCTGAGTTTGACAGTTGATTTAAACCTAGATTACTTGTTTCTTTTTACATCAAATTGTAAATAGTAGTTACATCAGTAGTAATCTTTGGCCAGAAATTTAGGTAGCTGTCACTGGGATTTGGCCTTCTATGTGTGTATATACCTTAGGTAATTAAAGAACAAATCTGTTGCCAAGATCTCAGGTCTGATCACTGGTTTAGGAGATATGGGCACTGCATTGTCCCAGTCATAGCCTGGCTCAAGTGGGAGAATTTGATAGCTTTGCAAGTCAAGAGTTGGGATGTATATGGCTTTTCTCCTGGTCACTAGGGCCATTAAAGAGACAAGTCTGTGTCAAGCAGATTTATTTTATCCTTTAATGCTCCCAATTGTTAAATAATTCCGTTCTAGTGACTTACTGAAATTTGAGTTTGATTGAATCGTCTGCTTTGTGCATTTTTGCTTACCAGTCTTGTAATGTCTCTCTTTCCTCCTTCTCCTGCAATACTTCTTCCATATTCCTGTAGTGCTCTAAACGATTTATTTCCATGGGTGAATTTCATTAGATACTTTTTATAACATTAAGTAGCTAGATCTGTTTCTTATTCTAACTGGTACTCTTAGCCCCATGTTTAATTTGGTTATATCTGGAGGCTGAAGCAAAGGGGCCTTTATGCCATTTGGTATTTGCTTGCTTTCCATGTTTGATAGACTTATTTAGTTCTATTTCCATGATTAAGTGCTTTCCTTTGGGGCGTAAAGTAGTGTGTGCTTCAATGTCTTTAATTATTTTGGTTTGTTAGATGAAATTACTTCATTAGTTTTAATTTTGTTTTGTTTTTAGTGCCACCAGTGGTATTCCTGCTCAGTGCCTCTTTTCTAGAGAAAATTTTTGGTTGTCCTGGACTGTAAGATATTGTGATTAGTATAAACATCTACAATAAGATTAAGTAAGTTAACAGAGGAGTCTAGCTGATGAGAAGAAAGCTCTTGGTATGACTGTGGAGTGATGAGGAATGACTTTTTCTACCCCTTGACTTTTTATAGCAATTTTTCCTTTATTGTTGTGACAGCCTGTTTAAGACTTGATAGAAGCATCTGTACTTTTCATCTTGAAAGTCAGGTTAAGACAGTATGCATTGCAGAAAATTTTGTCAGTATCTTGTTGGCTGGTACAGCCAGCTACAAAATACTTACAAAGTAGGCTAGCTGAACAAAACCTAAAGTGTTCATTTTTCTAATGCTTTCATACAGTAGCTTATCCTAGTTTAAGTAGGACATAGGGATTCTAAGGATTGTCTGTTTTCTCTGAAGTGCGTTCCACTGGTCTGTAGTACATTGATGTGGAGCAGGCTTGAACTTTGAGAGTTCAGCTGCAGAATGCTGTTGGTAGGCTTTTGGCAGGCAAACGTTCCATCAGAAGTCAGATTGAAGACTACAAGACATGGCATTGCCATATGCTACAGGTTTTTTCTTCTTTTCTTAGGAGTTGGGGGATGGGGAGGAAATGAGCAATTGTAAAGTTTCCCATTCTAACTTACTAGAAGTTTTGGACTTTACTTTTCATTAATGCTTGAATATACATTATCTGAACTCTGCAGTTCAAGTGACAGGGCTTGATAGAAAAATTATGCAAATGGTTATAAGTTTAAAATTTACTTCAAAAAATAGAGTTTCTAAATAAAAGATGAAAAAACTTCGAGTCACCTAATAAAAGGGAATTTGTTCCTTACAGATATCATTGAATTCTGTGATTATAATCATGAGCTAGAAGTTCTCCTCCTCCACAGCACTCCTGTGAGACCCCACCTGGAGTACTGTGTCCAGTTCTGGAGCCCCTATTACAAGAAACATGGATGTGCTGGAATGTGTCCAGAGAAGGACCATGAAGATGATCGGAGGGCTGGAGTACCTCTCCTATGAAGACAGGCTGAGAGAGTTGGGGTTGTTCAGTTTGGAGAAGAGAAGACTCTGAGGAAACCTTATTGTGGCCTTCCAGTGTTTGAGGGAAGCTTACAAGAAAGCTGATGAGGAGCTTTTTAGGATGACAGGTAGTGATAGGACTAAGGGGAATGGATCGAAGCTGAAGGAGGGTAGATTTAGATTAGACATTAGGAAGAAGTTCTTCACTATAAGGTGCTATGAATTATGCAAAATCAATATTTTTTTTTTTTTTTATATCCAGGTGGAGATTGTTAGTCACTATGAAAATTGTTTATTAATATTAATTCTCAACAGAAAACTTACTTACAATGTTAAAAATGCATGTTTTGGATACTTAGGCACACAGGGAACAGGCAAAACTAGAACACTTGAAGAAATAACTAGCAAATGCAAACATTAAAACTGGAAAGAGGTTCTTAGTTTCAATTATACCTCTTGTCCACTAGTGGACTTGAGAGGCTCCTTTTTGCTACTAAGGCAGAAAGGCACAATAGAATCTAGTTACAGAATTTCTCAGAGAGAAACTTTGAATATTTACTAATAAAAATTAGCTCCAACTTGTAGGGCTAGCTACGGCTTCAGACAGCATCCAGACACTTTCAGGGAGTTCTGTTGATGCCTTGTCTGCTGCTTCTGATTCATCCTAGGCTTCATGGGATGCTGGGGAAAAGAGGCAGACCATCTCTGACCTTATCTTGGCCCCTCTGGATGATCTATGTGTCCCTTTCAGGGCTTCTTGTTTTGCCAGGTGTAGACAGGGTGCAATAAGGCAGTGAGGCATAACACTGCCAGAAGCAGAGAGTGATGGCAACAGGCAGCAGCAAGCAAGCACGAACAAATACAATGGCAGAGCACATTGTGTTATGCGCTCATCTCTTTTTTTATCAATACAGCCCAAGACTAATAAGCCTTTGACACAAAATAGCCAATCAGAATGGCAGTTAGCTGAGCTTGATCATGTTAGGTGAAGCCATAGGCTTGCTGTACCCAAATTTGGGAAAAACATAGGCCTTGCACGAGGCAGGCACAAGCCAAGTGTATGTACCTTGTTCACCACAGGATGTAAACAGGAGCAGAATGAGTCTGGGCAAGCCAGAGTCCCTAGACTCAGTGGCTTCAGATTCTTTGTGGTCCTTCCTGCAGTTATTTCTACCATCAGCAGAAGGAGGGAGAGCAGAAAAACATGTCTGGGCAAGCCAGGACATGTTCTGGCCTATTTAGGCCTACCACAGCATAAGGGCAGTGAGACAGTGGGACAGTTGCCCAGGAACGTGGTGGAAGCCCCATTGCTGGAGGTTTTTAAGGCCAGGCTGGATGTGGCCCTGAGCAACGTGATCTAGTGTGAGGTGTCCATGCTTATGGCAGGGGGATTGGAAATAGGTGATCCTTGAGGTCCCTTCCAGCCCTGGTAGTTCTGTAATTCTATAATTCTAAGATCACGCTCACAGTACAGAGCAAATAAGGTAGATCAGAAACAAGTTCCTTCCTGTCTGGTCACAAAACTTGCTGTGCTGAATATTCACCTTGTTTACGTGCAGCAGTAACTGTGCTGCTGCATCACTATGAACCTCATGTTTTGTGTGTGTGTTTTTGCCTAGGTGCAGGAAGCATCACAGTTTCTATAGGGAGGGACAGAGGAGCAGCCTGGAGGATCCAATCCTTTGTGGGATTGGAACCTGGGAGAGGTCACTCCCCCATGAATCCCAAGGATAAAGAGGTCTAAAAGACTAGCCACTACCTCCTCTGCAGACTTCCTAATACTGCATTCTCAGGGGTATTGTTAAGGAAATTGAGCTTCTTGACCCCTCCTTATATGTAGCACATTGTCATCTTAGAAAGATGAATTGGCTGATACCAGTATGTTTATCAAAAAGGCTGTGTTTATTCAACACAGCTGTCACTTATGCTGAGCATTGGTGAACCAGTTTGTTGCCTACAGGGAAGAATTTCTGACAAACGTATCCAGGATGTTGAAGCCTTAAAACTGGTAGTTGAAACAGTTATATGTGATAACTGCTTTAAAAACTCAGTGAAGATGAATTTGGGCTTTCTAAAGGTCTAGATACGGATATTTTTTTCTTGAGACAGACTATTGTGCAGCGCTACCAGTTGTCTTCTGGAGACTTGTTGGCCTCATCTGTTAAATGTCATCTGGAAAATAGGGCAATCCCTTTAAGGGAATGATTAAATAGGGACACTGCCTCAAGGGGTAGTTTCCTGCACAGTTATACAGGGACTGATAAAACCATATGGGTCTTGTAAGTCTGTTCTAATTTAATCAGCTTTTATTGAAAGGCAGAATTGCTAAAAATGCACTAAATGGGTGAATTTCAAGTAAATGATGCATGCTGCAAACCAGCTATGAATATGAAAGCACTGGAAATCAGAGCTGACTGAAACTTAGAATCCAAATATACATAGAGGATGTGTAGGCATTGTACTGTTACTTTACAATATGCATATAGTTCTACCTTGTTTCCCCTTACCACTAACTCCGTTGTTTGCACTGTCATAATTCTTCAGTTGTATTATTTGCAGAGGCAGTGTAATGTAGTGTTAACACCCCAGGATGTGACAGAAGTGACAGTAATGAAAAAAATAATTTTGGGTAACAACATAAATTATCGATGTTGAAGATGCATTTAATCATGAACTCCAATGTAGAAACAAAGACTAGTGTCTCACAAGATGGCTTTGTGTGGTGATTAGTGTGAGCATATTCATGTGACACGACAAGCTAAACATAGTTTAATCTGATAGTTTTGATTCTATGAATAGCTTGAGTACTGATGACTGAGGGAAGGCAAGCTGATCTGTGTTAGAATCCAGAGACTGTTTCTCCTGCTAGTGATTTAATTAAATTGCTAGCAACTATTGTACTTGCATGACAAAAATTGGTAATAAAAAGTATTTTTTTGCTTTTCATTAATGTGACTTCAACTGCCAAAAATTGGGAGTGACATCATTACATGAACTGCTAGCTTCCATATAGATCAGAGTTTGCAAGATGTAATTGGCCACAGTGTTTGCAATGCTACTTAGTATACACAATGTTCCTGATGACTGTTTGCTTTACATAGTATCAGTAATGAGCTTATGGAGAAATGAGTCTTTTTTTTTTTTTTTTTTTTTTTAAACCTTTTTTTTTTTTTTCTTTCTTTGATCTTAGGAGGTAGGTTTTGGTCTGATTGTGCTTGATCACAAAAGTCAGCAATGGTAATTGAACAAATGTTTGTGCTGTGTTTTTAGTGGAGATGATAAAGAAGTTTCATTTTTCCTGGAATATTGCTTCCTTGGTATTTTGGCAGAACCTAGGAACTCACGCTGCTCAAAGAGCTTTTGGAGGAAATGTCATAGTCCATTAAAAGAGAAATGTGATTTTAAAAAATGGAAATTTTGCTTATGTATCACATCTAGGAAGAAAGTACTAAGCTAGTTGAAAAATTGCCTGATGGAATAAAATGAAGTCTGAAAACATTGTAGCTACTAATCTAAATATGTGGAAGGATATATTAAAAACTTTTTGTGTGTTTTGTGTATAGAAAAGTGTGACAATTCTCTTGTTATTTGGGGAACGAGTGTTTTGCATTTGATGAAAATAGTCCTCTGCTATTGAAGTTTGAAAAATATTTAATGCTTTAGATGCTTACTGTCAAACTAGTACTTGAAAAACTCATTAAGGCATGAAGAAAAATCAGTATGATGGGGAAATTGATAAGGTAAATAGAGGAAAAATTTCCCTTGGCTTATGTACGGAGAGATCGCACATACTTTCACCCTAATGATACAAATTTGTGCATAAAATGGAATGAATGGCCTAAAACGTAAGACTTAAACTTTTGCCTTCTCACTTGAATAGGATTCTGCCATTCACTGTGTGTCAAATTGATGATTGGCTCTCTGCTTTATTACACAAGGGCAGTAACTGCAGTGACTTAACAAATGTGTTCCTGTCTGTTTGATTGATTTATTTCCATATTTTAAAGAACTTAAGTGACAGATTCTTGACTCTTAGAAAGTTCTTCTCCTGTGCATTTGTAAGGCATGATAACAAGATTATACTTGTAAATTAGATTTTATTCCATTTATTTTATTTAGACCCATCACTACTATTTAAATGCCTATATAAATGCAGGCCTAGGTCTTCCAGCATTTTTCATGGATTCCTAGTCTTTAAAAAACCCTAACAATCACTTTGAAGTTAATCTCTTTGCAGACAGAAGTCAACTCAAAACAAAAGCTTGGGACAGCTGAGTATGTGTTTAATGTTTCTCTTCTGCTTAGGTGAAGTTGTTTACATTCGCTTTTATTGAAGCCAGTTACAGTGGGAGGAAGAAGAGACCTGGAAGGGGGCATAGATGTAGAAATAATTGATGTCATTGTAACCTGCTTTGCAGGAAGACTTCTGAAAAAGAGAGAAGACATGCCTGAGGAAGCAGGAGTGTTAATTACTTGATATTTGTAAGGTAACTGTTTGTATCAGTATATGAAAACTGCGGAAGGGCTATAAACGTATTAAAAGGAATTGTGTAATGGGTTTTTGTCTTAGTAACTTCTGCTTCAAGGTACTGTGTTACTTGCTACAGAAACTGAATTTGAAAAATCCTTCATTCTGGAGCCATTTAGACCTATCAACTAAATCTACATCCTAGAAAAGTCATATTCCAAAGCTACTGATTGTAACCTGTCCTATGATCTCCAGAGTAAAAAGCTAGGCTCTATTACAAAGTTACAGTTAGAACTTTGCATAATTAATATCTTTTTGAAAACACACAGGAAATGTATCATATTGTAATATTGCTACAATATTAAACTATATCTGAACCCTGTAAAAGTTACTGAAATAAATGCTGTTGAGAATTGCTGAAAACATTCATACCTAAGCGAAGACCTCCTAATAATACTATGTTACAGGAGTGGTCTTTCACTTAGAAAATCTTTTGACTTAAACCTATTTTTTGTCCTTTTAAAAGCCTGTTTACTGTAAAATCTTGCATCTTTCTGACTGAATCCTTGTATACATCAACTTGCTTTGGAGATTAGGAAGATCTTTTTATTTTTAGTTCTAATTGATGTGTGAGAATGTGGACCTTAGTACTTAGAGAAAAGAGGACATGTGCTGAAGGAGATTCGGGTAGGGACTAGCAATAATATGATGAAGTAGAAAGTATGCACAGATAAGCTTTTCTTGAGGTTTCAGTAATGACTGCACTAGAAAAATGAAGATTAGAGTATTACTGTGGATATCAGATTTCTATTAGCTTCTCAAGACATTAATATTTAGGATAGACATGAGTGGAAAATGATTTTCAAATAAATTATAAGATATTTAAAGCCTGTACATTTGTACTGGGGAATGATAGAGTATAGTAATAAAAGAACAGAGTAGGATTTGAATGATTCAACTATATCCTCCACAAGATTTTAAAGCATTAACTGTATTCCGTTCAGAGTCATAAATGACATGGATGACGCAAAGATCAGCAAAACAAATTTCTACTAGGGCTTAGTTAAGCCTAACATTATTTCTTCCAGTAGTTTTGTTTAGTTCACAATGGTATGTTCTTAACTGAGTTACTGAAAGTGGAATTATTTAAGAAGCTAACAAGTACTTAGTCTGATACTAGCTTTACAGGAGTTTGTCTTTTGGTTTTGTTGGTGCTTTCAAGAAGTGTTGAGCAGGGTGGTTGGTAGGTTCATTCAAACAAGCAGTGTGGTTGGTTGTTGGGTGGTGGTTTTTTTTGTTTTGTTTCTTGGTGAGATGACACATTAGAAACATCTCCCTTGTGAAGAAAGGCTGAGGGAGCTGGGCTTCTTTAGCTTGGAGGAGGCTGAGGGGTGACCTCATTAATCTTTATAAATCTATGACAGGTGAGTACAGCACAGGAGGTTCCACCTCAACACGAGGGAACTTCTTTACTGTGTAAGGGTCACAGACCACTGGAACAGGCTCCCCAGAGAAGTTGTTTAGTCTCTTCTCTGGAGACTTTCAAGGCCTGTATGGATGTGTTCCTCTGTGACCTGAGCTAGATTATATGGTCCTGCTCTGGCAGAGGGGTTGAACTCAATGGTCTCTTTGGGACCCTTCCAACCCCTGACTTCCTGTGATCCTGTGAGTGGCAAGAGGATGGAGCCAGGCTCTTCTCAGTGATGCCTAATGATAGGACAAGGAGCAGAGGGTGCAAGCTGGAGCATAGGAGGTTCCATATAAACATGAAGGAAAACTGACAGAGCACTGGAACAGGCTGCCCAGAGAGGCTGCAGGGTCTCCTTCTCTGGAGACATTCAAAACCCACCTGGATTTGTTCCTGTGTGGCGTACTCTATGTGATCCTGCTCTTGGAGGGAGGTTGGACTAGATGATCTTTCGAGGTCGTTTCCAACTCCTGATGTCCTGTGATTCTGTGATGCAAATTCATTGTGAAAACACTTATGGAAGTCTTGTAAATGGTTTCAGTTATTTTTAATGTAGCTTTGCAGAATTTTGGACTAGCCAGTGTATGAGAGTCTTTTAAAGGCCTTATGAAATTATCCAGTCAAGTGGTATTTATGAAGATATATTTGCAGAACTGATTAGGTATCTAATGGTAAGATTTTATATGGTTTAATAGAAGAGACAGCCATAATCATCACGAAGGTGGCTTTGCGTTGTCTGCAGGTGAGAAATATATAAGATAAGAAAATAAAGAAGCAAAGGAGTGATACACAATATTGTGTATCATAGCAGCATGCATTTCCAAGTACAGATATTTGAAACACAACCCTATATTCAAGGTGCCGTATTAAAATTATGCTGTGAAGTAAAATACATGTTTGCTCTTAATAAATGGGTACCACATTAAAAAAAAATCATCATTGGAAATGGCCCCCATCCTGTTATTTTCTGCATAAAGGCTGATACTATATGAAGGAGATGACTAAATTTAATTAATTGCAAGATCTGTCCTCCTTTATCAGGGATTACTCTTCTTTCCAGTGGCAGTCCACTACAAAATATAGACAATTAAAGACTCCAGTCTACCTCCTGTCACAAGAATTAAATTTGCTTCCAAATTTAAAAAGAATTGAAGGTTGGAAAGTGTCTGGCATGTTAACAAGGCATTTCTGAAATCCTCACTAGATGAGGGAATAGCAGGAGCTAGTGGAGGAGGAGTACTGCTAGTACATGATTGAAATTAGAATTCCGTTTGAAAAGAACATTGAATTATCTTAGCTCTGTTAGAAATGCACACTTAAACAAATGTTAGAAGCCCCACTGTAGCAGATAGAGATAGGTGGCAAGTCTGGGGCTCTAGAAAGGGAGCAATACAATTTTATTTTCATAATCATGTAAATCTGTGTTAATTTCTGGATAAACACAAATTTACTGGCTTTGATATGAAGTAAAAAAATTACAGATTTGGTGCAAAGCAAGCCTAGAAGACTTTGATAGTGGCTTCTAAAACCTTGTATTTCAAAAAGAAAACAGACCTCCCAAAAAGAGGAAGGAGAACAAGTTACAATTAAAGTAAAAATTGCCTGTGTCACGGTAACAGTATTTTTAGAACATAGTGTATATATTGCTTTAAGTTTTATGGTATTCTCGGGTATCCAGCAGTTTTATCAGTCTTGTAGACAGTGTAAACATGTATTTGATGTGTCTAAACCCTCTGGCATGTTTGAATACCTCAAAAATCAGATGGTTTTGTACTGGGGATAGTATAGAAGAGCGTACAGTTCTGGGGAAAACTAGTAAGATTTTAAATATGTTACTAATCGACATGGCAGATTTTGAAAAACACAGGGAGAGTGATTAACCTTTGAAGTATCATATAATTAATAGAAGGTCAGCCTGTTGGTAAGGTACTTGTTTTAAATTTGAGAAGAATGCCTTAAATTTTTCCCTTGCATTTGGCAGTAATTTTGAAATGTGTCTTAAAACTTTACTTCTGTTTGACTTCTTGTAGCAATGTAACACATTTCTGTGGATCACCTTGTCAGAAGTGCCTTCAGGAAGGCTCCACAGTAAAACTGTTTTCTGTCCAGAGTTACTGAGCATTCGCAGTGGCTTAAGAGTGTGCGTTGCTGATTACTACATATTAGTTTATCCATGATTATTGCACTTCTCTAAATCCATGGGACGCATTTTCTATGGAAGTCAGGACAACAGAGATGTCAAAAGAAGCAAGCAGTGTACTTGGAGATAAATAGAAGAAAAGTTTGTCATTGAAATAAGGAGGGGTCTTTGAACAAAAACTTCTCACTATCCAAATAGAAGTCGTCTGAATTTCAGTCTGACTTTTAAAGTACAAGTTGTATAAGCTTGTGTATATATATAGGATAAGACAGAAGGAAAAATCAAATCAATTAGAAAATGGAAGCATTGTCATGATAACACTGTTATTAGTTGTATTTCTCTGTGCCTGTCAGAAGTGTGTAATTTTGGAAAGATTACTTTTTAAGCAGTTGTCCATAAGTAGTGAATGAAGAAGATGGTGGAATACAGGAAAACTTGCAGTGGTTCAAGGAGTTGACCGTGCTGATTGTGCTGGGACCGGTGCTGTTTAACATCTTTGTCAGTGACATGGGCAGAGGAATCGAGTGCACCCTCAGCAAGTTTGCAGATGACACCAAGCTTTGTGGCACAGTCGANCTGGGTTTAATCCATAGTGCATCAGCATATTGTGTGCTTATAATGCAGCTTTTAGAATAAACGCCAAGACTTTCACAAGGAGACATCACCAAAAAAAAAAAAATCTTTAGAGTTTGAAAAGTCCACTTTCTATACTTATCCTAGGATTTAGCAATAGACTTGGCAAGTTTGACGAAAGATGACTTATATAAATGTATTAAGTTACTGCTTGTAAGACCTTTTGGCAATAATGATTTTCATAATTCTTGAAAAACCCCGGAGAGAGAAATCAGGGCGCTGACTGCCTAGATTACTGGTTTCCAAAGAATGACTTCTGCAGTATCTTGCTGCTGGGACAGGATGTATTGCAGAAGTGTGAATGAAGCTGATGTTTCAAAACATGCTAGTCTCATTGCTTGAGTCCTGTGCAGTGAAGGCCTTAAAGCAAGAATGATTTGGGAATTTCCATGCTTGGAAGCATTTATTCTGTCACTTTGAATTGCCTGAAAGGAAAGAGTGCTTTGTATTTGAAGAACAACATGGATTTTTGATTTTTGAGGAAAGGATTCTGTGACCAAGGGCAAGACAAAATTGGTGAGGTTTTTGTTCCAGATATTTCTAACTTCTCTTGAGGGATGAATCTACTGTCTTGAACAAAAGGTCAGTGTCTCCCTGCAGGGAAGAGAAGTTTAGATAAATGGTACTGCTTAAGGATTAGAGATGCCTTTGAATAAAACCTCTTTGAGTCTCTGAAACTGTTTTTTTGGCTTTTTTTAGATAAGCGAGGAAAGACTTCAGTGCAAAACTGAATTTATGGACCATATGAGATACTGTGTAGAGTTCTATATAAAAGGAGATGAAAAAAAAATTGAAGAAATACCATAGGCTTTGGTTTGCTCAGGTGCTAGTCTTTCCTAGGGATGAAAATGTGGTGGGAGAGAAGATACTGCAGATCAGTCTAAAAGCTTGAACTGTTCTGATGGATAAATGATTCCTGATATATAGTAGTTACCTGTTCTGTTTGATAGTATGAACATCTTATCTGTTTTATTGAATCCTGTCATTCAAAGCTAGTTTGTTGGTATCTTGAAGAGAAACTGAAGTTCATGTACCAAAAATAGATTGCTATTATATTGAGGAGCTACAACATAACATCCCAGTGTAGGAATAGTGTTTAACAGTAATTTCTTCCTGATTTCTAGAATCACTGAATAGAATCATAGAATTGTTTTGTTTGGAAAAGACCTCTAAGACTGTCGAGTCCAACCATTGACCTAAAACCACCATGATCATAAAATCACATCCCAAAGTGCCATGTTCACGCCTTTCTTGAACACCTCCAGGGATGGTGTCTCCACCACCTCTCTGGGCAACCTATTCCAATGCCCAACCACTCTTTCAAAGAAACAAAGAAATTGTTCCGAATATTCAATCTAAAACTTCCCATGCAGTGTTTCAGGCCATTTCCTCTGGTCCTATCACCTGGTACTAGAGAGAAGAGACCAACCCTCACCTCACTACAACCTTCTTTCAGGTAGTTGTAGAGATGGGGCAAGATGTTTATAATTTCATAGGAAACTAGGGGTTAAGAGGAATTTGAATACAGAATTTTATCAGCTTGTTGGATAGGTAATTAAAACTGGATTAGAAAACCGCTCTAGTTATTGGAGAAGTGTGGTAGCTAGAGTGACCAGAGCTCAATAGCAGAGTTAAATATCTGGCTTAACAGGTGGTTAGTCTTTAGATATGTTGTGTGTGTCACTTTACAAAACAGATAATTTGCCACTCCAGACAGGATAAGCCTTCAGCAAAGACTCTGTCTGAATTGAAAGTGGGAGGTGGATGGGCTTAAGAAGAAGAAAGGGAAGGAAAGGGTTATGTTAGAATGGAAGCTCCGCCTGGCGGATACTATTCTGGATTCAGCTTGATTGAAAGCTGAGGTGACAGTATTTTCTTAATTTCTGTTAAGACTAGGACATTGTCATTTTAATACTTTTGCAGTAGTAAAATACACGAAGCAGAGGAGATCTAGCTTCAAAAAACTGTGCCTTTGAGTATGTCTTCAGAATATCTGAGCTCTGTAAACTGTGTGTTATAGACAACAATACACTTTCCCCACAACAGCTTGGAAAGGTGTATGTATTGAACACTGAGGGTTAATTACAACATCTAGCTTTCCATATAGAAAAGCATAAGATACGTTCTAACATTTGTGGATACTGGGAGAATGTGGGCGCTGGTTCTGCGTGGACCAGCCCAAGTCCAACATGGTTCACACTGAGTCAAAGCTAAGGTGTTAGCTACTCTGTTGGACTGTTGACGTCTCTGTGCTGTGCTTCTCAGCAGCCTTATTTGCTCATCTGACTGTGTGCTGCTTGGCATGTACTCTCTGAGTTCAGGATATGCAGGACCAAAAAGATGCATCTTCTTTGAACCCTGCATGCTGGAATGCATCATGCTGACACAGCACTCTTTTTTTAATATTTAGATAGACCTGGGGTTGATTCATGGGAAAACTGTTGGAGTTGTCTGCATAATGCCCTTTGTTTCTGGACTCTAGGAGATGCACCCTGGAGCAGGTTTGACAGATAAGTAGCTCAAGCCTGTCAGAATTTGAGCTTATATTCTGAGTAGTGCAGGAGACATTAGACTGTTTTATGGAATGGTGATATTTGTAGAAGCAGTACTCTGGAAATATTGTTGTGCTCTGTATAGTGAAACAAATTCAGCCAGACTCTATGGTGCCTCAGTGTTAAGCCAGTTTTGTTGTATGTTCAATACACAGCTCAGGTGGCTGAGAACTCATTGTACTTCTGCTGCATGTGTTGATTATTAGCACTGATTGGTTAGCTTATTTCTGTTTTCCAAATGGACCCATTTTGTTCTAATGAGACCAAATTGTTCATATCAAATTGGTGAAAGTTCTTTTTATAGAGATTATTGGTGAATACCAGGTATGGGAAATTAAGGCAGTGTGTACTTCTGTGAGATGTCAAAAATTGCTTATGAGCAGGAAGGTACTCTGTTGAGCTCTGAGAGAGGGAGTTTCAAATATAATTTGGTGTAGTGCACTGTATGTATTCTTGAACTAGTGTTTTTCATCTCTGGACATGTAAATTGCTGTGCTATAAAGGTTTGGGTTTTTTCTCATTGTTGGCATTCTTAAAAAGAACTAGTCCATCCTTCTCAGCATTAAATACTTGCTTCCTTTGAGAGCATCAGTGCTAAAGGATTTCTGCAAACAAAACCTAAATAGACAAATGTCTATAAATATACCCTCTAAACCACTGTCTAGATCAAATCCTGTAAGATAAAATGTTGCATCCTGCCGCAAGAATAGAGTTAAAATAATGACATCATTGTCTTTGAGCATTAGTCAGAATTGTAGATGAGACAAAAACCTGTGTCTTCGAATGTTTGTATTAGTCTGTTGGCTTTTTAATAAAACAAAAAAAATTAGTTTCCATATTTTTATAAAAGAGATTATGAATTCTGTGAGCATTTATATACAGGACATGGAAATCAATGTTGGAATTAGATAGTTAACAGAACCATAATGGATGAATTTGGAACAGAAATGTAAGCAGAAGTATGGCTGATGCTAACTTAGAAGAATGATAGCACTGCAGAAAAGCAAAACTAAGTGGTAGAGGAAAGGCAAAATATTTTGAGCTGTGATGTTTAGTGACCTCTTGGAACTGCATCAGTTGGTTTGTTGGTATGGCTGCAGTGCTTCGGGTCTCAACCATTAAGTTCACAATGTTCCACTTAAAGTGACTGAAGTGAAGTTATTAGATAAAAAGGCAAAGTTTTGAGGGGCTCACTAAGCAGTCTGTATTGTATTTATGAATGTTTCTGCCTGTATTGTTCAGTTGTAAAGTCTTTTCCCAGTGATAGAGGCAAAAAATGCTTGTAATGATAATGCAGGAGTTTATAGAGCTTTTTTCTAAAGACCAGTTTGCTCAGGTGCTTTTGAATGTGCTCAAGATGCAAATTACCATAAATATATTAAAGAAATAGAAGGCACTGTTAGCACTGTCTGTATTGGCTCAATCCATAGCAGCCCAGACAAGGAGTCTTTAACTGGTTTTGAAAACCAGTGATTTAAAATCTTGTATTTTGGCAACTCATCAAAATCAATTTCCTGCTACAGGATTTTTTTTTTTGTATATTTATCTTCTGTGAGACAGCCTTCTCTGTATGAATGCCTTCATCCTTGAATTACATGATTCAGCTACTGCTAGATCTTGAACAATTCTATCAGATTAAAGCTATGTGCATTCCAAAGTTATCTCCTGAAGCCTACATGACTTGCAAAGTACTTGGTTGCAATTGAGTAGCCCTTTTTTGAGAACCTAGAAGGAAAAAAAAAAATTGAACACTTGAAAGACACTCTGAGACATGAGAGATGTGAATTATATTTTTATTTTTCTGTTTTTTTTATATAAAAATGTTGAATACCTCATTTAAGAAATTTGGAAGTGACAAGATAATAATTTTTGGAACATATATATAACCAATAGCTAAAGAAATAATTGACAATAAAAAGATGGATGTTTAATTGGCAGGAATGAAATAACCAAATGGAATTCCTTGTCACAACAAGACCACAAATTAATTTGTACTGCATCTTCCCAAACATAATTTCTCTGGGTTTTTTGTCTTAACTGACTTCTGTTCCTTGTGGCAAAAATATTTTTTTGTCAGTCTCATTTGTTTTATGGTACTAGAAGAAGTGGTTCTAAACCTAGGACATAGTTCCACTCTTAATTTTTATTAGACTACAGCTGGGATATTATCTAGTTCACCCTGAGGAATTGAAATTGTTGCAAATTGAGCACTCCTAAAATAGTAGGCTAAGATATTTATTTTCCCCCCTCTATCCCTTTTTAACAAGTTTCCGTGATCATGGTATTGTCCACAGCCCTGGGCGATAATTAATTCCATGTTGAGAAGTTCATATTACTTCATAAGTAACATGTCAGATTATTCTCTCAGGTCACTATGTAGTAATGACCAGACTGTTACTTGGATGTCACTAGAAATATTAACTCCCTGTATCAATATCTCCTGAAGCAATCTTCAGGACAGATTAGTCTTGTTTATATATCACAAGTATTTACCACCTGAAATGAGAAGCTTTTTTGTCAGTTACATCTTAGTGGTTCTTGCTTTGTTATGATCTATTATGATGAAAGGTCAAAACAGTTTTGAGACAAGTTTTCTTAAAAATGTTGTAGATACTCTGTTAATGTCAACAATTGTAGTCCATTTTGTCATTTCAGTGATTTTTGGAGTCCACAAACTGTGTGTTTTTCCAAAGTCCTAGTTACAATGCTCTGTTGAAAAAAAACAAGCAGTCAAGTGTTTACCAGTTGATTAAAAACTGAGTAGTTTTCACTAAGTGATCTGATGCTGATCTTGAGCCCTCCATGAGGTGGTGTGAGCTTAGTTCATGAGTGAGTATGTGGTAGACTGATTTTCACCCGAAAGTTTTATTGTGTTGACGTCATTAGTAGTTTCTATTTTCGCTTTAATTTATTAAGCACTTGCTGTGAAGACTCGTGAAATCTCAGATGGTTTATATTAACTGCCTGCCCCACGCATTATGGATTCTTCTAACTTGGCTTTCACTCTTGTACCATGAACTATTGCAAAATTACTAAAAATATAACTTGCTAATGGGAGCTGCCCTGATTTTTCTGTCTTTGTTAATTTACTCATGACCTAAGCAAAAAGTGTCAGTAGTGTGATCCTATGAGTTGAGATAAGTAACTATGTGTAAGAGCTGATAGCTTCTGTTGCTTTAATAACTGCTTTGTGTTTTCGGAGTGTCACGGTGCATATAGTTTGTGCTCTTTCTAAGGAGACCAAGCAACACCACCCAAGTAACAAAACTCAAGAACTTGGTAGGGTAAACACCCTTTTGGAAAATAAATGTACTTCTCTAGAGTCTCAACAGAATCACAGAACCTTCTGTTTTATATGTCATGACTTGACATTTCTTCCTTCCAAACTCTTAAAGAAACAGACTTGCATTGGAAAGAGTAAAATACTTTATTTCAAATTATTTTATTTTCTATTGGAATACAATTATTTTAAAAGTGAAGCCACTGCAGAATAATATTTCAGAAAACGTAAAAGTAGTAAACTGAAATTCTTTTCCCTGCTGTTGTTGTTCTCATCCTGGTTTGGATCAAAACTTGAAAATGAAACCACTGTATATGCTGATGGAATATGGTCAGAAGTTTCTGTTGCCAGCTTTTAAAGTACATATGTGCTGACAGCTACATCTAGCTAATAGTGAAGAATGTGTGGGGTTTTTTTTCCAGTGAACAACTCAATTAAAATGATACACAGCTTAGCAGCATTTGTCATTGCTCTCAATGATATTTTCGGAGCCGAAAAGACACTTTACTCTCTAAAGCCACTGTTGGCCTTAGCTCTGATACCTGAAAGATCAGCTCTTTCTTTTTTGCGATGTGAATTTTACACTTTTTTACGGGACTACACTTAAAATAGACTACCTTGTCATTTGAGGGGGCTGGGAGTGGGTGGTAAAGTATTCCCTCTCGAAGCTTCATATTCTGAAATTCACTCTGTGTAAGTCTGTGTATGACAGCTGGGAGAAAAAGGCACATGAAAAAGTCGTGTCTCTGTGTCCTTAAAAACCCCAAACAGAACCCCAAAAGTGAAAAGACAAACAACAATCCCCCCCAAAAAAGCTTGTGCAGTGATACTGCAAGTGAATGAAACAAAAGGTTGTAATAGGTTTAAATTTGATATGTTATTCTAATGAAGTATTAGCAGCAAGATAAGTTGTAGCAATGTTTCTTTTCATGGTGATTGTTGATAACTGAAGTGTGGAGAGCTTGAGACTTGTGAAATTTGAGCATTATGTATGTCTGTATATGTGTGCACACAGGAAACCTCGACCTGTCTCTCAGCTGGTTGCACAACAGGTTCCACAACAATTTGTGCCCCCTACACAATCAAAGAAAGAGAAAAAAGACAAAGTAGAGAAGGAAAAAAGTGAAAAGGAAACCACAAGCAAAAAGAACAGTCATAAGAAAACCAGGTAAAAAATTTAGAAACTTTTGCAATATCGGGAAGACATTTAAAAAAAAAAAAATTCTGTGATTTTACTGCTTTGTAAATTCTGTGGTAAACTTTTTCAACAATTAAGACTAAGTATGTGTGTGTGATGTTTCCTTGATATAGGTTACGTATTAAATATGAAGAAAACCTACAGTTTGTAATTTTGACCAGAAGATGGAAACCATCTGAATATAGAAGATGGTTTGTGTTACAGGTTACATATGTATTTCTCAGACCACACAAAACTGTAGTAGGCAAATGGTTGATACTCGTCTGTGGAGAAGAAAGGGGACAGGAGTGACAAGCTTCCATGCAAAATGAGAGAGAACCAGTACCAGACTGCAGAAGAATGGGAAAGTAACATGGTTCTTGCTGTCCTTGCAGAACTGGAGTAAACTCTGAAAGGCTGAATATAGGGAAAAATTAATGTGATGACCTAAGACATGTATATTACCTAGTGATAAAAATCTATATGCTACATCTGGGGTGCTGAAGAAAACCTTGAACTATTAGAACTGAGAACGTTAAATATTATAGTACCGACAAGCAGTTGTAAAAGCCTTGATCTTGCTGTAAGACCAGATAGGAGAGTGCAGACCACAAAACAAAAACAGCAGGTTCTAGTTGCTAAATCATCACCAGCTAAGCACAAATTTATTGTGGCAAAAAGTGCTGTGCCAAGAAATCTGAGCAGTGTATAAGACACAGTCTAATAAAATGTAGGAGTAACTACTAAATTGGTTGGTTAATTGTTTTTGTTTTTTTGGGAAGCAGTCCAGCCCACTCCAAAGTAGTTCAGCCAAGGAAGATCCTTTGGAATTAGTTATGCAGAGAAGAGGCAGATGCTTCTCCTGTTCCTGAAATAAGATCATCAGGACCGGGGAGAGATTGAGAGTCAAGGAAGAACAGTCATTAAAGTCATGATTAGGATTAAGGATACGAAGATGTTCCTTTCTTTTATTATTTTTTTTATTTTAATACTAAAATTTACTAGCTTGCCTTATGCAGCTGAAGTGCTTAAGTTATGAAGTATTTGAAGTTAATAAAGTGAGTTTTAATTAAGCTAATTAAATATTACAAATTGAAATATTGATGGTGGAATTGCAGCAGTACATTTTAAAAATGCCAAAGTGAAGTAAGGAAGGGGAGAGAACATTTAAGAAATAACTGAAATACCAGTATTGAGAATTACATTAAGAATTACTACTTGAAACAACTAGGCTACTCTGCAAAATTGAACTGTTGGAAGCATTTTTAAGCAGAATTTATTCTCTAGGTAGGATACCACACTAAAGGTGCATGATTTAGTTTACAGAGATTTCTGCAGTATCCTTTGGGAAAAGGATATCTTTTTCTCTTTGCCTTGTACATTATTTTCAGAAACCTGCATGTACACTCAATATAATTAGTAAGCTCCAGGCATGGCACTTACACAGATTGGTAACGCTCTATTTTTCTCTCCATTCCCACATTACAGAGCAGCAGATTTTCATTTTCTCTTCAGTTCTTCAGTTGTGATACTTCAGCCTCAGGGGAACGAGATGTGAATACCTTTCTCTGTTCTAGTAAAGGCAAGGCATGAGTTGTTTCAACAGAAGTGACTGAGAATCAGTTCTACTTCAAAGTTAGATGATGGGGTAAAGGTTAGGGTTTTGCTGTTAGCACACCTGCTAACATGATGTCATTATTTTATTGCAACTTGAGGTAGTGAAAGCTGTGGAGTTTGATAAATGCATGAACCTATGCTATTCATAACCTCTTGTATAAATTGACTGTCTGGTGACAGTTTTTCATGGTGGTCAAAGGAGAATAGTAAACTGAAAGTACTAGCAAAAATATGATGGCAAAACATAAGTCAGAATGTTCTTGTCTTGTGAAAATCAAACAGTTCAAATATTAGATGAAGATACTTAGCCTAAAAATATGTGCAATACTTAACTATGTGCATGGTGTAAATCACAGAATGTGCCAGGAATACCAGGGTTACAGTATGTATGCAAAGTCCAGTTCAAATAGTATACTAGCAATCCTAGCAAGGTTTTTAAATGAAGTAATACCTACTGGAAATTAATTTTATTTGTCCTGATGAATTCAAAACAGGCACCATCATCTTCATTATTGAACATCGGTCTCTACTTAGAATTGTTGCTTAAGGCTGCTGCAGAAAGAGCAATGTTTCTCTGGATCGAATGTGCAACTTTCTGTAGCCACAATAAAGAAAGACTTTTTAAAACCTCCACATGTGTAAGACATCCATATTGTTGCACAGCTACATTATTTGTAAGGTCAACTTTAAATTTTATTCTTCAACTTCTTCTAGAAGAAGGTGATATGTTGTGTTTAGCTGGTTTAATATAAAACACACTAGGAAACAGTCCACTATAACTACTTGTTACATGTCTGGTGTTCCCCAGAGCCCCTAAAATATAGGAGGAAGACAAGATTGTAAAACAGTGGGTGTGCTTTTAATGTGACTATTTGCTCTATTTAGGCCAAGGTTGAAAAATGTGGATCGAAGTAGCGCCCAGCATTTGGAAGTTACCGTCGGAGATCTGACAGTCATAATTACAGACTTTAAGGAGAAAACAAAGTCACCGCCTGCTTCCAGTGCTGCTTCTGCAGATCAGCACAGTCAGAGTGGTTCTAGCTCTGACAACACAGAAAGAGGAATGTCCAGGTCATCTTCACCCAGAGGAGAAGCATCATCACTGAATGGAGAATCTCATTAAAGTTTATTTTCTCCAGTTTCTTTAGTCTCTTCAAAACATGCAAATACATAACTTCGTCACCTGTTACCACTTTTTCATGGCAGGTTATTCATGCACAATTGGTATGTTGACTGGAACATAATTTATGCATTATAAAAAAAAAAAAAAAAAGGAAAAAGTGCAGTCGTAGAAACAATAATTTAAATGCAATCTAGAAATGCTTACGTAGCATTTTTCAGAACAACTTTTTCATATGTAAAGGTGCCATGAAAACGTGGTTTGACGTCATTATGCAGTGTTATTGGTAAGTCCATTTTCACTTTTAGTTTAGTAAATTCTAACACATCTCTTGGAGTCTCTACTATTGGCATGTACTGAATTAAAATTTTTATAACATAGTTCAAGCTGCCTAAATATGTATTATTTGAGAATTGTGAAACATAGTTATATGTATGCAAGTCAAAGATCAACTTAACTATTGCTGCAACAGAATTTTCATAATTATCTTGAAAACACCTGCTGGTACTTGGTGTGGTTAAATAGGAAAAATGTTATTAAATAAAAAACATTTGTATAAATTTTTGCCAATGTTTGACACATTTTACTAGATGACTGAATTATGTTGATGGTTTAACCAATATTTTTTCACACTTAAAACACTTATTGTAATGTTTACAAGCAAAACAGAAGACACATTCTAAGCATCAATTGGTTAACCTTGCAATTCAGGTGAAGTTCTACATTGTCACTGTACACTGGCATTCTATGTTGTGTCTCAGATGAGGATGCATTTGGCGAAAATTAACATTTGGAAATAGGAAAGTTTGGAGAAGCTTTAAAAATAACAGAAGTGCATTTCTTGTTTCTGCTTAGTGCTATTTCCTTGCCCCAAGTTTATCTAGTCTCATATAGTCATTTCATCATTTCATTACAGGAGTAGCAGATGTTGCACAAGAACAAGGAAATAACAATACTATTTTGTTTTTTTTTGTTCCCAAGTCAATTTCTTTAATGTCGATTTGGCCTGTTAGAATGTAATCTGTCACAAATCATGTGGAAGAACCTCAGAATCCTACTTTATGGCATAAACTGTCAACATTTATGCACTTAGCAATATGCAGAGCAGAACTATTTACAGTCCCATCTGGTATTATGTAAAATTACCAATAAAATATTTTTGTGAATACAGATTTTGCATTTTTGTTTACAGCCAATAAGTGTTTTGATACACACATGTAATCCATGTCTAGATTATGAACTATAGAATCAGGTTCAGTACAAAAGTCTTGTTTAGCTCCTTTTAGTGAGGTAGTTCACTTACACTCCTGTGATGATGTTGTGTTGTTCTGTTTTGTTTTGGTTTTCCCATTTCATTCAAAGTAAATCTATTTTTAAGCTCCTGTTAAAGTTGGATGGACCATCTTGGTAGTGAATCCACCCCCAGATTATTACCAACATATGATTTGTCGTCTTAACAGCTAAAACAATGGATTTTTGTAGCCCCTGACAGTTGTGATGTTTGGTGGTTTCTTGTAGTAATGTATTTTTCTGTTTTTAATGCAGTACTTCTACAGGCACAATGGTACTGTTCTATTTTGTAAGATGCTAGTTGTGAAATACAGTTAGTTGCATAAAATGAAAGTCTGATGTGATATCTGAGAACATACATACCTCATTCCTTGGTGTTGCTGTTTAAACTTTTTAAACATCAAATGTTAATTATAGGCTATTTCAAATGATAACTACTGACCTGTTTATTATGTATTCTGCTTTATCTTACTAAGTAGGGTGTCTGTTCATTGCTGTTACCGGCCAAGTCTTAGTATCTGTAAAACAATGCATTTTAAGGTTCTTAAATGTTTTGGGGGCTGGGTGGATGTTCAGAACAACTTACACTAGTTTTTAAAAGAAAAATACATGCTTTTCAACTTTATTTTTTTATATTTTATTTTTAGGTGGGACTATGTGCAGAATATACTGATGTAATGGATTGCAAGAGAGCTGAAACTGTTTAAAGTAAGCAGTTTAATGAAAGCAAATTTCATTGCAAGATGTCTTATGAAATGTGTTTCTAATTTAACATGCAATTAATGCTAGCACATTTCAGAATTCTTTGCAAACAGATAATTATCTATTACCAGTAGTTCGCTAAATGGGGAACATATTTTCATTTATGTGAATAAACCACCCNAAAGTGTACAACAATTCAATATATTCCTAACTTTGCCACTAATCATAGGTGGGATAAAGGAAAGGAATAAATACACAGTTGTAGACTATAACCTTTTGTTGATAAGTCTACCTATTGGAGATAAGCAAAAGTTGTTCTACTTAGTAGCAGGTTAAATTATGACATACAAAATCTTGAATCTGAGAGAAGTGGTAGAAAAAAATATAGATTAAAAACTTTTAAATTCTTGATATTAAAATTCCTGAGATTAAGACCTATACAACTGAAGTTTATACCTATTATGTTTCTCTAGATTCTTGATATTTTGTGGTATAGATTTTAAAAGTCTCAAAGTTTGTTTGGTTTTATAATTTGTGCACTTTTTCTTATATTACAAGTGGCACATTTTTAGGTAGCTGTGTAAGATAGAATACTTGTTGGAATTTGTTTCCAGCAGTTCACTGTATTGTTCAGGCAGGTTTTCTAAACTTGACAAGTGTATGGCTCTGCATCTTGAATACTTCAACATTTCTGCCTCCTGCCCTAAAAGCTTAACAGTTTCCCACATTTTGCTGATTGAGTATACTTTTGTTATACAGGTGGATTTGGCACGGAACTGTCTATTGTGTACTTTCTCTATACATCCAGGGTTCTTTAACTGTATCTGCTTGGGTTTTTTCTGTCATATGGCTTTATTTGACTCTGCTTCCTACTAGACCGTATTGGTATACTACTTTTCCAATATCAGAAACTATATGGAAATAGAAATGCAATGTAATTTAATTTCTCCAAAGGCAGCAACAGTAAATTTGGCCTGTGTATACTCAGGAATAAGATTGTATTAAAATTTTTAATGGTAATTTTGGCTAGTTGGATCAGTCAGAATATTTTGCAAATGTGTACTTTAAGATATTTTAAGATTTGGGTATGCTGGCAATACAGTTTGAGCTGTCAAAGGTTTTCTTGTGTGGAATTGTGCCCCAATTTACAGGATCACAGGATGAAAAGGGTTTGAAGGAGTCTCTCAAGAGACTCCAGAGTCTATAATATCTCCAGAGAAGGAGACTGCACAACCTCTCTGGCCAGCCTGTTCCAGTGGTCCATCACTTTCAAAGAAGTTTCTTCTTATGTTCAGATGAAACTTAATGTGTTCCAGCTTGTGCCCATTGCCCCTTGTCCTGTCACGGGGCACCACTGGAGAGTCTGGCCCCATGCTCTTGGCACCTGTTCTTTAGATATTTATAAGCACTGGTAAGATACCCTTTCAGTCTTCTCCAGGCTTAACAGCCCCAGGTCTTTCAGCCTTTCCTCCTCAGAGGTCTCTTTCCAGTAGTTCCTTGTCTTTTGAATTGGGGAGCCCAGAACTGTACACAGTACTCCAAATGTGGCCTGACTAGGACAGAGTAGAGACGGCGAAGAACCTCCCTTTTATCTGCTGGCTGTGCTTAATGCACCTCAAGATATCATTGTCCTTGGCTACAAAGGNAAGATGCTAGTTGTGAAATACAGTTAGTTGCATAAAATGAAAGTCTGATGTGATATCTGAGAACATACATACCTCATTCCTTGGTGTTGCTGTTTAAACTTTTTAAACATCAAATGTTAATTATAGGCTATTTCAAATGATAACTACTGACCTGTTTATTATGTATTCTGCTTTATCTTACTAAGTAGGGTGTCTGTTCATTGCTGTTACCGGCCAAGTCTTAGTATCTGTAAAACAATGCATTTTAAGGTTCTTAAATGTTTTGGGGGCTGGGTGGATGTTCAGAACAACTTACACTAGTTTTTAAAAGAAAAATACATGCTTTTCAACTTTATTTTTTTATATTTTATTTTTAGGTGGGACTATGTGCAGAATATACTGATGTAATGGATTGCAAGAGAGCTGAAACTGTTTAAAGTAAGCAGTTTAATGAAAGCAAATTTCATTGCAAGATGTCTTATGAAATGTGTTTCTAATTTAACATGCAATTAATGCTAGCACATTTCAGAATTCTTTGCAAACAGATAATTATCTATTACCAGTAGTTCGCTAAATGGGGAACATATTTTCATTTATGTGAATAAACCACCCAGCACTGCCAACAAGAGGTCTCTTTGTATCTTCAGAAATAAGTAGCTATTTGGTGGTTTGAAAGGAAGAGAGGATGGTGTGGATTTTACTATGATTAAATTGTCTCTAGAGAGCAGTCTCCAAAATATGGTGCAAGTATGGCTATAGTCAAAAAGAATGCAGAAAAGTCTCACTGTTCTTTGTGGAATGACCACAGATACAACACAAATCAGTTAGGATCTAAAAACTGAGCTGTGGTGGTTTGAACTGTTTCATTGCCAGTGTTTATATTGCAATGATGCCTAGTTTGGCATTAAATAAAGTTAAGATAATGTTTTCCTGATTGTGATTAAAGAGATGTGGCAACACTGACATCAGAGTAGACAAATTCTAAGTAGAATGGCAATTTACTCTGCTCATAATGCTATAATTTAAATGAACTCCACTTCCATAATTCCTAAATAGTTTTGACTTGAGTAATCCTAAGTCCTTTTTCTAACTGTAAATATATTTAAAAGCATCCTTACTCCATTTATAAAAAGTGAAAATTTAATGTTGTAATGTGTTTTGATTAGCTATTTTTCTCTGTGACTACTTTCTGCATTAAGAACTGTTCTTTGTTAAATCTGTATAGCACCAGTCTTCAACAGCCATACATCCTGGGTTGTCCATGAAATGGTGACCTATCGAAGACAAGTGTGATAGTGTTCCATGTAAATTACTTCCTTTGTGTGCTGATTGTCTGGTTTCAGAAAGGAAAAAAAGAAGGTGGGGG
>WBNM01030301.1:36177-50677 GCA_013399055.1 Ramphastos sulfuratus
GATCAGTCAGAATATTTTGCAAATGTGTACTTTAAGATATTTTAAGATTTGGGTATGCTGGCAATACAGTTTGAGCTGTCAAAGGTTTTCTTGTGTGGAATTGTGCCCCAATTTACAGGATCACAGGATGAAAAGGGTTTGAAGGAGTCTCTCAAGAGACTCCAGAGTCTATAATATCTCCAGAGAAGGAGACTGCACAACCTCTCTGGCCAGCCTGTTCCAGTGGTCCATCACTTTCAAAGAAGTTTCTTCTTATGTTCAGATGAAACTTAATGTGTTCCAGCTTGTGCCCATTGCCCCTTGTCCTGTCACGGGGCACCACTGGAGAGTCTGGCCCCATGCTCTTGGCACCTGTTCTTTAGATATTTATAAGCACTGGTAAGATACCCTTTCAGTCTTCTCCAGGCTTAACAGCCCCAGGTCTTTCAGCCTTTCCTCCTCAGAGGTCTCTTTCCAGTAGTTCCTTGTCTTTTGAATTGGGGAGCCCAGAACTGTACACAGTACTCCAAATGTGGCCTGACTAGGACAGAGTAGAGACGGCGAAGAACCTCCCTTTTATCTGCTGGCTGTGCTTAATGCACCTCAAGATATCATTGTCCTTGGCTACAAAGGCACATTTCTGGCTCATGGTGAACTTGTCCACCAGCACTTTCAATTCCTTTTCAGCAGGTCAACCCCTAACCTGTACTGGTACATGGAGTTATTTATCCCAAGATACAGGACTTACCCTACACTTGCCGTTGTCGAATTTTGTTATGAGCCTCTCTGCTCAACTCTCCAGCCTGTTCAGGTCTTGCGGAATGGCAGAACAGCCTCTTGTTGTGTCAGCCACTCCTCAAGTTCCCAATCTTCAGCAAACTTGCCAGGGATACACTGTATCACTTCTTCCAGCTCAGATGAGTATGTTGAACAAGACCAAACCCATTATTGACCTGTGGGGAGCACCGCTAGCCACAGGCCTCCAATTAGACTCTGCCACTGATCACAGCTTATGTCAGAGCAGTCTCAATTTGAAAGGTAACTTCACGAACTAGCAAGAGCTGTACAGGAAAATCAGACAAACTGAGGAAGCTCATCTGGTTTTCTTTTATACTGGCAAAGTTTTAACAAGAGGAGAAATTGCTTTAATAAATGTAACAGGATGTAACTGTTTAAATTAAAATTGGAAAGGTACTTTACAAGTTAGTCACAAACCAGTGTTCACAGAAATCATTGTAACTTCCTGTCTAGAGTGAAGTAAATGATGCAACAGCAATGGATAGCTGCACACTTGCTGTTGAATGGCACTATCCAACAGCTAGTGATGTTTAAGTGACTTTGCAAAGACATTAAACAAGAAGATTGTGGTCTCTCTATGAAAAAGTCCTGGGAGCTGTGGCGTCTCCTCCCTCTGCCTAAATTATGCTATTGAATTCAAACAGTAAAAGAAAATGCAGTGGATAAATAAATTTCACATCTTAGACTTTTAGTAATGCACAAACTGTTTGCAATTTCTGTTGAACTGCGTCAGTGAAAATTAGTTAAAATGAACCACCACTGTGTAATACTTAATACCTCAGGAGATTAGTTCAGTCCTAATCTTGCCCCTTTTCTTATCGTAAACAGATAAAAGTAACTGGAAAAAAATTACTCTGTCCACTGATACAGGATTTTGGGAGCAGAGAGTTTAGTGAGCACAGGAAATTTTAGCTGTACTTGTAAAGAGTTAAACATGGAAGACAAAGCAAAAGCATATTCCATAGCTCAACTGAGTGTTACTATCCAATGACCACAAGCGATTGCTATAGCATTTGGGGTTTGTAAAAGACAAAATGATAACATTATCTAATCACTTCCTGTTCCGTATGTTTTAGTAGAAAAATACCACCAGGAGAATGTTGTTCCAGTATACAATAATTAAAAGTCTATTCCCAGAATGTCAATTATTTTATGGAAAGTATGGCATATCTTGACAGAGCTAAGAGTATCTGAGCAAGAAGCCCTTTGGGACTAAATTTTCAGGTTCTCAGTCATCTGGAAAACTGTAATCTTTAATTACACTGTTCTCTCTATACAAGTATTGATCTTAGTCAAAGTGCTTGTGAAATGAAGCTCCCTTCAATTCCAAGATATGAAAAAGTGTGGCTTTAGACCAATGGAGTTAAGAAGTGAGAAAAAGATATTAATCTCTTTTTTGATAATCTGCTAACCACATATTCATAGTTTTCTGTAGAAAGAAGTGAAAGTATACAGAAGAAGGAAATAGACATACAAGGGGCAATGGTTTTAAATCAGAGAAGAGGAGATACAGGTTGGACATTAGAAGGAAGTTCTTTACCATGAGGGTAGTGGAACACTGGAACAGGTTGCCCAGAGTTGAGGCCCCATCCTTGGAGACAATTCAAGGTCAGGCTTGGCAGGACTCTGGGCAACCTAATCTAATGGTCTCTGCTTACTGCAGGCGGGGGAAATTGGACTACATGACCTTTGGAGGTCCCTTCCAACTCAAACAATGCTGTGATTCTATATCCAGAGCTGAAATCTGGCTTTTTACCCCCTTCCCAAGATCGCTAGATTCTACAAAATTTGCTTGGTTCAATGGCATTTGCAGGTATTTTGTCACTTGAAAATGATTGAGTTGTTCAATAACTTAGCATCTGTTAGCTGAGAGAAATGAGTGGTCAGGTCAATCCTGCTTTCCGAATACCCACTCTGGGAATACAGAGATCTAATTAGCTATTTATATGTATCTAATATATAACTACCACCCATCAATAAATTATTTAAAGCTGATACTTCTTTGCACAGAATAAATCAAAATGCTTCAATGCCAAAGCCAGTTCCTGACAGCACAGGTCTCTGAGCGAGAAAATCTGCCATTTGACTGATTATCTTTTACTGTAACAGCCTTCAGCTATGAATTAATCTCAGCAAGGGAAATCTCCTAAGGATACAGTTATTTATTAAGTATTATTGCTCCCACCTCTGAAAGAAACACATTCTGATTCCTTTCTCTCTTCCTTTCTGTTTTTTTTCAAGTACACTTACAGTATAAGCAGTTACAGTGAATTTGAAATAATTTATTATGCCTGCTTTGGTAAGTGGGGAATTTGACTATTATTCCCAGTTCTTCAACTATATCTTGGTTTCTGTAGTACCAGAAATGGCATGTGAAGCTTAGAGGTAATTTTCAATTTTGTCATTGTTGTCTTTGGTGAAAGCAGCTGGCATTGTGGGATGCTAATTACTGGTCTTCATATCTGCATTCCTGCAAGTGGTCAAATTCTGTTGCTGGGAAGCTTCCAAACCATAAAAATATGCAAAATACTTTCTAGCTGATGGAGGTGTCATGTTGCCAAGTAACTTGGAGTACCTGGAGGGATTTTGAAAGGTGCAAGAAAACACTCTGTGCCAGCTGGAGGAGATCTGAGAAGCATGAACAGACAACTGGGCCCTTTCTCAGCTTTCCTACAGAAATGTTAAGCACCTTCAAAAACCTTCAGCCCGACAAAAAGCGGGAAGGAGGGAACAAAGGAAATGCATTTTCAGAATACCTAGAAAAGCCACTATTTAATGGCTTCTTTGTGTGTTTAGTATTCCCGTTCCTTTCTCTCTGTACCTTATTGGAAGTAGACAGCATCCCACGCTTAAAGGTGTATGTTGCTGATAGTTCTTGATAACTTGTTGTTTCATTGACTTTTGGCCTAAGAATAAATGTAGGTTTTGGTGACTTTGATAGTTTAATACCATGAACATTTCACTCTTGGATAGAGGTCATTTATTGAAAGGGCAGAAGTTTTGATTTAAAAGCTAGTCAGGAACAAAATAAATTCCTCTTCTACATTTAGATAATACCCAGATTTCAGGTCTAGTTCCTGCACCACTAGAAACAGGTTAGCTTTGTGTTGAAAGGGTAATGATTACCTGGGCTAGAATGGACGTGGCTTCTGAAGGGTTTTGTGGCTGGTAGTTCATATGACTGTTTTCAGTGATTATTCCACACCTTAGCCCATCAATTTTGAAGCTTCGGGTAGAACATCCTCACAAATCGAAACTACAAACAGCACTGCTAGATGCTCTTGAAATTTACTAAGTGCCTTATACAGAGCATCACTGAGGCAACAATTCTATTGAAAGAAAGTTTGATCACAGATTTACACCTCTGGATAGAGTCAGAAGTTACCAGTTGTGACCAAGGTCATGTTCTCGTTATGACACACTAAAGTCATGTGTTCTATTGCTGATACAAGTAACTAACAAGAAACAGTCTAGAAATTTCTGAGGTTTTCCGTTTGTAAGACACGTTCTTTGGAGGAGGCTTTTTCTTCCAGTCAGCTGTGATAGCCTCCTGGAATATCACAGAAGTGAATAAAACTTTTGAGTATTTCTGGATGCTTTAACACTTCTGGTTTCTCAATCAAGGATGGTATTACTGTTCTTTTGGGAAGGGGATACATGAGTTGATTTTATTCATAGGGTTTATGTTTATCCAACAGTGTTTTTAAAGGATTTTATTGTCAGAAAAAGGGCTTGTTATTTTGAGAAAAAAAAAAAATTACCTGCCAGGTGTCTTCCCCAAAATGAGTAAGTGCCTTTTCTGTTCTGACTCTTAGAAGTATTTACTTTGTCAGATGGAATCCGAATGTCCTGGATAAACCAGCTATTAAGTACCAAGTGTTACCAATGGCTTGAAATCCTTTCATTGAAAGAAAAAGAGACAGAATATAAGCCACATGAATTATTTTGAGACCTGATGTTATGAGAAGTTTTATAACTGCTATGAGTAGTATACTTCTAAGAACAATGTAACTTTTCAGGAACTTGATATTGATAGGAAATAAATATTTATTAAAAGAAGTATATTAAATAAATATTTATTTACCAGTTTAAGTAAGAGAAAATGTTACAACATGGGGGAAACAGTCTTGCTGTTAGCAGTCCTGACTACTGAATGGAAAGTAAAACTGGGGTCCAGACCTCTGACTGTAATCAAATGTGTGGTATTTGATGAGAGATTGGGACTGTTAATCTTAGGTCCACATTCTAATAAAGTCATTCTTCCTACCTAAGTTTTTACCAATTCTCAAGCAGAAAAGAAAACATGAGCAGATATCAGTAAGAGACCCTCTAGTTTTATTGGTGCTGCTTACTATCTCTAGACAATTTTTTTGGGTTTAATTTTTTTTTTTTTTTTTTAAAAAAACTTTGCTCAGGACTGGTACAGTTGAAAGTATATTTTCCCTTCATTCTTAAGCCTAGACTTTGAATGGAGTTTCTCTGAGACACTTTTGTAGTGAAGTCTTATTCCCTACAAGCATTGAAGACAAAAATAAACATCTTCATGAACAAAAGATTGTGTGTGGTTGTAATTTTTTAATATTTATGAATTTTAAAAATAAAAATTCTGAAGGTACTCTTAAGAAAAATGTAATAGTAATAAGTTCACATCATCTTCTGTGATGAACTATGTTCAAACCAATTAAGCACTCCTTTAAGTGAAGATGAGAATACATTGCATGTTGATGAGTCTAGTAACCCATTAGAACACTGCCTTAAACTGACCTCTTTCTGACCTTAATTCAAAGATAAACAATTTATAATTCTGAAAGCCTGACAGAAAAGCTGAGGGGAGGTGTCTGGAAAGACAGAAGCAATAAGATTCACAGTGCAAAGATATTCCCAGAATAAATGCTACACCATTAATGATAATGGAATTGTTTAAAAATTACAACTCTCTAGTTATTTCACATTGTTTGATTACATGCATTTGACTTCAGCATAAATTGATAGGTGCAAAGCCCGCAATAGTGACACATACTAAAATGCCCTCCCCAGGAATAAATTGATACTGGTACTGCCTGTGAACAATCCAACAAGAAAGTATTTTTGGTGAAGACTATTATGGGTGCACTATATTCAACCCTGATGGGCAGTGGAGATACTTAGGGTGTGTTATGATACATAAAATTATTAAAATGTTCCAAACCTTTCTTGAAACATGTGATTCCTACTGTCTAGGGAAAAAGTGCAAGAAATACAATTGGGCAATTTGGGAATGAACAGCAGTCTTAGGGAATTTGATCTTAATGTGCCAACAAGCCTCTCCTAACTTACTGGCACAGATAATTCATTACCCCTTTTGACTGGGATGAAAGCTGAGATTCTCCTGGGTGTACTGTTTCCAAGGTGAGAAATATGAAAGCATCCATGTTTGCAATTTTAAGTAACAACTGAAGTAAAGTTGAGTGAGGAGGCTTTACCTAAGGCTTCATCTCATATGTTACTAAAGAAGGCTTTAAAAATTAGTCTCTGTGGGTTGTCTCAAGATATCTTCAAGCTACACACAGTTCCCATGTACAATTCTCTGAACTGTTTGTGTTGCTTTGCAGTTTAAGGCTAAGATCCTACCTGGCATTCTTGAAAGGAGCTGGATCCCTTGTAAAGTTCACATTTTTGTGGCTGGTGGCAAGTGTTGGCCATGAGTATGTAAACTCATCCTCGCTCTAAGGAAATATTGTGTGAGGCTGATACATCCTTAGGTGCAGAATGCTTTCAAGTGCTGGGCATAGACCCCAAAGCGCAGGCAGTGAGTGGTAGCAAGCTTACTGCAGAAATACTGACCTGTACCAGACCAAATTGGCATCAGATACCAGAATGGAGCTATTGTCACTAATTAAGGGAGTCTAATATAGTCTACTTGCTCACCAAACAGAAGAAATTTCAAAGAGGAGCAAGCTGTAAAGTTGTCCTGTCACCCTTCAATTAATTTCTTCCCTCTATTGACAAGTTTGGTAAGTCTGCTACACAATTAGAGGTCTGAAGATCAAAACAAATTTCTTAAATTCCACACAAATGTTTTGGCATCCATAGGACATCATAGCATTCCACTGAGGGTCTGGTGCTTGGAAATAGGATGCATCCAATTTAATTTACTCTTTCTTGACCCGAAGGAAAAAAAAAAATTTACTTCCTTCCCTTCCTGCACCCCCCCCCCCACCAAAGTTACAGATTAAAAAATAATGAAGTAATGTGTAAGTACAGTCATGAGTCATTGGCTATATTTCAGACTCAAAGTTTGGTCAGTAGTTGGGATAGTGTTGCACTAATTCTGCTACTAATTAAGTGATGGAATAGTTCAAGAACAAAATTTTAATGGCACCTTCAGTCAATTAGTGTAAGGTTTACATGCTCCAAGGAGTGACACAGGACTGTGCAAGGTAAGCTGGCTGCTCACTGCATTTAATTCCAGGAACTTGGACATAACTAAGACTTGACCAAATACAAGGATACTGGGTATCTAAGCCCATTATATATCAGGCATTTGTCAGTTACATTCTAGTCAGTTCTAAAAGGAGCAGTCTGAACAAAAGAGAATAATGTTAAATGCTTTAAAAACTGGTACATCTGACTATGCTGATCTGTTTTTTAAATTAATATTTATGGAAATAAAGCAATGCTTAGAGAAACAAATGTGGAGAGACAAATGTTAGGGCTTTATTTTTCTGTCCTTGATACATCTCCATGTTGGTTTGCAATCTGAAACTGCTTGAGGAGGACCAGGGAGCAAAATGAGGGTTCAGATAAAATATAAAGGTAAACTAGCAGTTGGGCTTACTAGAAATTGACAAAGTAAATCAACTTTGCCTAGCTTAATTGACTGTTTTTCAAAACCTCTTCTTATTGAGTGAAAGTCTGTCATCTTTGCGATTCCAGTGTATGCTGCTGTTTTGAAATAGGGGCAAATGGCTGCCTGGCTCACTGCCTTCAGTGTATCATTTGGCTTGCATTGTTGAATGGTTCTCTTGAGTTCCTGACAATTCTTCTAAACCTATTTCCTCTTCTAAGGTCAGCCAACAGTTATGATCTAATTTTTTTTTTTAATTTTAGATGTTGCTAGAATTGCTAGATGCAATTTCACTCTCCTAGCCATGCAGGTTTTTGCACATGGAAATAATAAATGCATAAAGTTTTTACATTAAATAGGAAAAAGTAAGTTTAAAAAGACAGTGGTTTTCATTCTGTAGTGTGAAGATAATGCACTGAGCTAATGCATTCCTTCTAAAGGTCTTCAAGTATAGTGACTGGAATGAGCATACTTATTACAAGTAGCATTACTGCAGAATCAGAGTATGTTAGGAGTTAGAAGGGACCTTGAAAGATCATCTAGTCCAACTCGCCTGCCAGAGCAGGATCACCTACAGTAGGTCACACAGGAACACACAGAATCATAGAATCAGTCAGGGTTGGAAGGGACCACAAGGATCATCCAGTTCCAATCCCCCTGCCATGGGCAGGGACACCTCACACTAGATCAGGCTGCCTAGAGCCTAATCCAGCCTGGCCTTAAAACACCTACAGGGATGGGGCTTCCACCACCTCCGTGGGCAACCCATTCCAGGCTCTCACCACCCTTATGGTGAAGAACTTCTTCCTAACATCCAGTCTGAATCTACCTATTTCTAGCTTTGTTCCCCCTAGTCCTATCACTACCTGACATCCTAAAAAGTCTCTCCCCAGCTTTCTTGTAGGCCCCCTTAAGATACTGAAAGGCCACAATAAGGTCACCTCGACGCCTTCTCCTCTCCAAACTGAACAGCCCCAACTCCTTCAGTCTCTCCTCATAGGAGAGGTGCTCCAGCCCTCTGATCATCCTCGTGGGCCTTCTCTGGACACATTCCAGCACATCCATATCCCTCTTGTAATAGGGGCTCCAGAACTGGACACAGTAGTCCAGGTGGGGTCTCACCAGTGCGGAGTAGAGGGGGAGGATCACTTCCCTCGACCTGCTGGCTATATTTCTCTTGAAGTCTTTAATGTCTCCAGAGAAGGAGATTCCACAGTCTCTCTGGGCAGCCTGTTGCAGTGCTCTGTCACCCTTGCAGTGAAAAACTTTTTTCTTATGTTCATATGAAACCTCCTTGTACTTGCTCCCCTTGTCCTATCATTGGGCATCTCTGAGAAGAGTCTAGCTAAGATACATTTCACCTTAAAAATTGAACTTGCAAGCCCTAATGCAAAGTTCGAATTGCTTATGATTACTGTTAGTAAATATTTATTCCATTACAAGAAAAAAATATATTGTGTAGAAATTTAAAGACCCCAGTTTGTGTCAGGGAACTCAAAATGCTGCTGTAACAATGTCAGGACAAGATCATAGAATCATAGAAAGCACTGATTTGGAAGAGGTCTCTGGAGTATAGTTACATATAAACAAACAAACAAATGCCAGGCCTGCTTGCTTTATTTTTCTATTTTTATATCTGGTACATATTTGAATAAGGAGGGAAGTTTGCTTTGACTCCTTCCAGGAGCACTTTAAACATAAATACCTGTGCCAGGTATGGTCCTTGGAGAATACTAGATGACACAAAGAAGCAGAAATATTAACACTGAGAACCCCCTTTAGACTGATAATTTGGAGCACCATATTTTGCAGGGAAAAAAGAGAAGAAAAGTGATGTCTGACAGCAACAGAAAAAGACCAAGCAGTCTGATGGCACAGTATGCACAACAAGTGGTAGCGAAGCAGTTTCCCATTCCTCACCCAGCTTTGTGATCTATCATAGCGAAGTGCTGACAGTGCAGGTTGCACAAAAGTACGTTGTGAACATCAAAGACAGTGTCTTTGCCTTTGAAAAACCCTTAACTGGTCTGCATAGAAGGCAGTATTGACACAAATCTGTCAGCACAAAATCTTCCTTTCCCAACTTAAACTAATGGTTTAAATTCCTGAAAGAACTATATCTGAAGGAACGATATAAACGTATCTGATTAGGACAGGGGGTTTTAATTAGCAGAAGGCTAGAGTAGAAATTGATTTCTCTCTTTGTTCTCCCCCTTGCATAAGGTAATCCTCCTCCAGAATCATGAATAATAATTTTTCTTAAAATGGATCTATCTCTTAATCTAATTAATTGTTAGAATTTTTGTTTCATTTTCTGGCCTTTGTGACTCTTGAACATAAGATGCTGATTTTCTTAAAAAATCACCAGTCCTAACCACTTATTTAACTTCTGTAGTTCGCCAATATTGTGATTTTCTGGATTTATCTGTTTTCTGGACATGGTAAACAGAGTTTAATCCTAATGATACAAAGGTTACCATGGTTAAATAACTCAATTTCAGTCAAGAAAAGGATTTAGAGATTTAAATTGGTAATAAATGGAGACAGCTTTGTATCTGTTTGTGCCTCTTCCTGGTTTATTAAAGAGTATCAAATGTCACAGTATAAAATGTTATATATTGTTCATTAGCTGTTTATGGTGAGTTGTAAAGATGCATAGTTATTTATCTTTAAAGAATTAAAAAAGTTGAATTAGATAATTGGCTACCACCTGATAGCGTTTTCCTCAGAGATACAACCTAGGTAGGATATCTCAGTCACTTCTGCTTATCTTTGTTGTTCACAAGGCCCAGTTTGTAGTAAGAAGCATGTTAACCTCCTATCAGAACAACTGAGAGATTCAATGGACATATTTTGCAACATGAGCAGAAGGCTTATGCGTGTAAGTGTAACTTTTTTTCCCCTCCCCAATAGAATCAGATACCTTAACAAAAGATACTAACTTTCTCTATGACCTTGCCTCAGTTATATTTTTAGAGCACTGCAGATATATTCTTACTCGTTAATTATTCAGGAATTATTGGACAGCCCTGGTTGAAGAGAAGCCTGTAAATTCCTATTTGAGAAGTAGCATGATTGATAATCCAAAAATTATTTTTTCTCTCCAACACCTCTCTTTAGCCTCACTACTTCTTTTCTTATCCAAGAATATAATTTCTTCTGAAGCATGAAAGCATTATTGCTGCCTAGCTGACACATTCATTTTTGTGCCTCTATAAATCACTTCAAACCTTATTCCCCCACTCTTCAATACAAAAGGCAAGTGTCATACCTCAGTAGGGACTAACTGGTCTTCACTTTTATGCTCATTGTCAGTAAATACTCCATTGCATCTTTCCACTCTGACTCTCATATTGCTGCATTACTTTTTTCCTGCCACATGAACTTGATAGTATATGTGAGGGGTTGTGAAACAGGACTGTGAGCAAATTCATGACACAAGCCAGATATGTCATGAGAGCAATGAGCCAGGTTTTGAGTGCAAAAACAAATTCAGGAAAGCTGAACAGCATGTTCATCCATTGCGGCACAAAGCACAGAGGAAACAGAAGCAAGAGAAACAAAGCCCAGCTAAGAATCTGAGAGGCATTTTTGGAGCTGGCTGTTTTTTGTGATGCATGCCAGCATGTGGATCTCACTTGATATAAATTCTGCTTACTTCATTAAGTAAATTAGTCTTTCTAGAGAGTCCTTTTAACAAATCTTCCCCCATTTCATCTATGACTTTCCCATCATCACCCTGCTATCTTTGGCCCTGAACTCTCAACATTGCTCCTCCCTAGTTCCTTTCCTCTTTTGGTTTCTACTTATTTCAGTCCCAGTTTCCCTGTTTGTGTCTCTTAGTAATCATCCCTGTATCTGCACTGTAAACATAGCTGCATATCTAGTATTTTCTGAGGGCAAACATTTTTCCTTGCTTCTACTTCTGTTTTGAGGAAGCAGCAATGAACAATTCTGGCAGGATAATTTTGGCATTCTTTTCCAGCTACTACAGTTGCCAGCTGGCAGTCTGCTTTCTCCCTTCTTTTAGCACAGCCAAGAGAAGCAGTAAGCTATGGCTCAGGTTTTATGGACATTCACATATGACATGTGCTCTCAGACCCCAGCATTTACAATAGAACACGTGTTTTAAGCTTTATTGTAAATCATATTGGCATTTTTCTTAAAATGCAGGGTCCTGAATTGATGTGATTAGATGGGGATCTTTCCAGTCTGTAGAAAAAGTATGAGCCAGATTCAAAGCAAGAACCCCAAAAAAAAAAAAATTATTTCAAGTTTATGGTTTTTTTTTTTTTAATGCAACATTGTCAGGAGTTACCACAGTATCACAGTATAAGCAAGGTTGGAAGAGACCTCAAAGATCATCAAGTCCAACCCATTACCACAGACCTCGAGACTAGTTGAGTGAGAAGCACTGACTGATAGTTTTAAAATGCTTACGATGGCATTAGTGGGCTGTTAGGCCTTTGCTCAGCAGATGGGGCCAGAAAGAGGGATGTAATACTGTATTAGATTCAGCTGAAACACAATCAACATTCCCCCTCTCTAGCAGGATGCACACCTATTATTTCTCATTCCCCACTGTGCTGCTTCCCAGTCACAGTTCTTGTTTCCTAAAAGCATGACTTGGTGAGCTGAGATACCCCTCTCTGCTGGTGACTGCAAATGAATCTTTCAGGCTCAGTTCATCAGCTCCCAGGGCTGGAGTGCTGTGCAGTCACTCCTGTGCCAGGGCCAGAGGAGAGAAAAGGGCCAGAGTCAGAACAATTTGCATTCTCAGATTTGGTCTCTGCAGGAGAAAGGACATTTGCAGAACCGTGGCTGCCTAATGAACATGAATCATAGAACGCTAGTGACTGGAAGGTTGTGGCTGCTCCCTCCCTGGAGGTGTTCAAGGCCAGGTTGGACGAGGCCTGTACTAGTGGGAGGTGTCCCTGCCTATAGCAGAGGGTTGAAACTAGGTGAGCTTTGAGGTCCCTTTCAACCTTACCATTCTATGATTCAAAAAATCACCAAGAACAAAACACCCAGGCAAAAGCAGGATTACTTAGCATAGGTTACACAGGAAAGCATCTAGGTGGATTTTGAAGAGTTCTAGAGAGAAGGAGACTTCACAACCTCTGGGCAGCCTGTTGCAGTGCTCACCCTCACAGTGAAAAAAAATAAATCATGTGTTGAGATGGAGTTTCCTGTGATTGAGTTCACATGCATTGCTCCTTGTCTTATCACTGGAAAGACATGGGCTTTATCCTCTGGACAGCCCACCCTTCAGATATTTGTAGACTTTGATAAGGTCTCCCCTTAGCCTTCTCTTCTCCAGACTAAACAGGCTCAGATCTCTCAATCATTCCTTGTAAGAGAGATGCTCTAGTCCCTTAATTATCCTCATAATTCTCCAGTGAACTCTCTCCAGTAATTCCCTGTCCCTCTTGAACTAGGGAGCACAGAACTTGCACAGTATTCCAGATGCGGTCTAACTAGGGCTGAGCAGACGAGAAGGAAAACCTCCCTCGACCTGCTGGATACCTTTTTAACACACCCAAGTATATTATTAGCCACCAGGGGACATTGCTGTCCCGTGGATTCTTATCAACCAGGACTCCAAGGGCTTTCTCTGTGGAGCTGCTGTCNTCACCAAGAACAAAACACCCAGGCAAAAGCAGGATTACTTAGCATAGGTTACACAGGAAAGCATCTAGGTGGATTTTGAAGAGTTCTAGAGAGAAGGAGACTTCACAACCTCTGGGCAGCCTGTTGCAGTGCTCACCCTCACAGTGAAAAAAAATAAATCATGTGTTGAGATGGAGTTTCCTGTGATTGAGTTCACATGCATTGCTCCTTGTCTTATCACTGGAAAGACATGGGCTTTATCCTCTGGACAGCCCACCCTTCAGATATTTGTAGACTTTGATAAGGTCTCCCCTTAGCCTTCTCTTCTCCAGACTAAACAGGCTCAGATCTCTCAATCATTCCTTGTAAGAGAGATGCTCTAGTCCCTTAATTATCCTCATAATTCTCCAGTGAACTCTCTCCAGTAATTCCCTGTCCCTCTTGAACTAGGGAGCACAGAACTTGCACAGTATTCCAGATGCGGTCTAACTAGGGCTGAGCAGACGAGAAGGAAAACCTCCCTCGACCTGCTGGATACCTTTTTAACACACCCAAGTATATTATTAGCCACCAGGGGACATTGCTGTCCCGTGGATTCTTATCAACCAGGACTCCAAGGGCTTTCTCTGTGGAGCTGCTGTCCAGCAGGCTGACCCTATACTGGCGCAAGGTGTTACTCCTCCCCAGGTGCAACACCTCCCCTTTTTTGAACACGAGGCAATATCCTTGTGAAGAGGCAGTTGTGAAGATTTTCCATAGGTAAGTCAAGGATACCGCAACAGTGGCCTTGAGTGAGGGGAGAAAAGGTTATTTTCAGGGGACTTCAGCCTCACCTTTTCTCTTAACAAAGACTGGGCGAGACACGAGTCCGTGTGCTGAGCCTGCGGAATTATAGTTTGTCAATGCTTGTCACTGCCTCTGCCTGGGACATTTCTTCTCTCGGCTTCTTCCCAGGGACGCATTTTCCAGAGGTCTGAGCAGCGGGCGAGACTAGATTGACACCAGGGGCCCTCTGGTGGAGCCAAGCAGCTTCTTCTAGGTCCTCCCCAGGGGATGAAGTTCCACCAGAACCTCTGAAAGGCACAGGGCAGCCGCGCCCCCCGAGCAATTTGCAGTGGTAAAAGGGGCTTCCAATTTTTTTTACTTTCAGGGCAATTAAACGGTGCCCTGCAGCCACCACTACGATACCGTCCGTCCGACCCGGCCTCCCGCCCCACCCCGCCAGTGGCACCTGGCTACCCATGGGCACCTCGAGGCTCGCCTCGAGGCTCGCCCCGCCCCCTCCCG
>WBNM01030301.1:50765-90596 GCA_013399055.1 Ramphastos sulfuratus
CCCTCGCATGCCGGGGCTCGCGCCGCCGCCGCTGCCGCGTTTGTTGGGGCTGTCCCTGCTGGTTGGGCCCCGGCCGCCGCCTGGCGCTGCTGCCGGGGCCGGCGCGGGAGGATGCGGCGGTTCGCGCGGGTAGCGCTGCTGTGCCTGGGCTGTGGCGTCTGCTCGCTGCTCTACGGTTTCAGCCAGCTGGCCCTCTCCCTGGAGCAGGAGCCCGCCGGCGGCCGGGAACGGCAGGCCCGAGACTCCGCCGCGCCCAGTGCCCGGCGGCAGGCAGGCGGCGACCGGGTGGCGGCGGGGGGGAGCATAGGACGAGACGAAGTGGGGGCCAGCAGGTACGAGGCGCGGGAACCGGGCCAGGGGGGAGGGAACGCCGGCGGGCGGTGGTCCCCCCGCATTCTTGCAGGGAGGGTGGGGGAGGCGCGGGAGCGCACTGGCCGCTCTCCCTCGCGGGCGGAGCGGGGCTCAGCGCCATCCCTCGCCCCCCGCAGGGGCCGCGGGCGCCCCCGGCTGATCGGTACCGGTTGGCAGAGCTTTAGCGGGCGCTCCGCTTGGGCGGAGGCGAGACTGCCACAGTGACGGCCGGGCCAGGCAAGCGCTTTAGGAGGGAGCGGGGCTGGGGCGATGATGTCACTGGTGTTCCCTCCCGATGAACTCCGGCATCCCGCGGGGCGGTTACCGGAGAACAGCGGTTGTGAGAAACCTTAAAAGCAAACAAAAAAAGAAAATTTTTAAAATGTGGTGTTGCAGGAGAGCCAAGGGCCGGAACCGGCCCCCGTGCAGTTCCCTGCAGCGGGACGTGCCCCGTCTGCGTGCGTGTCCGCCGCCAAGACAGGGTGACATGCAGGCGGGAGGAGGCTGGCGTGCTGCTTCGGGAGCTGGCCTGCGGCTTCACAGTGCCCCGTGTTAAAATCAGCCGGCTTCCTTGTTGGAATAGGGCGGATGAAGTGAGGAGGGCGCATTTTCTCCCAAGCTAGGAATCTTTCATGGTGTCACTTCTGAAACTTAATCGCTTTGTCGAATCTAGCTTTAGTTAAGCAACAATACTTACGGGATAGTTTAATAAAGTTCGTCTTACGGGGAACTGTGATTTTAGTTCTGCAGTTAAAGTGTAAATTTAAGCAGCTCACATTCTGCATAGTTGCATATTTCTGTTTGCCTCTGCCTCCATCAGCACAAATTCGTATGTGGTTGTGTAGTAAGTGAGATTACAGAATGTAAAAAACCGAAACACCTAGTTTTCCTTTAGGTTAGTTTCATGTTCCTGTTCACCTGTGGCTACCGGAATGCTAATGCCAGGAGAGGTGACAAGAAGTCAGTTGCTGAAGCTGGAGGAGAAATTGGGACCAGGCATTTCTGGGCCAACCGACCTCTCTCACTATGTTCAGGTTCCACAGCAGTTTAACGCAATGTTAAGTTTGATGTTTGGCGACTCTTCCTCCTTCTCAGTGCTACAGACTCTCTGGCGCTCCCCTGCTGCTTCTGCTCCTTTGATCACACGAGCGAGTTGATTTCGGCACACTGACCTGCCTGCGTTTTGGCCAGCTCAGCGCCCTGAATTGCCTCATCGTGTAATTACGAAAGTGGTGATGCTGGTGCAAAGGAGTTAAGGAGATGGGAGCTCTGACTTAATCTTCTTGAAACATATTGAAACGGCGTTCGGAGTTGGTGGGGGTGGAGTCAGCTGAAATGTGAAACTCACCTTTTGACTGATGTAACTACTTAAGAGAATGTGTTGGGTTTTTTTTCCCCATGCTTTTGCTTTAGTTCAGATTAGTAGAGATTATGAATTTAAAAAATATGTACCTCACTTCACGTTTGCAATTAAAAACTCACTGTGAGAAGCTGAAATCTACTAATTCTAAAGAACGTGATAACTGGAGTAAGACTTAATTTTAGGACTTTTATGTAAAATTGCATTGTTTTAACCAATTTCCAATAGAAATATGAGGAAGAATCATATGATACTGTTTTGCTAAAGAAAATACTCAATTTACACAAAGAAAAGTTTTGTTGGGCAAAAAAAAAAATGAAGCAATTTTTGTTAGTAAACGTGTAAGCTACTTTCAGGTGCATCATGCTTCTGGTTAGCAAAAGAACCAACTTTATTTTAAAAGATGTACTTTTTTTCTTTTTTAGTATTTGTACTAACGTGTAGTTTTTAAATTGAAGGTACTAGGTGGGAGAGAATTCCAACAAGGTGCAAGAAGCTTCTTGCTTGCTGGAGTGCAGTGGAATGTGAGATAGAAATCTGCCCTGTTTTGCAGTGTGGGAAAACTTTAAAAATGGAAAAAGTTATTTTGCAAAGGTCTTAAGTGCTATAAAATTTTCCTTGTGTATGCAGTTTCATGGGGGCATATCTTCTTGAAAACTGATGTCTGTTCAACATCTGTCTGGGAAATCTTTACCTATAAACTGCTGTCAAACTAAACAGGGTGAGCATCATCCTGTAGTTTAATGAAACTTTACACGCTGATTGTACAAACAGCATGTGCAAAACTCGGGTGTGAATTGGGTCAGACTGGATGTGAGGAGGAAGTTCTTCATCATGAGAATGGTGAGACCCTGGAGTGGGTTGCCCAGGGAGGTGGTTGAGGCCCCATCCTTGAAGATGTTTAAGGCCAGGCTGGATGAGGCTCTAGCCAGCCTGATCTAGGGTATGGTGTCCCTGCCCATGGCAGGGGGACTGGAACTAGATGATCCTTGTGGTCCTTTCCAACCCTAACTGATTCTATGATTCTAATAGTCCCTAAAAGGCTAGAAACAAATTAAGGAAACAAAATCTGTCCCATGTCAGTTAAGAAATGCTCAACGTAATATTCTTTTAGATTCATGTTTCAATTATTGGCAAGTATTAAATTGTATGACATTCACTTGTGTAACTGGTGAATGTATGGGTGGTTTTCAGTTTTTATATTTAAGCTATTTCTTCAGTGGAGACTGAATGTGATGAACATTTCATGAGCATTAATAGTAACTTTCAGTAATGCTTTTTTTCAGTTGTTCACTTCAAAAACACAGTTTGGCAAAGCAAACATCACTGTCATCTGAAGGCATTTACACACTCAGCAGAGATGTCCCATTCTATTTAACCAAGAAGAAATTACTTTGCCTTAACAATCTACTTTGTGTATGACATAAGGGCAGAAAGAGCTGTTATATTCTGTGAGGGAGGGGTGCCAAGATTTCTGGTAGTTTTCAGAAGCCTGCAAACATGAAAACTGCAAGCTTTGAATAAAGCTTAATTGTACCACACCTGGAAGGATTTTGCAATAGTGATTGTGCTTTTAAGTAGAAATCTTTAATTAAAGAGGAAGTACCATACTGAAACTAGAATTACAGGTTGAGGCAAGGTCCTCCAATAAACATAATAATTCAGGAGAGGTGGTTGAGTAATCATTTTGGTAAGGAGTTGTTTGTTTCAAAGGCTATAGTAGCCTGAGGAGCAACATGAATAGAAACTGTATCTTGAAACTTGATATAAATAGCTGGAAAACATTTCACGAATATGTTAGATAAATCCAATGATTGTGTTTCAGCTGTGAAGAAAGATTAATGTTGAATTGCCCTCCTGATTGTTCATTGCAATGAGAAATGTAGTAATGAATAGTTAGTACTATCATACATCATAGCTAAATGAACAATAGATCTAAACATAAAAAAAAGGAAAATACTGAAGTGTCTAATTTCAGAATATACAAAGCCAGTCAAAAGCCACATACTTTCAGATCAGTTAATTGGCAGACTGTGCTTATGAAAAGTGCATCTTCAGTTAATTTCGTCAATATTGCCACTTTGCTTAGGGAGATGATGGTCATCTTTCTATTTGGGTCAAAAAGAGGTGCTATCCTAATGGCAAGTTTTAGAAGTAGAACAGTCATCAGTTTTGTAAATACAGTGAGATCAATGAATTTGCCCCTCTTAAAAGAAAACATTTTTGGATTATGCTGTAGTTTAGTATTTTTGTGCAGCCAACCATACTGTTTTGTTATGTGTGACACTGAGACTGGACTGCATCTGTCTCTTGCTCTAGCTGTCATGGCAAAGGGAGAGTTAAGTGGGTTATAGTGCATGGAAAAGTGTAGGGAATATTACCCGCATGCTTAGCAGAGGTGATTGTAATAAGTAGTTAATTCTTTCAGTGAACTGTACACACCTGGTTTTGTCTATATCAGAACTTAACCAACAGTTTCATCAGTATGCTTTTTAGTTACTCTTGTGCCTTTAAGAAACTGCTCTAGAAGCAGTCTAAGCATTTAAAAATACAAGCAAAACTTTAGTAAAAGATGAAACATTAAACAATTTGAAGTCGAAACTTAATTTACAAAAAATCTACTAGCAAATATCCTGCATAGAAAGGTAGTAAATTAATGGAATGTGAAGATTTTTCCAGTTTTAAAGTTTGACCTTTGTGATTTAATATTACATCAGCTGTTTCCCATCCAATAAATCCATTGCTTTTCTGACAGAATACATTGTAACAAATTTATGATCCTGATGCACATGTTCAGTAAAAACCATTCAGAAGAATCAGAAATTCTCAGTGCATTTCAGAGTTGAATCAAGCGCCTTTTCCCAAATTTTTACTCATTTGATTATGAGCTGGAAGGAACTAAAAACTGTTCTTTCTGTTTTACTGCATGTGATGGGTTGTGCTGTAGGAGACACACCAGTATGTCTCTATTAGTTGATTCTTGCAGTTGATTAAACTTAAGTTGTTAATGCAGTACTGACAGGAAGGCAGTAGGCATGATTGCAGCCCTCACCATTTGGACATACTGCTAAATTTGCTGTGAAGCTAGACAGTAGTATAAAAGATGTCACATAGACCGAAAAGCATACTTGAAAATGGTGAAGGGTATGCTTGAAAACTGACATCTTCACTAAAGATATGCCCGCCAGTGCACTTAATGTAAGGACTTTTTTTCCCCACCACTGATTGTTGGATAATTCTTTATAGTTCAAACTTGACTTGCCTGAGCACATGACAGCCTTTGTGAATACCACTTGTGCATTTTATATGCTGTGTATTTTGCACACAGATTTAAAAGTGCCCTTTAATTCTGAAAAGCGTTCTTCTCAGACCACAATATAGACACCTCTACTATGTCTGTAAGGCCAAAATTCTTACTATCTAGTGATGTCAAAGTTAAATTACCTGATAAAGATAATTATGAAATGGGTGGTTGCTTAAGGGAGAGATACCTTGAACTGGTCTTCGAGAATGCTTGTCTGTGATACCAATAATTAATTTGTTTCTTTGGCTTTATATTTTTGACAGCGGTGGGTGTCAGGAGTTGTCCAACCTAGTAGTGTGATGGAGGTGAGGCTGCTGCAGCTCCATGTCCCTGGCTCTAGTCAGCAGCAGAGCTGAGTGTTTATTTCCAGTGGGCACATATACCCACTGTGCATACGTATGTGGCTGTCCACAGAGGTCAGAACAGAGAAGACAAGTCTTACACAACTACAAACAACAGAAATGGCCTGATCCTGTTCTCTGCTCTGGCTGATCAGAATGAAAGGCTTTCAGTGAAAAATGCATTCAGTGTGAATCCCTCCAGTGACTGGCAGTCTATCTAGGAAGTGGCTCCTGATTCTCTGGTTGCCCCCTTTGGCCTGGGCAAACTCAATGAGGCATGCGTGCATAAATGAATACACTAGGGATCCTTCCAGCACCTGGTCTTGGCACTGTGGCAGCTGGCCACCAGATTGCCTTATGCAAATTGGTCTTTTGGAGAGCTGGTCCAGGCCTGTGGCCTTAACATTAGTCAACCCACAAACCCTAGGGCCTCTTGTGGCTGGCTTATACCTTCCGGTTCTTCCAGTAGCAGTCCCTCAGACCACAGTCACTTGTGGCTGGATTAGGAGGCTGGACTCAGTGGCTCAGACTCTCCATTCTCTGCAAAGTCTGACCCAGCTTGAGGGAGTGATACCTGATTCCAAAGCCTCTTACTGTGCTTGCTGGCTAGTCTGGCTTGATCCTTGCTAGTGATTGTGTGCAGCAACATGTGTACCTGCACTATGTGTATATGTGTCTCTCCAGCTTCTGGCACTGCAGGATCATGGGCCTCTGATCTGCAGTCATCTTTCCATTTGCTGCCACTTTGACTTCTGCAGACAGTTGTACTGCCTGGCAGCAACCTGTTTGCATGTGACTGGACCCTCTTTCCGGTTTTGCATTCTCATTTCTTCCAGTCCATTTCTGTGCCCCACACTCCTGCAGGGAGTAATTTCTGTAGGTAGTTGGTAAGGTGGTCTAGAGAGCCTCTCCTGTTGTCTCATCTGGCGGATCTTCTGCCTGACCCACAGGGCTGACTGCTTTTCCACACTGCGGGTCAGGGTACTCCATGTGCCTGGATTAGATTTCTGTGTTTCCTTTACCTGACATTCTTTTCTGTTTTCTGTTTGTGGATACTGCCTTTAATCACATCATCTATAACAAGTGTGAGCAAAATATCCTTGCCTAATGCTGAATGGAGACTATTCCTGTCTGACTAGTAACCTTGCTCAGGTGACAGTGTCTGTTTGGTGAACTGATACAATGTGTCTCTCTACCTTTGGAAAACACTTGTGGCACTTATTTGTAGTCTAAGCTTCCCTTGAGTTTTATTTCAAGTAAAAACATCTTCACAAGTGACATTATGAATTATCTTACCGTGAATATCAAGAATAAAATGCTGTTCAACGATTCCAGTCTCTTAATCCTTTTTATGTGAAAGCTTTATAAAATATGGTTGAGAGACACTTCTGTTGGAAGGAGAAAAGTCTTAGTCTAACATGAGGTAAATTACATACACATGTATCCTAGTAATATTTTTTGTTTCAAATGTGGAATTTGTGAATCAAATCCAAGGTTGATATCCTTGTAATTGTGCTAAATGAGATATTGGAAAGGCCTAATATGTTAGAGAAATGACGTGGGCATTAATTCAAGCTTCCCTTACTAGTCTGGATAGGATAGTAGCTCAAGGTAGCTAGGAAAGCACACTTCTTGACAACTGAAAGAGGGATCCCCTATAATAATAATATAATCTTCCAAACCAGAAAACTGTTTTCAAGAGGTAATCTATTAATTTATCCTAAAAGTAATCACAGAATCACAGACTGTTAGAGGCTGGAAGTGTCCTCAGAGGTCATAGAGTCCAACCTCCTCTGCCAAAAGCAGGATCACCTAGAGTAGTTCAAGTCCACACAAGAATGCATCCAGGTAGGTTTTGAAAGTCTCCAGAGAAGGAGACTCCACAATCTCTCTGGGCAGCCTGTTCCAGTGCTCCGTCACCCTCACTGTAAAGAAGCTTCTCTTTATGTTGAGGTGAAACCTTCTATGTCAAGTTTGTGTCCACTGTTCCTTGTCTTATTACTGTGCACCACTGAAAAGAGATTGACATCCACCCCTCAGATATGTATATACATCAGAGACATGTAAGACAGTTACTTCAGAAAGGTACACAGTGGAAGTTCTGAAAGTTGTTCTTTAGATAAGCACGAGCTCTTAGTGTGCCTTGAAGTTTTTATGAAACTTCAAAAGTCACAAAGATTAATGTGAAAAAGAATGTAGAAGAGAGAACTTCACAGTAAATGAGAAAGTGGTCAGTGATCTGTTAAGCCGGTTAGACCCGCTCAAGTCTGTGGGGCTGGATGTGCTTACACCCAAGGGTGCTGAAGGATCTGGCAGATGTACTTGCCAAACTGCTCTCCATTATTTACCTGAAGTCCTGATTAACTAGAGAGGTCCCAATGGACTGGAGAGTAGCAAATGTAACACCTATCTACAAGGAAGGAAGAAAGGAGCATCTGGGAAACTAGAGACCCGTCAGTCTGACCTTGGTATCAGGGAAGGTGATGGAGCAGGTCATATTGACGGCTATTACATGCCATATAGAGAACAACCAGGGAATCAGGCCCAGCCAGCATGGGTTTATGAAGGGCTGGGCCTAACTGACAAACCTGATCTCCTGTGACAAGATGACCAGGCTACTGGATGAGGGAAAGGCTGTGGATATTGTCTACCTAGATTTCCAAAAAATCTTTGACACTGTTCCCCACAGAATTCTCAGGGCCAAACTTGACTGCTCATGGCTTGGATGAACACAACTGTGCTGGATAAAGCACTGGCTGGATGAAAGGGCCCAAAGGGTGATGGTCAGTGGAGTTAAATCCAGCTGGCAGCCTTCACAAGTGGTGTCCCTCAGGGTCAGTATAGCGACCACTTTTATGGTCCCTATATATCTAAAGATGTTTATTGATGACCTTGATGAAGACATAGAGTGTGTCGTCAGTAAGTTTGTGGAAGACACTAAGTTGGCTGGCAGCATTGATCTGCAGGAGAGTAGGGAGGCTCTACAGAGGGACTTGGATAGATTGGATGGATGGGCCGACATCAATGGCATGAACTTCAATAAGGCCAAATGCCAGGTCCTGCACTTGGGCCACAACAACCCCAAGCAAAACTACAGGCTTGGGGCTGTGTGGTTGGAAAGCTGTCTGGCAGAAAGGGACCTGGGAGTTATAATAGACAAACAACTCAGTACGAGCAAGCAGCGTGCCCAGGTGGCAAAGAAAGCCAATGGCATCCTGGCTTGTATTAGAAATGCTGTGTCCATCAGGGGTAGGGAGGTGATTGTCCCCTTGTACTCCGCTCTGGTGAGGCCACACCTTGAGTATTGCGTTCAGATTTGGGCACCTCATTACAAGAGGGATGTGGAGGTGCTGGAGAGAGTGCAGAGGAGGGCAGCAAAACTGGGGAAAGACCTGGAAAATAAATCTTATGAAGAGCGACTGAGGGAGCTGAGGCTGTTTGGTTTGAAGAGGAGGAGGCTGAGGGGAGACCTCATTGCTGTCTACAGCTACCTGAAGTGACTTAGCGGAGAGGCTGCCACTAGTCTCTTACAGGTAGTGATAGAACAAGAGGGAAGGGCCTCAAGCTGTGACTGGGTGGGTTTAGACTGGACATTAGGAAACATTTTTTCACAGGCAGAGTGGTCAGGCATTAGAATGGTCTGCCCAAGAAGGTGTTTGAGTCACCAACCCTGAATGTATTTAAAAGTAATTTGGATATAGTGCTTGAGGACACGGTTTAAGAGTGAACTTTGCAGAGTAGAGAGAACAGTTGGACTTGATGATCCTGAGGGTCCTTTCCAACCAAAATATTTCTTTGATTCTGTGGTTTTATACAATTTAATTTCCCCACAGAAGTGGAGCTATCCCAGTCACAATCTACAGTATCCTTTTTTTGTACCTGGATACTTATTTATGGAGACCATTCTTAAGTCATGAGGTAGAATTACCTAACTAATACTTGCAGGCACAGGATATGAGAATTTCCTGCGATGTCTACCAACGGACTGCTCCACTCTCCCTCACCTCCAACACTTGATGAGGCTTTGTGAAACACTGTTTGTCAGATCATTTTTCTCAACTGTTGAAAAAAGAAGAAATGCAGCTTGTAATTTTTGATGCTACATTAATCTATTAAATCTGATATTTGTGAAATATTTGCCTTTGCAGATAACACTACCAAGATGAGGCTGATTCATTTCAAACTTGCAAAATCAACTTGCAGTAGCTTTCTGAGCTGTAGGCCTTTTCATTGTCAAGTTTTTGTATGGATTTTCTTGCACATCTTTGATTCACGTATCCCAAGTTAGAAAGGAGGTTAAACACTATAGGTCTTTCATCACTGGGGCAATAAGGGGAAGCAGAGGAAGTCACTCAAGAGTTGTTGTGCAATATTCTGCTTGCACATTTAAGATTTCAAGTCTTGATGTTGTTTTCCTCACCAGAACCCATTTCCATTGCTCTTGTTGATTACTTTCTATGTTACTGTTGCATAACATGTAGTGGTGGACTAGTAAAAGCTACTTTTTTTTAGTTGTTAGCATAGTACAAGTCAACGAATTATTACCTTGTCATTGGTATGGAGAAGGAAAATGTGCCAGATACGATGGTTATTTCTGTATGGGAATAATGTTTTGTTATGAAATGAGGGAGTTCATTGGTGTTGCAGAGAACTGGGTTCTTTTTGTTAAAAATCAAGTTTGCACCAAATAGAGTTATGGATTGATAGGGATTGTGCTTAAATGGACAATATAACTTAAAAATTACATTTTTACTTGCCCCTCTACTTGAAGTAGACAAAGATATTGCAAAGGTGAAGGAATACTCTCCAGCAGTAAGTGTTGCTCTTCTGTTACCTATGGACTTCTACTAAGCCAAGAACAACACATAATGACCCTCAGAAATCCCAACCACTCTGAAAATATATGGACAGGAAAGGCTAAAGGATGGGGACCACTATTCCTTAAAATAATCCACCTGATACCTCCTTGTTTGTAGTATCCAATTTCCATTACATAGCCAGTCTTCAGCTAGGTAATTAACTATTCAAGTTATTTTTAAGCTAGAAATGAATCCGTTTAACTTTGCCATAAAATCAGTAACATTTATATAGGTTATTTTTGTCTTATCCTGTTAGGTGTAAGAATTTGTCTGTATCTTTCTGGAATTCCTATTGGATGCTGCCCTCTGATGTTTGTGGAATGAACTGCTTTTGGGAAGCTGCTTTTAGGTAGGATCTATTATTAAACAGTACTTTGTTATTTGATTACAGACAGGTATAAGCTAATAATTATTTTTGTCTATTTAGCAAGGTGATAAACCAAAATATTTTCATATGCATTTCACCTGCTTATGGTTGCTTTTAGCTGGGATTTCTCCTCCTTTATTGTGGTTTTAAAATTGCAGACCCAAGCATTGTTACAAAGATTAGATTTTTTCAGTTATGTTGCTTCCTTCATTGAATAGAGACTTACTAACATTGCTAAAAGGTTTATCTGACTATAGTCTGGAAAAGTGCAGATTAATTAATTATTTTTAATAAATAAAACTTGCTGCACAGTAGTACCAGTCTTGTAACTTGCAATAAAAACTGGCAGATATGTTTGGTAATTGAAGTTTGGATTTTTAATTCAAATTACATATTTTGTAGAATTTGAGGAGAGTATTTAATTTAAAAGCACTGAAAACAACCTTTCTAGAGCATGCTTTAGGGTACAGTATGTTAAAGCATAGACTGTGTCCTCAAAGTTGCATCTTTAACAGTCATTTTAAAGGTTTTAATATGGCTGCTCAGATGCTTTAGGTTGTTAGATTATGGAAGCAGCTTGAAAAGAAATGGAAGAAACCTTAAGCTGCTTGACAGTATTATTTCTGAACTACATAGCTATCTTCAGTACGTAACAAAAATTTAAACTACATTTTTCTTAAATTTAAAGTTTTACTGATTGTCCTTTGATATGGTTGTCTTCCTCCTAGTCTGAAGCTTGAATCTTTCCAGGGAAAAAATATTTAGCTTCATGAGACAATATATTTTTGAAAATCGTGGTTTTGAGAAAGATTTTACATCTGTCACCTATTCCTCTCTGCTTGTGTGCTGTCAGTGCTTTTTAAGCTCATTGGTTGCAAGAAATTACTTAAAGAGATGGCTTAGATCGATTTTTAGTCTATTAGTGAACTGCACCTATAATTTGGGACTGTTCTTGGTAACCAGTGTGTCAATCTGCAGGGATTCATCTGACTCTCCCTTGGCAGGTTTAGGTGTCTGCATGGACTCAATTTTATTTTTTTCTTTAAAGGAAAAAAATTCCTTTATGAAATTCAGCAAAGGGGAGTGAGTCAAATGTCAGTGCTGTTGTAGTAGAGGGAGTGGGAGCTTAGCATATGCTTAGTGAAGGCATGGGATGGAATGTGATTGTATGCTTCATTCATCAGTGGACATCTGACCCAGCCTAACAGTTGTGTAGTTCTGGGAGAGGATCAAAACTTGTTGTGTTCAGACCCCATTGATCATGATGATGTCCATGAACTCTCCAACCATACAATGTAGTGCTCTAAAATAGCAGTAAACTACCTTTATGGATTTTCTGATAGGCTTAAGGCTGGTGGGACCTTGGAACCAGAAGTGGAGAAACCACTTTTTATTTGCACAAACCTTAAGTTTGTACAAGTATTATTTTAGTTTATTTGCACAAACCTTAAGATGGAACTAGTATTATTCTGTTAAGAATGTTGTATGTGGCTGTGAAGACAAATCCGTTGAAACACACATTGATTGTGTCATTACTGGGCAAATGCACTTCTTTCATGGTGAAACAGTTATCATGGTGAGCCTCTAATATTCACAAAATTTCATGTTTATGCATTTGAAATGGAAATTTAAAAAGCTGCTTAAATGTGTAAAGAAGGTGTGGTTCAGATTAATAATTTCAGATCGAATTTGATTATTTTATCAATATTTGCTATTAAATTAATCCCTGTATGTTGTGCTGACTTTAGTGTTTGTTGAATTCCTCAGTGAGATACTCTGATTCAAGAAAGGATTCTCTAGCCTATCTCCAAATTTATTTCTTGCCTGTACTGTGTGTGCAGAGGATTTTGAAACTCTTCTGATCCCGTAGTTTTTATCACCATTCTGATTATCAGCATTATTGAAACAGAGTGTCTTGTGCTGTGGTTTTGGGACAAATTATTTGTTAGCTTTTGTATTGGTAGAGGAAGCAGGAGATGACTTGTACATACATTTTATTAAAAAAAAAAAATTAAAATGCTGATGAAGATAATATAAGGCTAAGGTTTTGCGTGGTCTGAAAAACTGGACTGCTCTAAACTATCTAATTTGTTGGAGGATGAGGCTTCAGACATTTAGTCAATTTTAAAATTACTTATATATTGCAACTTCAAACCTGATCACAGGATCACAGGATGTCAGGGGTTGGAAGGGACCCAAAGAGATCATCAAGTCCAACCCCCCTGCCAGAGCAGGACCATACAATCTAGCTCAGGTCACAGAGGAATGCATCCAGATGGGGCTTGAAAGTCTCCAGAGAAGGAGACTCCACAGCCTCTCTGGGGAGCCTGTTCCAGTGTTCTGTGACCCTTACAGTAAAGAAGTTACCCCTTGTGTTGAGGTGGAACCTCTTGTGGTGTAATTTACATCCATTGCTCCTTGTCCTATCACAGGGAGCAAGTGAGAATAGCCTGTGTCTCCCCCGGCTTCTGACACCCAGCCCTCAGATATTTATAGACATTTATGAAATCCCCTCTCAGTCTTCTCTTCTCCAGACTAAAAAGCCCCAGGTCCCTCAGCCTCTCCTCATAAGGCAGTGCTCCAGTCCCTTAATCATCCTTGTAGCCCTCTGCTGGCCCCTCTCCAGCAGATCCCTGTCCCTCTTAAACTGGGGAGCCCAAAACTGAACACAGTACTCAATCCACTAATTGAGTTTGTAATTGAATGGATGGCATTTGGACATCATATGCACTGGTATCATCAGCATACTTCTACAAAATAAACTGTGATTATGACCTATTTTTAATTCACTGCAGCAGTAGCAAGTTAATGAGTGAAAAATAGAATCTTCATCACTTTCAAATCCAGATGATTTCTGTAGTTACTTTGATCCTACTTCTAATAACTGTGGGAATGATCTAATGGTTGATTTCTAATTAATGCAGGCTTTGTTGCCTTCTCTCTCTACTTTTCTTTTTTTAGAAAGTGAAGGTTGCAGGGTTAGGCTCATTAGTGATTTATTTAGATTAAGTACAAAGCATTAAAAGAAAAATGGATGTGATAAGGAAGCTATCTGTATTGTATTTACGTATCTACCACTTGTTTTTCTGAGGCACATCCTGGTGTCGGGTTTGAAATAATACAGCTTGATTATATGAAAATATTTCTCCTGCGTATTCTAATAAATATAATTTGCATTTTCCATGCAAGTTGTCAAAAACCTTGTATGGATAATACACTTCTACTGATAATGTGCTTAACCTTTTTATACTGAAGATAAAACCACATTTGCATTGGACTTGTTTGTTTTAAGTGTAAGTAACTTTGACACATAAGCCTGGCAACCTAATTTATTTGGTTACAATATCAAGGAAAGTTAGTTTAATAACAGCATCATGAAAGACTGAGAGACTTCATTAAATAAACTTGTTTAGGAAGCATGCCTTTTGCATTACTATATGAAAAAGTGATCAAAGAACAGCAAGCTTGTAACTGTATGAGAACCAGGATAGGAAAACCTGTTTTGATGTACAATAATTTTTTTAAATGCTTTTTGCAAGCTACAAATTAATTCTTATGTTCTTGTATTACCATTATATAATATGGCAATTGTTCTACATAAAAATTCATGATGCAAATTAGGATGATGGCAGTTTTTTTCAAGAAGTGACAAATGATTTTACTTTGTCCAAAATATTATATGAAGAATCATAACTCCTTAATGGGCCAGAGTAACATTTGAAAGGGCAAATCAGTTGAATTTCTTGCTTCAGTTATTCATGCCAGTCTCTGCTTTCTGTACCTGGATGGTACTCCCTTGGCTTCCCTAGCCATTGTTAAGGGAGTAGGAGAAGACACTGCCAGTGACATTGGGCAGGGAGCTTCTTGTTGATTCCTAGGCATGTTATTAGTAGTACCTCAATAGATGAGAATCTAGTTTGTAAAGATTATAACACAAAATGTAAGTCTGACGGTGGTTGCCTTGTGGCTTTCCATAATAACGGTGCCACTGTACTTAAATGTGGCTTAGAAAAAGGAGAAAAAATTGCTCTCAGTCACACTGACAAGTCTTTGAACTGTACCCAGGTACACATTAGATGTGGCTACTGCAGAAGGTTTGGAGCTTGGAAGGTGACTGTGTGTCTAGGCAGCAGATGAAGTGCTGAGATTGAGACTGGCTTAATGATCACAAATCAGATGTAGTTGTCTACAGGAATCCTTATGTATATCTGGGTGTTCCTGAGGGCTTCATACTCTCACCTGTGTTCCTAATGTGTTATGCAAGAATAAGAATAGAAGAACCCTACCTTAAATGTATGCAGAACACATCTTCATTGCAGTACCTTGTGCCATGTCTAAAGGGAGGAGCTAAGATTTTAATGAAGTGGTTCTGCCTAGTATTTTAGCAATGATATAATTTGAGGTATGCTTGTTTGTTTTTCCAAGAATTTGAGCTGGGATGCAGTGAAGGTTCTAGAAGTACAACCCATCAAAACATACCTCTGTATCTTACTACCAAATTATTACTTTATAATTTAATGCTAATTTAAAATAAATGCTACTTTAAAATAAAGTGTGTCATGGTATACATCTTTAAGCATACGGCAGTGTGTTCTGGAAAACCTTGTAGCAGATTCATTGGGCATACCCAGGTATGTTCCTCTGTGTCTTGATTTAAGGCAGTCTGCTCTAACAAGACTCATTCCCATGATGGTGAGAGAGTGAAACACACAAAACACCTCATGGGTCGAGTCAAAGAAAGTTTAATGGAATAATAATGAGGCACAAACAAGCCAAATCATCAAGAAAGCCTAATCAGCTAACAAACCAGCAAGTGGAAAAGGGCAGCGTCCAAGCCAGCAGCCAGCAAAGTGGAAGAGACCCCAATCCCACCTGCTCCCCAAAAAAAAACCAAACAAAAAAACCCCCAAAAAACCAAGCAAACCAAACCCAGATGCTGGAATAAAGCCCCTGGGAACAGGAAGCATTTCAGGTTGCAGCTTGAATTCCAAGTGCCATGATCCTTTTCTCCAGCTACCACTTAATTGTAAACCTGTCATGATGTCAGCATGGTATCAAATACCATTATCTGGTTTGGCTGGCTGAACCCATGACGCTGTGTCACAGGTTATTAACCCCACATCAGAATTAGTACAGAATGAAGGTCTACACTTCAACACAAAAACTTCAGGGCATGACTTGCACCTGGCCTTAAGCTTCTTCACCTTAAAGTACATGTTTTCGCTTCACAGTGTCAAAGTGACTTCTTTATTTTTTTTTGCTTTTGGAAGTATATGTGGTACTCTCAAGTGTTTATTTAATTTAATTTATTTTTACTGACACTTATATGTAATTAGTGTCCTCAGGCAAATTAAGTTCTTTTATTTGTTCCTAAATCCTGTCATGGCTTCCTAGCTTCTGTTGGGTTACAGGTGTATTCTTTGCTCTTACATTTTAATTGCCAGAGCATTTTTTTCCCCCTACAGGAACCAGGACTACCACATTACTTTTTCTTCACAGATTAGGGCTGTCTATCCAAAACCCTTACTAAAATACAGTTTGTGTTTCCATTCTATTGGTAATTTTTCCAGTTTCTCCTTGGAGTTCTCCCACAGCAAAACATCAGGCTACTAGGAATTAGAAATAAAATTCTGTATTTGCATTTTTGTGTTTTCCATTTTGCCTCTGAACTTTTGGGGTTTTTTTTTGAAAGTATCTCCTCACTTTTGAAAGTGTCTTTACACTTTCATAACCTGGACTTGAGGTTCAATAAGGCTATTGCTCTGATACCAGAGCTGAGATACTCTGATACCAAACTCACTCAGATTCAGACAAATTACAGTTCTTGTAAATAACATTTGATTTTGCTCATGGCCAACTCAGCTACTGAACTGCTGAAAAAATAAATTAAAATCCATATTTCTGAAAAATCTTGTATCATTAAGTCATATTCATTAGGTCATACCAGACCCAGGGCTGTCTAAATGAACAAGGTTTTTCTTTTCCTGTCTTCTGGTGAAGTAGTTGTGTGGCTAACTTCAGTGGAGAGCAGTGGAGGAAAGATGGGTGAAAGGGTTACAATAGGCTGGAAAATTAAGGAAGAAGTAGAGGAGAGAGCAGTTGAGAGGTCATATTTTGAAAGGAATTAGGGTAAAGACTGAAGTAATGTAGATATGATAAAGAAGGGAGTGAGGTAAATCATGGCATAGATAACTGCCTCTGTGGGTGGGATATGTTGATACTGAAGGTGAGGCTACAGAGCTCAAGCTAATAAACTCTGCCTATCAACTTAAACTTTATGCTCGGAGGAGGAGGAAAAAGCAATGAAAGGTGCTGGTAGCAGAAGATTAGCACAAAAACTAACCAATTAATGTCCCTGGGTGAAGATGGAGCAGTGAGTTCCCCTCAGGGAGTGGAGCAAGATGTGTATGTAAGGGAGAGGAGCAGTGCTGAGGCCTGATTGTTAAAAAGGAGGTTGTGATTGTCAGTGATCTGTATGCAGGGCAGTCAGGTGCAGCTTGTAGTTACTAAAGAATGTCTCTTCGTTGAGTCTGGAGTAAGAACCACAGTTTTAGGGTCTCATAACTGCTCCTGCCGTCATGCGTCTGTGAAAAATATGTCTCATCCCTATCTTGGTGGATAGCATCCAGCGAGAATGGTGGCCTGTTCCCTCCAATGGCTTCTTGCTCCATCTGCTTCAGGGATAAAGCTTTGTGTTGCAGGCATAGGAATCTGAGTCCAGCTGTTCCTCATATTGTGCAACCTGAAATTCAGTTATTAGCTTTTTCGAAATATTTTTTTGCCTTTTCAAAAAAATATTTTAAAGCACATCTTAAAGTTGAATTCATGAAGTCAAGAACTCATGGATCAGAGATTGTGTGAACAATGTGACTGTAAAAGCATTATAAAATTATCTGTCTGGATTTTGTTTGGCTTGAAGTTTTTTCTTTTTAGCAGATTTCACTAGCTGTGAAAGTAATAAAATAGTCTTTGAATCTCAATATGTTTTAGAGTTGTTTTGATGTAATTTTCATCATACCTTATTCATGGAAAGCCATGTGTTACATATGGTTCAGGAACCTGACTTTCAGCTATGCAGTTGGTTTAGGTCATGCCCTTATTTATCACATGACCTTGCAATATCACTGTAGTCTTTCATGACTTCAGGGCTTAATTACTCTAATTCCTTTTTCAGTGGATTAGTGATGAGGCTAATCTGCTGCTTGCAGCTTGTTGAGACTGCAGCAGTGTGCTTATTTGTGGGTTTCAGCTACCCTCATCACATTCAGGTTGCTTTGTGTTTTTTACATTAGCTACTTACTACATGGTATAATGTTTAAATAAGCTTTATGTATAAAGTTCTGAATGGACATGCCTCCATTACATTTAAAGATTCTTATATTCTTTTTTTTCCCCCTGTTAACCTGAACTAATTTTTCAAGTTTTGCTGCAAGATATACAAAGGATTTCCATCTGTATTAAGTTATCTGAATATAGACATCTGCTTATAGATGTCTGTGTCAAGTAGGTCTTAAATGTTCATTAAAACTGAAAGTGTGTAGAGAATGATCCATTTGAGTAGCTGTTAGATTGCTGAGAAGTAAATGTCTGGAGTTAACTGAGAAGCACTTGAGTACCCTAGCTACCTCCCTAGGACTAGTAGATGTAATGTAATCTTTGACACACAGAGTCCTTTTGGACTGGCACCTGGGGGTCAGATAGAGTATTATAGAGCTTAATAGATGGCACTATATCTATGTTAAAAAAATTGACTCAAGTTTGGGGCCATAAAGTTCTGGGTCTGGGAAATAAAATTACTGTTTATGTAACATACCCTGCTCACTAAGTCTACAATGGCTTTAACAAGACTTTGGATGCAATCTCGTATGGCACCATCTTTGTTTAGGTGTCTTATTTTGGATCTGAATCCTACCTATGAGGGCTTTCATCCATGTGATATTTAAGAATGCCCCAAACCTTGATTTAAGACAATCTACATATTCTAATTAAAATTTTACCAATCTTAAATCCCCACAATGCTGAAGATTCTTAGTTTCAAGGCATTCAACTCTTCCAAAACTCAGAATGTTTTTTAAATGCAGCCATTATTTATGCCATTAAACTTCAGCAGTTTTATAGTGGTATATTTGCTTATATTTTGCCTCATGGAACTCAAAATAATCATAGAATCATAAAATGTGCTGGGTCATAAGGGTCATCTAGTCCGAACCTCCCCGTGTTGCCTTAAGAAAGACATATTGTCATAATGTCTTTTGTCAATTTAAAAGAAAACTGGTATGCATTTAAATGTTTTACATACATACACTGGGTGGAGATTGTGCTAAGAAACACATCTGTTATTTTCTGGTTTGAAGTGTCTCTCTCTTTGGCCACTTTCCAGGAATGGGTGGTGTGTTTGCCAAGCATATCTCTACTGTTACTAGTTTGGGAAGGTCTATCCTAACTTAAGAATCTTTTCTGTCTGCGTAACTTGGAATTAATCTTGTAATTTAAGATTTCAGTTACTGTTAGTTCTGTTATCCTCCCTCCTGTAATAGTCCATGTGAGTAGCTCAAGCACAGAATATTGTTTTGAAGACTGATTTTGAGCTGTCATATCTTTAAAACCTTTGAAACCTTTTCTGGTGGCATAAATATATAGGAAATAGAGGAGAATGTGGATTTAGGTTTAGTATGCCTGCTGTGTTTGTCACCAAGCTAATGATATTTACCTATCCAATGATAATTTTAGCCTATTGTATTAAAGTAATGAAGTTATTTTAAATGTACCCTATATAATACATATCAGACATTTCTCACCTTATATGCTGGACAGCTGTCTTCAGAAAGAAATTCCAAATCCCCACACCTTGCCGTGGTTTAGCCCCAAGGACATGGGCAGTGCATATTGTTGGTGTGTATGAGGGATTTTCCAGAACCAGTAGGAGCACCAGGAGATCCCACAAGGCCATTTGAGCTGTTAGTTTCCTCCCTTCCAACCCAAGATCATAGAATCGCTCTGTGATTGTATGAAGAGTGAGCATTATCTTACTTCTGTTGCTGAGATGAACTTTGTTTATCATGTTGCCATACTGAGTCCAGGGAAAGATGGGAAAATGAATGCATGCATAGACTTAGCGTGTTGTCAGCTGTTTACATTTCAATATAACTTTCATGTGATCTTCCCTTTAATGTAGCTACTTTGATAGCATTCTCTGTTAGTTAGTAATGGATAGTAGGATTACTAAGAAAAATTTTATTTGTTTAGTTTCTGTATAGCTCTTCCATACTTTGTTTTTCCCTCATAGTCTGTGATAGTGGGAGTGAATATGAGTGCAGTTCAAGTTAAGCTTATATATGAGGTGTAATGCTGTAGTTTGTGTGTTCTGTTTAAGTCATCCTTTGCTAAATGTTTCGTTAGATTACATATTGCAGTAAGTAATAGAGCTTTTTGTTAAGCCTGTGCTAGAAATTACGTGAAATTAAAAAAATATTTTTGTGTCAGATATGATGATACGAAAACACATCCTTCTGAGAAAATGCATCTAGCAGTGGTTGCCTGTGGTGAAAGACTGGAAGAGACTGTTACTATGTTGAGATCAGCCATTATTTTCAGCATCAAACCTCTCCAGTTTCATATTTTTGCTGAGGACCAATTGCACAAGAGTTTCAAAGACATAGTAAGTACTCAGTTTGTTTAGTGAATTTGTAGTACAGTCTAAGTAATATATATAAATTTCTCTACTTCTTGGGTGTTTTGCAATGATGATATTTTGTCAGAAATGCAGAGGTCTAAAAATGAGGTAATATGCAAGTTCTTCATAATGTTGGATGATGGGAATTAAACAATTTTCCTGCAGAAAAATGGTGATTGCTGATAGGGAAGCTTTTCATAGAGACAGACCAAAGCATCCCGATTTGTCATCTTGAATCTGTTAAATCCAAATCTGATGTTCTGAATGCTAACTGGTTATCTCATGTGAGCTTATTTAGAGTTGAGTTTACATGAGGAAATAGAGATCTGTCCTTTTTTATCCCTGTGCTTAACATTACGCATGAGTCAGCCTTACCTTGTCTGTTTAAAACAAAGTGAAACATCAGTCTTTGAAAGTCGTATATACAGTTAAGTCTAGTTTTAGTAAATTCCAGTTAACTAATATAACATTTTGACTAGAGCATAGCAATATCAGAAGCTGACTAGTATACACCTGTAGAGGATTTTACTATTTTCATGCTTAAAATGTTGCACCGTGACATTAGTATGTTGTGCATACTAATGTATATATACTGTTGTCATGCAAACAGTTAACAGTGGTAAAATTTGGGTATATTTATTTTAAACTGAGAAAGAATTAATTGGTATTTCTCCTGTGGAAACTAGTTAAGAATGGAAAAAAAAATTTGATATATTTACTTTTGGTAAATGCTAATATAGTTTACTTGCATCTGATATGCTGTGTTTTCTTCATAGCGGCCTGCAGGTGACACTTTTTGTTCAAGTATTTCGCATAGTTGACAGATTCTTGTAGTTGAGGTTTCTGTTATGGAGGAGAGACGATGCAATTGTGTTCAGTTATCAGTTTGAATAAGAGGTTGATTTATTTTTTGTAATAGAATTGAACTGAATAGAACTGAAGTAATTTTTGTGCTCTCTTCTTTTCACATAGCTTGATGACTTCCCCTATGAAGGAAAAGTTAATTACACATTATATCCAATAACATTTCCAACTGAGAGTGCAGCAGAATGGAAGAAATTATTTAAACCATGTGCTTCACAAAGGCTATTCTTGCCAGTAAGTTATTCCGTAATAGAATTACACAAGTCCGTTTATGAAGCAAAAAACTATCCTCATTAATCAAGTTTAAGTTTAGTTTCAAATTAAGAACTACTACTACTCCTTAAAGTTACTTTTATGACATTCTAAAAATGCATCTGAATCCTGTGGCACTTACATACTATGGAATAAAAGTTCTTTTCTCACTTGCTACATTGCGGCATTGTATTTCAGTGAGAGGTACAGGTTGTGCCATCCTCTTGGAGTTAAGGATTTATCAAGCATCCTTTGTTCTTTTAGTTGGAAAGTTTTCTGTATGTGTACATCTGAGGGGTGTTAAGAGAAAATTAAACAAGAAATTGGCTATCGTTGGCAGTATTTCATGTAGCCTTTTCTCTGCTTGGCTAAGACACTTCAGAAATTACAGTTCAGTCTAGGTGAATTACCAAGGTGGCAGCTATCTCCCAAATACTGTCTCTTCTGGGGCTCTCTTACAACCTATTTCTTGTTTGATTAAATGCATAGGAAAGCAATGGAACAGGGGGAAGATAGGAACTCCTGTTCAGTAATGCTTCACCTGGCCTACAACCGACTCCTCAGGAGCCTTGGGACTTAAAATATAGACCGAGTGCCTTTGCACTGCTGTTCTGCATAAAACCTTTGTTTCACTCTACAAAAATTATCAAAAGTGAGAGAAGGTGGAAATTATGACAAGTACATGGACTGCAAACTGTTAGTCTAAAGTAAATATGTATTAAACTTCATTATGTAATGACAGCAACCTCTGTTTTGAAAAGAAGCTCAATAAAATAAAATTTGTTTTTAATTTTGTTTCCCCCTCAGTTAATCCTGAAAAATGTGGATTCACTACTGTATGTTGATACTGACATCCTGTTTTTGAGACCTGTTGATGATATTTGGTCTTTCCTGAGAAAGTTCAACTCCACACAAATTGCTGCAATGGCACCGGAACATGAAGAGCCTCGTATCGGGTGGTATAATCGCTTTGCTAGGCATCCCTATTATGGAGTAACAGGAATAAATTCTGGAGTCATGTTAATGAATATGACACGTATCAGAAGAAAGTATTTCAAGGTATACGTAGTGCCTTTACTGTGTTTTCTGTGGGTTTAGATCTTATAGTTCTGATCTAGTTTGAAATTCGTGTGGGACAATCATTTTCAAAATCGTTTTCTTGGAATAATGTGGTAAAAATACACTCTGTTCTGAAGTAGTATCTAACTTGTGTTTTTTAAATGTCAATCACACAAGACCTGAAATTCTTAAATTTCAAGTGTGCTTCATTGTTTTATTTTTTCTTAGTTCTGAGAGAGTGTGTGAGTTGATGGTCTGTTGATGCAGAGATCCCAGAAAACAGTTAATGTGTGTTGTAAACGAACTTTAAAAAAATGTGTAGTAGTGTGGCCAGGAGGTGGTGCTAAAACATTTAGTAACTTATTTTAAGTGTACGTTTTCCAAGTTTTGGTATTTCAACGTTGTAATCAGGGGATGGATTATCACTCTGAGTATCTTTTGATTTACTTTGAAGCCATAGTTTTTGTAGAGAAATCACTTCATAATAAATTTACTTACTAAAGCAGTATAATAAATAAATTTGCTTACTACAGCAGCAGAAATGGTCATTGCTTCACAGATGGGAATTTTTTTCTTATGTACTTGAAACCTGAGTACAAAATTAGGTTGTGTGAAAGGGATAATCTATTGCTTAAGAGAAGTTTGCTAAGGGAAAAAAAAATCATGCAATCGAAAAATAGGGGAAGGTGTACCCATAAGAAGGGTAATATAAACATGTCAGTAGACATTACTACTTCTCCCCCATTTCTAATTTAAAAAATACTTAGCTTTCATCTTAACATTCTTGGTATGTATTTTTGTTATGGAAATACAGAGAATTAAAGAATAATGCGCATCTTCTTAACTTCATACTTGTTCAGCAATGCTTTTGTGTGCACTGAGGGTTTTCCTCAAATTTTTGCGAGTAGTGGTGCAAATAAATGTTCTTCCTTGTTTGATAGTAAGAAGCAAAAAAGAAATAAAAGATGGTGTTTTCCTTGGGGTTTTTTTGAGAGTTGGGGAGAAAGTGTTGGGTTTTAGTTTTGTTTTGTGTGTGCGTGCAGGTTTTAACGTGGCTGTTCAGAACTTACTCCTGACTGAATTTTCATCCTTCAGTTGCTATAGCTTTTCCTCTCCTGCTTTCATCATCCCATTTGTTTATCCTGGACTCTTAGTCTGATTATCTTGTGCAGTAAATACAGATACAGTGTTTTGATTCATGATGCTCTCCTATCAGGACAGACTGAGAGAGTTGGGGCTCTTCAGCCTGGAGAAGAGAAGGCTTCAAGGAGACCTTATAGTAGCCTTCCAGTATCTGAAGGGGGCCTACAGGAAGGCTGGGGAGGGACTATTTATAAGGTCTTGCAATGACAGGACAAGGGGCAATGGGTTTAAAGTGGCAGAGGGAAGATTTAGACTGGATGTTAGGAGGAAGTTCTTTACAGTGAGGGTGGTGAGGCACTGGCACAGGTTGCCCAGGGAGTTTGTGGCTGCTCCCTCCCCGGGGGGGGTCAAGGCCAGATTGGGAGAGGCCTTGAGTAACCTGTACTAGTGGGAGGTGTCCCTGCCTATGGCAGGGGGTTGGAACTAGATGATCCTTGAGGTCTCCTTCCAACCTTACCATTCTATGAGTCTATGTCTTGATGTGAATTTTCTGGTTCAGCAAAAGCATTTTGAAACATCTTCTTTGGGTACCCTTCTTGATTTGAAACCTTAGCAGAGTAAATTTCAGGCCCTTGTATAACAAATGCTGAGTGTCCAGGTGTTTTGCTTCTGCCTTTGTATGTTTCTGGAAAGTGTAATGTTTGTTGTTTGTTCAAGCTTTGAATTGGTCGAGATAGATACTTTGTTGGATGTGATGGCTTACTAAGACTCTATGTTAGACCTTATTGCCTGTGATCACCATACATACCAGTGGAGATGTTTTGGTATTTGCAAGCTCAGAATTATTTCTGATGGGGGAGTATGTCATGATGTCTAACTTATGCTGCTGACTTTGTCCTTCCACCTATTGGACAGACTGGAGAAGTGTCGTATAGTATCAGATACTTGCAGTATGCTCAGTCAGTCGGAACAGTTTGAGGGTGTCTAATCAGAGGTCCTAGGTTACCTGAAACTTAAGAATGATAGTGCCTGATCATTCTCCTCTCATATCTTAGCTAGATAGCACAGTCTGGGTAATTTCCTAAGCAGGAAATTAATTTATTTTATATGATGTTGATCATTGAGATACTGACTTAGAGAGCACTTCACAGGGGAACCATTTAGTTTATGCTTCCTTAGTACCTAGAGTGTGGTCCCAGAAGTTTGTGGAGCATCACAGGGCCCCAAGATACACAGGCTTTATTACAAAAGCTCTACTCTTTGTGGAGTTGTCTGTACTGTTGTGCAGAGACTTTGTGTTCATCTTCAGGTTCCTTCAATGTCTCAAAAAGAGAATTGATCAATATGAAAAATTGTAACCTCACAGCAAAATGGGTTTATTGTAGTTGAGACTGTATGTGGGAGAGTATGTCTTTCCTTGTAACAGATAGCAAAGGAGCTACTAGTCTTAAGCCTTTAGAGGAGAGATAAACCAAATTACAGGGTAGGAACTATCCTAATACCCCTTGCCAGAAATGTTGCAGCTGCTTTTGGTCCTTATAGATGCCCTCACATGTTGTATTTTATTAGCTATTCCAAATACAGTAGAACTAGAAAATGCTTCATTGTCTTATAGGAAGGTCCAAATTTGTTTATATTCGTTCAGGACACTCAGCAAATTCCTCATGAAGCATATAAGTTCTGGGAATTTTTGTATCTTTAAAAGTTGCCTGGGGACCCTTTTGCGTAGCTGTCTGGTGGCAAGAGCTAAACAGTGGAAGTTTTGGATTAGTTTGGAATTTGTAGCTTCTTCAGTCTGAAATTACAGGCTGAGCTGCTTGAGACATTTTAAACATCTTTCTCTGTTGTCATCTTGTTTTGTAAGAATCAGGAGGAGCCAGAAGATGGATAAATAAAAAGTAGAACGAGGAAGTTGAGTCAATGGTTATAGTGCTTAACTGAGCAGCAGAAAGCCTGCAGTTCTTTGTATTGCTCCAGGATCAAGTTGTCTTTTATACACTTAGTTATTCAAGCCTCAGTCTTCTTAGAAGTGTCAGGTTTATTGATTTCAGACGAACATCTTAGCTACCTGGCTCTCTATGGTGCCTCATGGAAACTGTCTTTCCTGGTCCTAGCTATTTATTTGTCCTGTCTATTTTGAGACTCTGTATATATGCAGTACTGTATACATGCAAATATATACACACATGTATGTATATGTCTGTATGCATATATACAGATACATATGCATGCTGTATTGTCTTTGGCTGAGATGAAAGTCATTCTCCTCCCATAGCATCTTTTGTAGTGCTGTGTTTTGCAATGGTAGCTGGAAGGGTGTTGATAACACACCAGTGTTTTGGCTACTGCTTAGCAAGCCTGGGCTTTTCCAGCATTCCCACCTGCAACAGTTGGCTGAGGGATGGGCAAGATCTTGGGAGGGAGCATGGCCAGGCCAGCTGACCCAAACTGACCAAAGAGGATTCCATACCCTATGACATCAGCTCAGATACAAAAGCTGAGGGAAAGAAGGAAGTGTAGGGGCATTTGTTGATGGCATCTGGACTAGGATTGGTAATGAAGCTTGGTAGTGATGGTTAATGCCTGATAAGGAGCCACTAGAAAATGGGAGTGTAAACATGCAAGGAGTTGGGGATTAAAAAAGTAATAGTAGGTGAATGTTTTAATATTTGTAGATGCTTTTAAACTGGAAGAGATTTAGCAACTACCACAGATATGTTGTTTTAACAGAAAGCCGTAGACCACTGAGACTTTGTGAATAGAGAACAATGACCTTCATGAAATTTATTAAGGAAATTTGCTGTGCTGCCTGAGGCATGGGCATTCGTGGAAAGGCATGAGGTCTAAGAAAATCAAACACATGCCAAACAAAATTCAGATAGTGTGTGCAAAGGGAGAGGTTCATGAGTATGCTTTAGACCAAAAGAAAAAAAAAAAAGTTCAGAGTTTCTCTGACCTAAGCCTATATATATATATATATATATATATAAAATCATTCGGTATTCCTTTAGGCTATACTTTCAAGAAATATGGTTAGCCTGTGCAAAAGATAATTGTTTCTAAATAGGAAGGTTCCCATCTCTCAATAGCTATTTTGCCCTGCTTTTCTTATTTACCTTGCCCTAGCCTCTGGTGTTTGTTCGTCCCTTCTATGATTCAATTAAATTTTGTGTCAGTAGAAAAATAAGTCCCGCTGGATTAGTGAGGTAAATCAGCTCACAAAAACATCCAAAACCAGGATAGAATCATGTAACTAGAAGGGAGAGGCCTTGTTTTCATTTAGCATTCAGTAAATTTAAATTAGTCAATTGTTTGTGGGATACAGCTGCATTTTGTTTTGATACTGCTGTATGATTTGGGTAGTCTTCCTCAATTTTTTATTTTCTTACTAGAATTAAGAGAGAGGTAGTACTGGGTTATAGCAGGCTAAATGTAATAGCTCTGTCCCAGAAGACTTCTGCCTGTCCAAGGCTGAAGTCAGAAGAAATCAGTAATGACAAACAAATTACAGCATTAAAATAATAATTAAAAAAAGGAAGGAAAATACCTTAATGCTCTTATGTATATTTGATTCTTACACATTTTCTTTCACTCATAAAACCCAGAATTTTGAGGGTTCATAAGAACCTGCCTGTATCAACTTGATGGCATCACAAGAAATGCACACTACCATTGTGGGTTCTTTCTTAAACCTTTTTGAACATTCTTTGCAATTTTTTGAATATTGGAGAGGAGGCTTATATTCTGGAAATCCTTAAATTATCAGAGTTATTTTTCTAATATTTACTTGAGTACCTGTTGAAAGCAATTCTGTCATCAGTTTTGATTCGACTTGAGCATTCTTACTTCTCACACTGTTTGACCTCATTAGAAGTTGAAGTAGGATTTTAAAGGAGACCGTCTTAGTATTCAGATAGTTTTTCTTGCTCTGTGATTTCTACACTCATTTCATTATACATCATTGCTAATAAATTAATATCTAACTCTTTTCTGTTTGTGCAAAAGTTACTGAAATATTACAATTTCCAATTCTTCAATCTAATAGCCCTAGTTTTTTAGTACTATTTGTTCTAGACATTTGGCAATGTGATGTAAGCTGTTACCTGCTTTGCATCTTCTTGAGATACAGTCTGGATTTCTGTGATATTAAAACTACAACTCAAATGAAAATTATATGAAATAATTACTTCAACAATCTAAAGTAATATTTCAATGGGTGGCTCTCAAACTTTATTTGCTACTGTATATTCTGCCATTGTCATTGTTCCGGTATCAGTGAGTTAATTCTGGTTTTAAATTTTAACGTCAAGTCTAAATTTAAACTATAGGTCAATATTCTATGGATAGCAAATTTCAGGTGAGAAGTCATCTTTACCCTTTGGCTCAGTTCAACTGGTTTGGTTTTTGGAGGGTTTTAGATTGATGCTGTGCCTGTGTTCTCTTTGTTTAATCACATTGCACTAAGCCTGATGATAATTCTTGCTAGAGAGTTCACTTGTGCATTACTTATGTTTGCTTTCATTGAATACTTGCAAGCAATCATAGTCATAAATTTTTTAGGGCAGAAGGGACTGCACTATTCCATTTGGCTTCTTATATAATGTAAGCTATAGATCTTTTTTGTATTCTTGTATGAAATCTGATAGTATTACTTTTTTTTTAGTCTTCAGTTCTGAAAACCTTTCATATTTGGTGGCTGAAATTATTTGAGAAAGGAGTAAACCTGAAACTGCTAGTTTTTGCACTTTCTAAAATCTCAGAGGAGGAAGTTTTTGACATAATAGTTCTAAAAAAGGAATCTTTTGATCTTGGTAGTCTCTTAGTTTCTTAATATGATATTGCTGTATGTAGATTCCAATCCATAATGGAATGCTTTGGTTTTGTTTTTTTTTTTAGCAACTTCATTAAAAAGAATCAAAGGTACAGTTCTGTGCTCGTTTTGGCATTTTCTCTCTTTGGGACTTACTGTTATTCCATCCTTACTCGCCCAGCTAAAGTAGAAAGTACAAAGTGAGCAGCCTTGTTCTTTTTCTGTTCTAGGTGAACGTAAACATGGTGTAAACATAAGACTTTAGCTTCAGCAGATGTAACCTGTTACAGTGCAGATGGTAACTCCTTTGGTAATGTGCAGTTCAGTGTAGGCCAGTTTCCTCTAAGTAGCACTTCCTCAGCCAAAATTTTAGAACTCCTTTGAAGTGATTTCGCTGAATCAAGAATTTGGAAATTAAGTAACATTGATTAGAATCTTGGCTTAGGATCTTACTGCTCTTTGCAAGTGAAAAGTTTTGCTTTTGCTGTGGAAATTTAAGTTCCGTAGCTAAAACAGTTCAACTCAATGAAAATTCTTTTAAAAACCTTTGAAGGATTTCTGTGGTTTTGCGCAGTGCTTTGTAGACAATATTTTTTAGCTGCATCTGTTTGGAACTATTTAATAATGAGTTTTGTATTGATCTGGTTTGAATTTTTGAAGTTAACTTTAAAACCTGTATATATTATCACTCTGCAACAGAGGAACTGCATGAAGCACAGGTATTTAAATAATACCCATCTACTTGCATGCAGCATTTAAATGCAGGGCTTGTGTTACATTCTGCTGCTGTATATAAAATGCTGTTTTTTAGAACTCCCTGTCTGAGATGTTATGGGAAGTCTTGGAGACAAAAAATGTGGCAGTTAAATAGAAGTAGGAGATGCATTTAATTTTCCAAGGTGATACTTGAGAAATAAAGCATATTGGGAAAGTTCAGAACTGTTTTCCTTAGATGTATTAATTTGTTTAAAAGAAAAAAACCCAAACATTTATACCCCCAGAGAAGGACCACAAGGATTATTGGAGGGATGGAGCTCCTCTCCTGTGAAGACAGACTGAGAGAGTTGGGGCAGTTCAGTCTGGACAGGAGAAGGCTCTGAGGAGACTTTATTGTGGCCTTGCAGTATTCGAAGAGGGCCTACAAGAAAACTGCTGAGAGATTTTTTAGGGTGTTAGGTAGTGGTAGGACTAGGGTGTCATGGTCTGGAGAACAGAGATTAATAATATCTCTGTCCAGAGGAGCAAGATTTGTTCTTCTAGATTTCTGTGTTGTGAAATTAAGGTGCAAACGAGACCAGATATCACCACAAAACTATTAAAGGATGAAGTTGAACAAAACAGAGGGAGAGAGGGAAGAGAAATGGAGAGGGAACAACAGAGAAAAAGAGAAGAACAGGGAAGGAAAAAAGCAGGGATTATATTACCATCAGCCACAGATGGAGGGAGAGAGAGTGAGAGACATGTGCATAGCCCAGGGATGTTCTTCTGTGGGAGTTGTTCCTCGAATTCTTCTGGTGGAGGTGCTTGTCCTTGCAGCCATTGCTCATGTCTTTTTATACAGTTTTTTAGATCTGTGTCCAGGTGCAGCTCCCTAGGAAATCTTCCTGTGTATTATCATGTATCTGCAGGGGTCCAGCGGTGGCACTGGGGAGGGCCTCTGCCCCCTCCCTGAGCCGCTTTCCTGCCATACCCCAAATACACATAAGCCTTTTCTCTTCGGGGTACTTGGGGTAAGGTGTCCACATCCTGGGCATTCAAGCCAGGCTGAAGTCTGAGAAGTCCACAAAGGTGCTGTATCTCTGTTGATTTGCATCCCTGAGCTTTCGGCCAGTAACCTGGGCTGAGTCTGTGAAGGTAACAAAGGCAATCTTTATCTTTGTTGATTTGAACAAGAGAGAGACAATTTAGACTCTCACGCTAGGGGGAATGGAGCAAAACTATAAGTGGGTAAATTCAGATTGGATGTTAGGAAGAAGTTCTTCACCATGAGGTGAGATGCTGGAACAGGTTGTCCAGGGAGGTGGTAGGATCCCCATCCCTGTAGGTGTTTTAAGGCCAGGCTGGATTTGGGCTCTGAGCAACCTGATCTAGTGTGAGGTGTCCTTGCCCATGGCAGAGGTTTTGGAACTGGATGATCCCTTCTGGCCCTGACAGTTCTATGATTGTATGATATTTGTAACTTCGAAAAACAAAGTACTGTGATTCTGTAGGGATTTTTTTCTTTATAGTTACAATTGTGCTGAATATGTGGTGTTTTGCATTGATTTCTTTAATAGAATGATATGACATCAGTCCGGTTACAATGGGGAGAAATTCTTATGCCACTATTGAAGAAGTACAAGTTGAACATAACATGGGGTGATCAAGATCTGTTGAACATTATGTTTTTTCACAATCCAGGTAAATCCACTTAATTTTGAGTCTAATGTAACAAAGTTGATCTTTTTTGATATTAAAAAATCCAGGAAAATAGCAGACTTTCCAGCAAAAGTATTCAAGAGACTTTTCATGTACCTGGTAGCGTTTACTGGGAGAGACAGCATTGGAGGATGCTAGAGTGTGATTATCTGTTGAGTTTCAAAACAACTCTATAGAAATTTATGAAGCACATTAAGAAAAAAAGAGGTTAGTGTATTTCCTAAACTGCTTTTTCATACTTAATCCAGAGTTTTTATTTCTCTGCACAGAAAGTCTTTATGTCTTTCCCTGCCAATGGAATTATCGACCTGACCATTGTATCTATGGAAGCAATTGCAAGGAAGCTGAAGAAGAAGGCATATTTATTCTTCATGGAAATAGAGGTGTTTACCATGATGATAAACAACCGACATTTAGGGCTGTCTATGAAGCAATAAAAAATGTAAGTGTTTTCGGTATCATGCCTGTGTGAAGTTTATGTATTTTTTTAACAGCGATGCATGCATTTCGTAGGTTTCGTGGATACTTACCTCGATTGCAACAACTTCTTTTTTTTTTCTTCTCTTTTAAGTGATATGAAATGTTTCATCAATTTTTCATTTACTGCTCGAATATGATTCCAGTGTATTCCTTTCATGAGGAGCATCTTTTGAAACATAGTGTAGACTATGTCTATGTTGGGATTCTAAAACATTCTAAAACGTAGTTGTCAATATCTATTTAAAAGACTTTATTTCCTATTCCTTTAGTAAGTACATTCAGTAAACTTTGCATGAGCATTTGGAGATCACCAGATGCCTCATTTTTCTGGAACTTTTAAAAAGCAGAAAAATCCCCTTCTTCACAAAGTTTCTTTGCATTTACTGCAGCATGTTGACATTTAATTGCAACTAGATTTGGATTGTAGAAAATAATTGCTTTTAGTACTGTGTTTTGACCTTTTATAGAGATTTGGTCTATTAATATGTTGTTATTCCTTTAAGTACCAAGCCTGGTGACTACGTTTCATTCTGCAAATAAGTCATCTAATAAACTATTTATCACTGCATCAGTATTCTCACTGAAGAGCATTGATGCCCATTTTAATGTAGCAGGCTATTGTGTGTGTATAGCCTTCAAAAATCAATGGTATATTTTAATGGTGCTTTATTACATGTTGTCTTATGGATATAAAAATAAAGAAAGTACTTTTGGGGGTCTGAGAATACATTGGAAGGAAAGCGAATGTGTTTCCATAAAAATACGATTTCTTTGTTTCCTTCGAGCATTGTCAAAAACAGAAATAAAAAATATTTCTTTTTATTTATGATCCCATTTGGTTTATGAATATGTCAGAGAAAGTATGTAAAACACTGCTGATTCAGTGCTAATAAGATGAACAAAATTATATTACTTCGAAATGCTGTTTTAGCTTATCATTTGTTTTTAAAAAATATTGCAGTGCTGAATTAATGACTTCTTTATTTCATGTCCGTGTTAAACATAGTATGTGTTTGACCATCATTCAGTTTAATGAAACTTCAGCAGCACCACTTTTTCATGCTGCTGTTTCATTATAATTTGATAGGAATTGTATACCTTAAAAGTTATATGGCATTCGAGAAAGTTACTCTTCAACAAATAACGAGAAATCATTTGGGCCTGCAAATTTTTAATTTAATAAGGTAATTTGAAATTTCCTTGTTACCTGTCTAGATATCTTGATTTGCTTATGTTTTGGGTTTCTTAAAATAAATCTTGCTTGTTAGGCTTATGGAAAGCATTATAGAATATTTCTGTAACTTTAAATACTACATTCAAAAGCTGAGTTCTTGAAAACGTTTAATAAACCTATAGAAGGCAAACACAATATTCCAAGACAGTTTTATAAAGCTCTTTAATAAGCCTGAGTAATGACATTCTTCCATGTTGACCATAAATCTTCCTTTCTTAACCTTTGCAGTATTCATTTGGAGATGATCTGGTTCGTTCCCTGTTGCGGCCTCTAGAACTGGAATTACAGAAAACCATGCATACGTACTGTGGAAGAGTACACAAAGTGTTCATAAAGCAGCTGACAAATAGCATAAGAGATTTGAATGCCAGAAGATCAAAGGGAAGGTGATCTTTACTCCAAGCTCTTAAATCAAGAGATTGAGTTAACATACTGGTCAAAAGGTGCAAAAATTCTAATATGGCTTGAATCAGCTCTTAATGTGCCCAGATAAAGGCTTACTAGCATGCATAAAAATGAAGATGATATTCAGGTAATGAAGAACAGGAACTTTTTTTCTGCAAAGGTGACTTTGCTCTTTTGAAGTTTAATCACTGCTAATGTTTATCTTGGAATCACCCAGTAAGTTGGGTGTTACTGGCATCTGTGGTCAGTAGTTTTAGTCTGCATGATTCAGTTATCTAATGATGATATGAGCAAGGAAGAAATGAAGATGGCTGTATTTGGGAGTATACCTCATATATTGTCTAAAATTCTTTTAAACTGTGAATGTAGCAATACCTGATTCAACAGCGCTAACCTCACTTTAAAGGTGTGAACCTTTATGTAAACAAAGTTGTTTACAAGTGCAGAAAATACTCTGTTTTTAAAGAAATGTGATTTAATCAGTGACAATCTATATGTGCCTTTGTATGTTCATCTCTTACACGTTGAAGTACTGTTTTGACAATCCTGCTTATCTTAGATGTAAACTGCACACTAAATACAATTGTCTGAGAAATGAATGACTAGTGTGTGATAGCAGATTTCTCTGTTGCTCAATACAGAGACTTTTTAATAGACAGCATTTGTTTCAATGCTGTTAAACCACCGTGGCCAAAAGTCAGAGCAGAGTTGAGGTTATTTTATTTTAGCAGAAATTCAGTTTGAAGTTGTCTATTCTACAATGGTGTTGTTTGTTTGTGTTTGTTTTGTTTTATTACATGTTTTTGTAGCTTTATAGGGCATTTTGGAAGTAGGAAAACCCCCCAAACAGTGGAATTCCATTGCTATTGTATTTCTTTACTAAGAATTGTGATAGAATCCTAGAATTGTTTCATTTGGAAAAGACCTCATGATTATGATTATTATAGAATATTTAGTACATGTAAGCAAAGAACTATAATAACCACAGTACTGATACTTCATCAAATGGTATATTAGATCGATTTATTAGAGATTATATCCTGTTACCATATTTTTTTAATAATATGGCTTTAAAATAGCTTTGGGGGCAGACCCTCAACTATGTGAATGCATTGCTGTCAATAGAGTGATTTACAGCATGTTAAGGATTAGGCTTTCATTAGATATCTTAGTGAAAAAAAAAAGAAAAGTTCTGTTTATGTAATACAAACTCTTTTTCAGAGGAAAATATGAAGAAAAATGCTGAGTTCTAGTGTTACGTTAAAATATTATTTAAACTTGCATGATATGAACTGCATTTATAATGTACATTTGGACTTGGATTACCTGTCTTAACTGGGATGAAGTCTTCATAAGGTGAGGTTTTGGATTCCAGAAGAGTTCCTGTGTGTTGAACATGGAGGATCCACTCACTGACTTGCACCTTCATCCCAACCCAGTTTTAGAAGCCTGATTTTGTAGCTCTTTCTGTGACAAAGGCAGGCTGGCTCTGACTCCCAGATCCATGTGAGCTGGGAAAATACTTTAGGAGTACAAAGACATACTCTATTGTAAGCAGAGTTCACATTCTGCTCCTTATCTCCCTGCTGGCTCAGGGTATAAATTTCTGGGATGAAAACTAGGAAGGAGTCTGCCTTATATGTAGTTATCGTGTCTTTTCCTTGCTATGTAACCTTTTGAAGTCTGAAAATCTAGAAATCTGTGTAAAGGTGAATACTGTTATTGACTGATTTTATGATATGCAATGCATTATTTTTTTACATAAATACTGATTTTTTTATCTGTTTGTCTTCAACTTTTTTTGTACTGTGTGTATTTCAAAGTTCTTTCAGCGTCTTTTTGTCTTTGCAGAAACTGTCAGTTTTGAATTGATTTTTAGTATGTTGTATGCATGTGAAGGGCAATGAGCCCTTATAGAAAAAAACGGAATGTGAACTCTAGCGTCAACCTTTCCACTTCAATTTTTGTGGAGGTTTAGAACAAAAAGTTAATATTTTAAGCTTTTTATATGATTAAAAGAAATGTACTTTGTGCTTATGTCAAGAGATATTTACTTAACATCTTACAAATAGGAGAGTATATTCTTATGCTATAGTTTTTGTTTAATTTTTATTAATATGACCTTAAACTGCTTACCTCAACTATCTATTCCCAAGCAATAGTACCCATGAACACTTTCAAAATCTTTAAAAACCAACTTGCTTAGTAGCTTCCATTAAGTAACTCTCCAGAGTATTTGTTTTGAATATTTTTTTTAGTTCTGTAATCCTTGTTTCTGAAATTGAGAGATGACCTTTCTTTAAAAAAAAAAAAGACTTACAAAGAAAACGTTTTGAGACAACAGGAAGGCTATAAAAGCAAGTAGTGTGATAGAAAACAGTTACACTCCCAAACATGTCATACCTTATTTCTAAGGTGTGTGTATATATATTTGTGTGTGTGTAGAAACTTTCATTTAGCCAGTGAATCTTTATTGCCATCTAGTTTTAGAAACTTTGTAACAAAGTAACTGACAAAATAAGGCCCGACAAGTTAGAGAACTTCAGAAATCCCATTTTTACTGATTTATTTATTAAAAAAATACTCAATCCTGATAGAAACATAAAGTTTCATAGCAAGAATGTAAACATAGGATACCTTCAGGTTAAGTTAAGGTAAATCTGTTTTCATCATGCTTGATTTGTCTCTATTTCATGGTGCCATTGTTCTGTCCCTTTTTAAAGGGATCATGGTCTCATGGTAAAGTGATCTATCTGAAGATGTGTTCTCTCGTTTGCATGAAGTTCTCTCTCTTTGTAGGTAGTATGAAAGGCCAGCTGTCTCTTGATGAGACCAAAACACCCTTATGTAATAGAATCATAGAATGGCAGAGGTAGGAAAGGACCCTTTAGAGATCATCCTGTCCACCCCTCCACCCCAGGCTAACACAGGTATGCCTAAATCAGGTTGCACAGGAACATGACCAGGCTGCTTTTAAAAAGTTGCCAAAGGAGGGGACTCCACAACCTCTTTTGGCAGTCTGTTCCAGTGTTCTATCACCCTCAAAGTTAAGAAGTTTCTCTTTGAGTTCAAATGAAACCTCCTGTGTTCTATTTCATTGCCCTTTGTCCTCTCATTGGTCATTGTTGAGAGAGAACCCATCCCTCATGTGACCCTCACCCCTTAGATATTTATATGCATTGAGAGTATCACCTCTTAGACTTCTCTTTTCCAGCCTACAGAGCCCCAGGTCTGGGGCTGTACCAGCTTTCTGTCCATACTTAGAGGTACTCCAGCCACCCAGATTTTGCAGAGTTTCCATCTCTGTGCTTTTCATACCAGCATGACAGAAGCCAGCCAGTCTTCTTTCTTTCTTCCTCCCAGATCAGGCTTTCCATCTAGACAGCATGGAAAAAGAAATAACTGCAGTGTGGTGGTGGGAGGAGGGATGTGTATGGGTCTGCTTGGAAGGTTTAGAAGCAGAACATGTAAGAGGCAAAACTGAAGGTGTAATAAATGATTTTTTTTTTTAAATAATTGCTGCTTACTTACTCATGGTTATGGATGTGCTGGTATTTATGTTAGATTAAATGGAGTGAAACTGAGGGGCAAAATCAGTCTCTTACTTTTTAGCTTATCTGTAGGAAAACACAAGACTTATGTTTTTTCCGGCCTGGTTTATAAAGGTGTCTCCAAACACATGCACATGTCTAGAATTTCCATTTCTTACAAGTTTAAAGTTCTTTTTCATTGTCTCATTTCAAATTAACAGATTTTCAACTATCAAGCAGGTTTAACAAAATCCATTTACTGACTATATATATTTTTTTTTCACCTGGTTAAGTGGAATATTCCTGTATAATTTAAACAAACTTGTAGGCTGTTTGTGTATGTCCATTTATGCTATTTTCAAATAAATGATCCATTTTGAATATTTCTACTTTTATGTTATTTTCTGTGATACCTGATTTGATTACTGTAGTTGTAGTTTCCCTGCCCACTTCACTACTTCTTGAATAGGTGGAATTTGGAATTTTGTGTATTAATACAAGTTGCAGAGAACTATCATGCGAGGGTGTGACATTTTCTTTATTAGCAGGAGGTAGATTCTTTTGTACCATTGACAGTACGAAGTAACAGGAAAGTTCTTTTCACCGTGAATCTTGGAAGAGATCTCAGATGTGTCATTTGTAGCTGTTGCTGTGAGACTGAGCACTTCTGTGCACAGAAACACTCAGGAGTCATGTCATAACTCGTATTGTTCATAAGGAACCTTAAGTATTTTTTCTGTCATGTTTTTAATCTCTTTGGATATCTTCTGTTCCCTTTTTTTAACTTGGCACTCCAGTTGTGTCCAGCTGAATTTATATATTTGAGAAGAATAATTTAAATCCCTATAGAGTTCTGTACAAATCACAAACAAGGGCAAAGAATGAACTCAGCAAGTCAAATGAAAAACAAATAAATTAAACAGTAGTGTATGCATTTGAGGTTCCCCTAGGAAAAAAAAGAAAAATGTGTGATCCAAATTTAGCTCTACGGAGAAACACAACTTGTTTTCTATATTTAACTGCCAAATGTTAAATACTTCAGGATAATTTTCTATAGAAATGCAGGTGGCCTCACAGTTGCTTTGTAGTCCTAGTAGGCTACTAGAAACTATTATTTCAGTTTTAAAGAAGATGATGTTTGCAGAAGTAGTAATGAATTTTCCACTTCTATGAGAAAATCTCATTTAAAAATAGTTCTCAATCTCTCTCTTGTAACCACTTGATCTATATGAGAACAGTTTGTCCTCTGACGTTGTCATAAAATGTAGGATTTGTGGTTCTCAAATGCATTTTAAAGCCTTTGTGGGCCTATTAGTTTTTTAAGTCTCTTGAAGGAATATTAAGTAATTGGAAATTCTTGCATTGAAGAAGTTCAGTTGTGTCTCATCCATTTTGTTGTTGCTTTATGCACAGCTGCATTCAATTCTTTAGAGAGTCCTCATTTAAATTTATGAATGTGCACCTTCCTGTATATTTACTAGCAAATTTCTACCAGGCTTCTTTCTTAATCCCTCCCCCTTTTCCCTGCACTGCCTTTATAAGGTAATCACTCAACTCTTTTTCATTTGAATGCTTATAAAAATTATGGGAGATATTGCAGCTGTCTTTGCAGAGATCTGTAATTAAAGGAGGGCCTGTAATCCTGCTGTGGTTGAATTTCTTCCTTTGTTTTTCTCCTTCAGATTGCTATTTGAGGACATCTGTGTAGAAGGAATTTTTGAGCATTTGGTAAAGTCATTTTGTTTCTGGACTGCTCAATCAGTTCCTTCAATCAGTTAATATGATCCCTGTCCTCTCTTGTGATAGGTGCTTGGCTACTGTCTTCTTTCTTGATCTATGTGATTGAAAGTTCCTTTAATCAAAGCAGCAACTGTCACTTCTAGATCTGGATTTTGAATGCTCATCCCATATATGAGTGCCACCTTAGTTGCACAAACCTAGTCCATTTCCGCTTTTAGATGTCCATCTTTGATTTAATTTCCCTGTTTTAATGTCCAACTGTATTCACAGGGATAAAATACTGTAATGAGGAATGCAGAATTTTTCACAACAGCCCAAAACTACCAAATTCTGACAAATAATTAACAATTTAAAAATAGTATTCTAACCTCAAACCTAATTTCTGATTTGGTAAGGGTTAGCATCCTTGGTTCAGTCAGATGCTGTCACAGGCCTTGGGCCTTCCCATAGAATTTAAGTTGAGACAGTTTCGTTGCACTGGTTATCAAAGTAGCTCTTCAAGAGCAGGACTGCGCAGGGTTTGTGTTTCAGATTTCTGAAAGCTCATGAGGTGCAAATGTGGAACTTAACCTGTGGCTTCCTTGCTGCTTGGAGAAGTGCTACTGGATTGCACTGTATTTCGTTTCCTCACTTATTTCTAGCATTGAACACTGATACCTAAAATCATAGAATGGTAAGGNCCTCCCTTGCCCTGCTGGCCACGCTGCTCTTGATGCAGCCCAGGACTCGGTTGCTGTCTGGGCTGCATGCGCACACTGCAGGCTCATGTTGAGCTTTTCATCAACCCAGACCCCAAGGTCCTTCTCCTCAGGGCTGCTTTCCAGCCATTCCTCACCCAGCCTGTATTTGCGCTTGGGATTGTGCCTACCCAATGCTTTTATTGTATTCCTAAAGGTCATTTCTATATTACCCAGTTTGTATTAAGTTACTAAACCAACTGAGATGAACAATTTATTAGTCTAATGTATTTTCTACTGCATTCTAGGAGGCCACTTTCTCTACTGTTTTAGCTTTAGGCCATTTAATACCATAACCTTGTTCTTAGATTTGGGTACGACAGGTTCTTATATGTCTATGCTTTGTGAATCTTAATGTTCTGTCAGTAATTTGTTTACACATCTTACTGGAGCAATTGACATTAAATCAGTCTGTAATATTCATATGAATTGAATACAAAAGTAGAAGTTACCTGAAAATGCAAATCTTTGTTGTTGAATTAATTATTTAGAGCATGGAGCTTTTTTAGACTTCCAAGCCAACAAAAGCCCTATAATCAGTTTTAACTCCTGATTTAAGACAAGGATATTAAATTTAATTAAAGCTGATGTTTTAGCCTTGTAATGCTAACTTACTATGTCTCACTGAGCAGATGGTACCAAGGAGACACTCTGCTTGTTTTCTTAATATAGTGAAACTTAACAGTTATCATGTCATGTACTTTCTGACTAGTCACCAGTACTCCTATTTTTTAATTTTAAAATATTCTGGTTTGGTTCATATTTTTATGCCATGGTTAGTGTTATCCAAGGTGGATCTGGGTTACAGAGCTAAACCCAAGAAATAAAAACATTTTTGCTACTCAGGTTGGTAATATATTATATTTGGTATTTTTTTTTCACTTGTCTAGTGGGTAAACTGGTGTATTGGGAGTTAACTGTCCATCATAGGCACTTATCTTTCCTTGTTCTGGAGCACTCCAAA
>WBNM01030303.1:0-22725 GCA_013399055.1 Ramphastos sulfuratus
CTGGTGAGACCACGCTTGGAATCTTCTGTCTACTTTTGGGCTCCTCAACTCAAGAAAGACAGAGATCTGCTGGAGAGAGTCCAATAGAGAGTCACAAGGGTGATTGCAGGCCTTGAGCATCTGCCCTACAAAGAGAGACTTAAAGACCTGGGGCTGTTTAGTCTTCAGAAGAGAAGACTGAGAGAAGATCTGATCAATGTCTATAAATATCTGAGGGGTGGGTGTCAAGTGGAGAGGGACAGTATCTTTTCAGAGATGCACAGTGATAAGACAAGGAACAATTTATACAAACTTGAACATAGAAGGTTTCACCTCAACTGAGGATTTCTCCTTCTTTGTGGTGAGAGTGATGAAGCACTGGAGCAGGCTGCCCAGAGAGGTTGTGAAGTCTCTTCTCTGGAGACTTTCAAAACCTGTCTGGATCCATTCCTCTGTGGACTACCCTAGGGGATCCTGCTTTGGCAGGGGGTTGGACTTGATCTCTGGAGGTCCCTTCCAACCTCTAACATTCCATGATTCTGTGATTTCAGCTTAGGTCCCAGGAGCACGTGTCTATTGGCTTGATACACGTGCATATGTCTAATGGCTTGATGTCTAAGTGGATATCAGTGATGAGTGGTATTCTTCAGGAGACAGTATTGGGACTAGTGCTGTTTAACATCTTTGTTGGCAACACAGGCAATGCAGTCAAGTGCACCCTCAGCAAGTTTGCAGATGACACCAAGCTGTGTGGTGCAGTCAAACTGGAGAGAAGGGATGCTGTCCAGAGGGATCTTAATAGGCTCAAAAGGTGGGCCCGTGCAAACCTTGTGAAGTTCAACATAGCCAAGTGCAAGGTCCTGCATATGGGCTGGGGCAATCTCAAGCACAAATGCAGGCTGGGCAATGAATGTATTGAGAGCAACTCTAAAGAGAAGGAGGACCTGGAGACATTGGTACATGAAAAACTGAATATGAGCCAGCAATGTGCACTCACNCCTTGCATTGGTCCTGTGCCGTGTTGATCCACTGCTGGATTACAATTTGCAGTTCAAGCACTGCCGCAAAAGGAGCCAAGGGACCATCTCCAAATTCCTACTCCACCTCCGCGAGTAGTACAGACATTCCCTAAGGCTCCAGGCTGCCTTTATTTGCAAGGACATCAAAGCTATTTTTGTAGTAAACCTTTTCCAACTTTCTGATTTTCCTGAATTATTAAATTCCCTATAAGCATCCTTCTGAAGATTTTCCCGAACGAATTTTGAACCCAATGTAACTAATTTGTATATAGTTTGTGGGCAGGGCTTTTTGGAAATAAAATAACTACATATTTTATAATTCCTGCCTTTTTAATTCCCACAACCAATTCACTGCTCTGATGAGATCCCATCCGGAGTACCGTGTTCAGCTCTGGTGCCCCTGTTGTAAGAAGGACATGGACCAGCTTTGGTAGACTGAATAGTCGAGGATTACAGTAAACAGCAGCCATCCCAAATTACCCTTATATTCCTTATTTGCTCAGACCTGTGCAGCCTTTATGGCAGGAGATTCTGCAGTTACCACTGGGCCACCATTCTGAGGTCACCAGAAAAGCTAGAACTTTACACTAACATGAATAACAGCTCATAGGTGTAAGTGCAGAAACTTCTGGAAGTGAAATAACATATCAAATCTGAATAGCTTAGTCTCAGATGTTTCTCTCAGTTAACTAGTTCTCAGACATTTCTTTCCTGTTCCCCTGCGCATATGGGTTTTCTTTTAAGAAATCCTCTCTTCTTTAGGTCAACTTTATTTTATTATGAGAATGAAACAGGAGCATAAAGTTGAAGACTATGTGTAACTGGAAAGATTAAACTATGAGATTTATTTTAAAAGTTATTTGATGTATAGTGAATTGCAGATTCAGTAGAGTACCAGCTGGAAACAACTAAACCACATACTAGCAAGAGGTGGGATAGTACAGTGATGAAATAAGCCAACATGGTAGATCTCCTGGAGAGAAGGCTTCTGGCACAGCAGGATAACATAAGCAAGCATGCTGTATGTAGAATTGGTCCTTGGGTGAATACACAGATATTAAAGATGACCTTATGTAGAATTGGTCCTTGGGTGAATACACAGATATTAAAGATGACCTCAAACAGAACCTCCATTCAGATACACAGAGAAATACATAGGATGACTCTGTGGTTTGAAGCCTGGGCTGGGAGCCAGGAGTTTGCAGTTTCCCTTTTTCCCAGTTCAGCTTTGTCTACTTACACTGACAGCCCCCAGCCTTTGTTGACACACATGCAGTGATACGGAGGAACTTGTGATCTGCAGACAAATGGTGCACAGCTCTTTTTGTCAGCCAGTTGTGCCAGAGGCCCAGGGAATCTTCATCTCAGACTGTGCACTGTTCACAGCAGAAGCTGTGTCTTGTTTTGGGCACATGCTCCCACCAATGCAGTTGGCCTTCCAAAGTGTGCAGGCTCTACACGTTACTGGAGTTCTCTGTGCTCTCCTGTCCTGTACTATACATTCACATGGTCCCTGACAAGGATGAGTGTCAGAATTTAAAATATTAACCTTTTAGAGTGAAAAGGAGATGAGCAGTTTTAAATATATTAACCTTTAGTTACAGTGTGCTCAGGTGGCCAAGGAGGCCAGCAGCATCCTGGCCTGTGTCAAGATAGTGTGGCCACCAGGAGTAGGGAGGTAATTGTCCCCCTGTCCTTGGCATGAGTGAGGACACACCTCAAATACTGGGTTCAGATTTGGGCCCCTCACTACAAGGAGGACGTTGAGGTACTTGAGCCTGTTCAGGGAAGGACAATGAGGCTGGTGAAAGATCTAGAGAACAGGTCTTGTGAGGAGTAGCTGAGGGAACAAAAATTATTTAGTCTGGAGAAGAGAAAGCTCAGGGTAGACTCAACTGCTCTCTACAGCTACCTGAAAGGAGGTTGTAGTGAGGTGGGGGTTGCTCTCTTTTCCCTAGTATCAGGTGACAGAATGAGAGGAAATGGTCTGCAATTGTGCCAGAGGAGGTTTATATTGGATATCAGGAAAAAATTCTTTACTGACAGAGTGGTCAGGCATTGGAACAGGATGCCCAGGGAGGTGGTGAGGTCACCGTCCATGGAGGTGTTAAAAAAAAAGTGTGGACATGGCAATTCAAGACATGGTTTAATGGCCATGGTGTCCTTAGATTGACAGTTAGACACGATGGTATTAAAGGTGTGCTTCAACAGAAGCAGACCTATGACTCTATGACTCCATGATTTTTTTTTTTTATAGTCTAAAATTTCCTCCAACATTGATGTTTGGACCCAATGAGGTTAAAGGTCTGCTTCAGCAGAAATAGTTCTATGAATGTATGACTCCATGATTTTTGTTTATAGTTTAAAATTTCCCCCAACATTGACAGTTGGACCTGATGATGTTAAAGGTCTGCTTCAACAGAAACAGTTTTATGACTCTATGATTTTTGTTTATAGTCTAAAATTTTCCCCAACACTCTGATGTACCATTTTGCTGTAAAAATATGAGATGCTTGTATCTACACTAGATCATGGAGGACAGAGAAAGAATATATAGGAGTGATTTATTCATGCAATGGGTGTTGTCAAAACATTTGCTTATCTTTTTTGGAAGACAACGACTGAATTCCTTGTTTTAGAATCAATGAAGTTGCTAAAGGAGAGGGATTTAAAAACTGAGCTTTGGCAATATGACTGTTCTGTAGAATAGGAATTCTTTTGAATTCAGTTCTGCATGTCATAATTTTTTAATTAATTCTGGACAACAATACTTTAAAAATATGATATATTGATAAGTTATGAATATTGGGCCAAATGCTTAGGTTCTTAAGCAACCTTTCCTACAGTCTTCCTCTAGGATTCATTAAAGAAAAGTTAACATGGCTCCCAGAATCTGTTCTTTCTTAATAAACAATACATAGGAGCAGCAGACTTGAAAATGACAGATTTTCTATTATGTAATCCACTTCAGCTTCAGGAATTTGAGAGAAGACATGCTTGCACTCTTTTATGTATTTTTGTTACCCAGATCCTGGATGTCAAATTATTTGCCATGTGTTATGGTAGGCCTAAGCAGGCCAAAATAGGCTTATATATGTCCTCACTTGCCCAGACATGTTTTTCTGCTCTCCTCCCTTCTGCTATGGGGAGAAGCAACCATGGGAAAGAGGACAAAACCTGGAGCCACTGAGTCTGAGGACTCTGGCTTGCCCAGACTTGCTTTGCATCCTGTGGTAAACAAGGTACACACACTTGCCTTGTGCAAGGCCTGTGTTCTGCCCATATTTGGGTAAAACAAGCCTATGGCTTCACCTAATATGGTCAAGCTTGGCAAAGTGCCATCCTGATTGGCTAATCTATGTCCAATCTCTGGCTGTATTGATAAAAAGGGATGAGCAGGCAACACAATGTGCTCTCTGCCATTGTATTCATGCCTGCTGCTGCTGCCTCACTGTATCCTGAACTTCGTGGAACTCCGTGACCAGGAATGGGTTTTAAATGCCTGTGGATGATCAGCCTGCATAGCCAGTGTGACATTGTGCCAAGACTGCACATGGCATTGCATCCTGCCTGCCGCTCTGCGAGGCTTCTGCTGAATCGGGAGTCAAGAGGAACCAGGTCAGAGACTGTGCCAGACTCCCAGCTCCCTGAGAAAAGAGCCTGGGAAAACTCCAAAGCCTCTAACGGCTTTGAGAGCTCTGACAGCAACCCCTCCACATGCGCTGGGTACTGTCTGAAAATATTTTGTGAGTAAATACTTGAAGCCTCTTGTAATTCACTAATTACCTTCTGCCAGAAACAGAAAGGAGCTTCCTGTGTCCATCTAGTGGATAAGTGGGATAACTAACCGCAAGCGGTATACTGACTGCAAAAACCTTCTCTTCCAGTAAAATGTTTGCATTTGCTGGTTACCTCTTCCAGTCTTCCAGTTTTGCCTGTTCCCTGTGTGTATAAATTTACAAACTGTGCATTTTGAACCTTGTAAATAAGTTTTTTGGTGAGATTTAATGTTAATAGACAATTTCCATAGGTATTAAAAGTCTTCACCTGGATATAAAAATTAATATCGATTATTAATTTTGCATCATTTGTAACCCTATGTCTCCTTGAGAGCTAAAATAAGCTTAATAAACAATTTCCATAGGTATTAAAAGTCTTCACCTGGATATAAAAATTAATATCGATTATTAATTTTGCATCATTTGTAACCCTATGTCTCCTTGAGAGCTAAAATAAGCTTAATAAACAATTTCCATAGGTATTAAAAGTCTTCACCTGGATATAAAAATTAATATCGATTATTAATTTTGCATCATTTGTAACCCTATGTCTCCTTGAGAGCTAAAATAAGCTTAATAAACAATTTCCATAGGTATTAAAAGTCTTCACCTGGATATAAAAATTAATATCGATTATTAATTTTGCATCATTTGTAACCCTATATCTCCTTGAGAGCTAAAATAAGCTTAATCCTATTTAAACCTTTAATATTGTTTATTCCTTGTTCTTTCCATTAATCTGGAAAAAGAAAGAACTCAAGTTTGAACAAAATTTAGTCATTAGTTCTGAGACAGAAGCACATAACTGTAGATACAAGGACTAGATGAATGCTGTAGTCTATCTTTTCTCTGGGGACAGAGGAAGGTGATAGTATTTTCCCCAAATAATTTCATTCACTTTGTCCAAAAACTGTAACAAAATAATGTTGGTGTAATGGCTTTGTAGGACTCTTTTCCTCTGCTTCCCCCACTTTGGTAAAGTCAGTTTCTGCTCTGTGAAATGTCTTCTGTGCATTTTTGGTGTAAGAGATAGCATTGCTGATGAAACAAATAGCAACTTCTTGCCTTCTGTCTCTCCTTTGTAAAATCATAGAATCATCTGGTTGGAAAAGACCTTAAGATCATTGACTCCAACCATAACTTAACATCTTCCGGTACACAACTCTATATTGGGTTCGGGCTGAGCTGGAGTTAATTTTCCTTAAATCATCTTTCTAGTGCTGTGCTTTGCAGTGCTGTAGCTGAGTGCTGATAACACAGCAGTTCTTTGGCTACAGCTAAGCCGAGCACCCAGGCTGTGCTTTTCCAACATTTCCTCACCTTGACACAGCCAAGCCAGCTGAACCAAACTGACCAAAGGATATTCCATGTTAGCTCAGATACAAGAAGGAATGTGGGGAGATTCGCTCATGGCGTCTTGTCCTCTGCAGGAAGCATTACATGTAGAAAGCTCTGCTTCCTGAGACCAAACCATCGTCCTGCTGGTGGGAAGTAGAGATTAACATCCCTCTCTGTTTTTGCTTCTGTGTGGTCTATCACTTGTGCTTCTTACTATTATTAAATTGCTTCTATCTTATAACTGGATTTTGCTGTATTTTCCCCTCCCCTGTCCATCTAGGAGGGGCAGTGATAGATCTTTGGTGGGCATTTGATCCCTAGCCAGGGTTGAACCACCACAAACTGTTAGACCATGTCCCTAAACACCTCATCCAAATAAATGTCTTTTAAACACCTCCAGGGACAATGATTCCACCACTTCCCTAGGCAGCCGGTTTCAGTATCTGATGACCCTTCTGGTAAAGAAAAATTTCCTAATATCCAACCTAAGCCTCCCTTGGTGCAACTTGAGGACATTTCTTCTTGTCTTATCATTTGTCACCTAGGAGAAGCAGCCAGCTCCCACCTCATTGCAACCTCTTTCCAGGCAGTTGTAGAGAGCAATGAGGTCTCCCCTCAACCTCTTCCTCTCCAGGCCAAACAAACTCAGCTTCCTCAGCTGCTCATCATAGGAGTTGTGTTTAAGACCCCTCACTATAAAGGCATTGCTTGGGATCTTTTTTCTCTTCTCAGCTCCACAAAACTTGCAGGAAAATAAATACCTTTGAGATTTACATCATGTTCAAAAGTTTACTAGGTGAAACTGAAAAACAGGCTTAGGAAAGATAGCCTACTAACTGAGTGGAGAAAAAAACCAAACAGTCCAACCAATCTCCTTTTACTTCATATTAGGAAAAGATTATCATATAATCATAGGATGCATTGGGTTGGAAGGGACCCTCGAAGATCATCTTGTCCAACCACCCTTCAGTCAGCAGGGACATTTCCAACTAGATCAAGTTGCTTAGGGCCACATCGAGTTTGACACTGAATATCTCCACGGATGGGGCCTCCACCACATCTCTTGGCAAACTATTCCAGTATTTCACTACCTTCATTGTAACAAACTTCCTTCTAATGTTCAACTTAAATCTAGCCTGGTCTACTTTAAAATCATTGATCCTCATCCTAACTATAGCAAAGAGAATTTGTCTGAGGAAATAAAAGTCAGCGAGGGTCAGTTAGAAGGTTATATAGCCTTCTATATTGTAGAGCTAATTTTTTCCTTCTAATGAAAAAGTTAATTAAAGTCTGCTGGATACAGCTGGATTCTTTTCATGGTGCAGAACAGCATGCGAAGTACAGCTCTAGTACAAAAAAACAATAAATTCTCTGTGTTTCTTTTTTTTTTTCCTTTTGGCTTCATTTGCTTTAACAAAGGAAATTTCATACACAAGTAATTTAGCCATTTTTCTAAGAACATGGTACAAGACCATGAGATCTTCCAAGTCCACATTTCTTGCTCTATTTCTATAACATCCAACATGGACAGATATACTGCTAATGTTAAGCCCCAAATCAGTATACTTGAGAAAAGAACGCTCCAGTAAGACCTCACAGTGGCGCTTCAGTACCTGAAGGGGGCCTGCAGAAAAGCTGGGGAGGGACCTTTTACAAGGGAATGTAGTGAAAGGACAAGGGGACATGGATTGAAGATGGAAGAGTGGAGATTTAGATTAGATATTAGGAAGAAATTCTTTACAGTGAGGGTGGTGAGATACTAGAACAGGTTGCCTAGGGAGGTTGTGAATGACCCCTCCCCTGGAGACATTCAAAGCCAGGTTGGATGAGGCCTTGAGCAAACTGGTCTGGTGGGTGGTGTCCCTGCCTATGGCAAGGGGGTTGGAACTAGATGATCTTTAAGATTCTTTCCAACTGCAACAGTTTAGCGCAAGGGCTAAACTCCCTGCTCCCTCAACACAAAAGTGAGGGGAAAAGTAACACACAAAACTCAGGGTTAAGATAAAGAGATAAGAATTTAATATAACATGAGACAGCATAAGCATAAGCTAATAATCTAATTAGTCTAATAATACGATGCCTGATTACTTTAGCTTAGCCTATTTGCAGAAGTGCAGTGAAATACAAGGGGAAAAAAAACAACATAGAAAACCAAAACCAGTGAGCTACCCAGCTCCCACCCATTCCACTGCCATGCCTGCAGGAAAGAGCCTACGCTCAAGAACTCAGAACCCAGAAGCAGCAACCTGAACAGGAAGCCTCTCATGCTGCAATCCGAATTTCAAGCCCCATAATGCTTTGCTCCCAGTAGCACTTTCATGTTTTAAAGCTAGCGTGACCGCAGCATGGTGTGAGTAACAGCAGCAGGTTCAACTCAACCCATGACACCAACCCAAAGCATTCTACAATTCTATGTTTTTCTTTCACAGACTGGTCTCGTTCAGCTAAAGATTTTCTGAAGAGGTTAGCAATTTAGCTCTAAATGTTTCACCCAAGGCTAAAATTTACAGTGAAGCTCTCATCCTTGGTGCTGCAATTTCAGAACAAAATTATTTCCATTTGTTTCTGTGCAAGTAAAGGCCACGTAACCTAAGGAGGTGGCAATGCCTTTTTGCATGACTCAAAACTAACTTCATTTTTTTTATCCCAACTGAAATATTTCAAGCCACTGGAATATATTGTAGTCTGGTTCTTTTGTGCATTTGGGATTAAAAATAGCCAAGACATTTCCTTTTTTCCCCAACAGCCTTCTATATTGTAGAGCTAATTTTTTCCTTCTAATGAAAAAGTTAATTAAAGTCTGCTGGATACAGCTGGATTCTTTCCATAGTGCAGAACAGCACATGAAGTACAGCTCTAGTACCAAAAAAAAAAAAAAAAATCAATCCTCTGTGGGTTTTCTGGTATGGTTTTTTTTTGTTTTGTTTTCTTTCCTTTTGGCTTCATTTACTTTAACAAAGGAAATTTCATCATGTGAAATGTGCAACAGGATAAATTCTGCACTCAATCCTCCTCACTCTTTTCCATTTAGCCACATTCTTTTCAGTGTTCCCATTCCACAAGGATGCTCATTTCAGGCTAGCTAAACCCTCTGCTTTGGCACAATTACACTAGAAAACTGGGTGACAAAGCCTGGAGCTGCAGTCTGATCTCATACAAGATGTTGCTTCGAGATATTCAAGACAGCTGTTCTATGCTCCCAAGAAAACGACCTGGCAGAGAAGAAGAAACATTTCATACCTCTGCCACCTCCCAGGCTGATTCTCTTCCACTGACCTGACTCACAGGCAGACTCCCTACACAGGCAGACTCCCTACACAGGCAGTTGCATCTCAAAGTCCGTTCAATTCATGGCTGCTGTCAAAAGATGTTATGAAATATGCTTATACCACTTGCAACCTGCCTGCTCTACCTAAAGGTAGATAGCAACAAGTTTCATTAAGTGCAGCAACCAAGCTCTCCACTAGCATGTGCAAAAGAGCTTTTTTCAGTATCAAATTTATCACCTAGCAGCCAAAGTTTAGAGCATGAAGTCGTGTGCATGCAAGAGAAAGAAGATCTATGCCTTATTTCATATCTCATAGTATTAATGTCTTACCTGAAGCACTACCACACTTCAGTGGGTGGTCTGTTGAGCACACACAGTGTGACCTTTGTTTTTTCACCCTCGGTTCTCAAAGCAACTTACAAAGAGTAAAGGAAGTCTTGTTAAGGGATCAAGACATTTTATAGAGGAGGAAGCTGATGCATGCTGAGGTAATGCAAAGAAGGTGAGGAGTTTTGACAGCAACGTAGTGGGACAGTTGTGAGCAGCTGGAGAAACTCTGGAAGAGCAGTATTATGTTCTAATCATTTTGAAATTAGCAGAAGGAAAATGAAGAAGGAAAACAAAAGAAAGGGGTTTTTTTTTTCTCAGTAAATCTGCCATAGATCAATCTGTGCTTTCAGTAACAGAAATAAGAAAATATAAAAAGAGAGAAAGTTCATCTGCTTCTTCATCGGCTGTGCAGTACATTACCAGTTACTGTCATTTCCTAACTCTTCAAAGGGTTTAGTACTCTCTTATTCACCCCATCCAAAATAGACCAATAAGGCCTATAGAGACCAAAATTGTTCAACTACATAGTACAGTTTCCTCAATAATAACCATCTGGTAATGCAGAAAACAATGGCAGAGCCACAGACTAGCATGCTGTTTGCAGTCCTGTGCTCTCAGTAGTAAGGACCATACTGCTTTAGTTAAGTAGAATGTAACTCATTATGAGCCATGAAATGACAAAAATAGGTAATTAAGACACAGCCCCCTGCAACCTTCTAGATCTCTTTTGCTGAATTTTAATCCCAGTATGAACAGTTTCACAGATTAAATTTGAAAATAGCAGAGCATTATTGCTAGAGGCAGCTGACACAAAGCAGGACAAAGGCCAGCCAAAAGTTCTGTCTTGCATAAGATAGATGCAAGTTTCATCATTTTTGCAGAGTGAGACTGAGCATTTTATTTAATTAAATCTTGTGATATAGATACTGATTTGCTTGCCCTAGCCTTAAAAATAAGTTACTAACATCTGATGGGAGCCCAGTAATCTTATGAACATCTACTGGCAAGCTATCTGAACAAATGTGAAAATAAGGGTTGCTCTGTCTCACCAATTTTTTTTCTAAGACTATCTCATAACAGATTCATGTCTGGAAAAACACATATGCTTTTAGTCATCTGTTTATTCACATCCTCAACTATGGTAGATAGGTGCAATGGTTAGCACAAGGCCTAAACTCCCTGATTCCCCCACACAGAAGTGAGGGGAAGAATAACACATACAGATCAGTGCTAAGATAAAGAGATGAGTTTAATATAACATGAGCTATTATAAGCACAATGCTAATAATCTAATAGCACCTTAGTTAATAATCTAATTAATCTAATAATGCCTTAGCTTACCCTATTTGTAGAAGAAGTGCAATGAAACACAGAGGAAAAAAAACCCAGCATAAAACAGAAAACCAAACCCAGCAGCTACTCGGCTCCCACCTGTTCCACCTCCATCCCTGCAGAAAAGAGCCTACACCCAAGAACTCAGAAACCAAAAACAGCAACCTGAATGGGAAGCCTCCCATGCTGCAGTCTGAACTTCAAACCTCATAATGCTTTGCTCCAGTTTGCACTTTCATGTTTGAAGCTGGTATGACTGCAGCATGGTGTAAGTAACAGCAGCAGGTTCAGTTTAGTCCATGACAATGGGTCAGTTAACTAGGAGACCTTAAATTCAGTGACAGCTTGGGTGACCCAACCAACCTTGGTTTTCTTATATATACACCTTCTTACAGAAGCATTTTCATGTTTCAGTTTTAAAACAACTGCATATATACTGGGGAAAAATAATTTCATATATATATATATGTATATATATATTTTTTTTTAAATATGAGGTTTTAGCAGAGAGAGTTGAAGCACGGTGGGCTGGAAAAGGTTATCTAAACCCTGAGGAAAAACACAATTTTTAATGTAAATTTAATGGAAGCCAAGCAAACTTGCATGGAAAGTGGAGATGAAAAACACAGGACAAATTGAGTGAATAGCAGTGTCATCAAGTGGCCAGGTGAGAAGCATCAAGTGTCATTCTGAGGCCACAGGTAATCGTGACATGAATAAACCCAAATGAAACCTGAAAGTCACTTATTCTTGTCTCTGCAGCAAAAGAAGAGAACATTACAAGAGTATTTTGTATGTGCAGTCACTCAACCACTAATTATGGATGGGCTATTTCTTCCAAAACCAGCTAGCTACAGTGCCCTGCTGTGACTGGCAAAGAAGGGAGCTTGTTCTGCAGATGTAATGGTTGCAGTTTGGTATCATGATGTCAACACTTAGGTTTCTTCTGAGTTGAAAGCCAGACATCTGGTTATGACAGACTCTCCTCTCTTCAGAAACTGCAAGAAACTGTCTCTACTGTTGGGACCAGACTCTGACCTGGGTGGATTCATTCCACCTTCTGTGGATAGCTTAGCCCCCATTCATGCAAACCACCACAATTTGGAACTCAGATAAAAGTTTCAGTTTATTCTTGTCTCTGCTATGAGAGGTGGTTTTATTTTGGTGTCACAAACCCTCACCAGTTGTTTTTGTTCCACTAGTTCAAACATGGAGATGGCTCATATCAGTGTTCCTTTATGACTTAAACCTCAGTGGTTGGATAGGTAAGATGTTAACATTCCAATTTTAGATAATTTCTGTTTATAAAACACAGACAAAACTGGCAAAGGGATTTTATCTTAAAGTATGCTATTTTTTGCTGCTGAAGTGGTAGAGCTTGTCAAAAAGTTCTTGATCTCACATTTCTGGTGTTCTGAAGTGGGAACTGTATAGCCTTGGCTATTAACCTTACCAGGCTTTTTCAACAATAAAGAGTATAATGATTGATTCCTTTTCTTTGCTCATGTGAAAAATGTCTTAGTGCTGTATTCTTTGCAACTTGCTGCCATGTAGAAAAGCCTGACGCAGTCTTATCTCTGAGTAAGATCACTCAGAAGAAAGTCACCAAAATTCAATTATCCATCAAAAAGCAGATTTTACAATAGCAAAGGCAAGAAGCAAGGGTCATAAACCTCCCAAAGCAGAGGTTCCTGTAGTCAGCAGAATTATGCCACAAAGCTGTCTCCTCTTTAGAAAAGTTTCTTTATTCAGTAAGATGCCTCTCAGCACATCCAGTGGAAAAGTTGTTTTTGATGGTTTTTAACTAGAGAAGAAATTTTTCTTGTGGCAGGCCCTCAGGACTTTGGTCAGCCACAGTTTTGCAACCAAAACGATCCAATGGTTGCATGATATAAATACCAAGCTTTAAAAAAAGAAACTTAGAGACAAGCTCTATAAACAGGCTTGACTTTTCTATAAATATCCACCTAAGTGCAGTGCAATTATTTCTAATACATAGTAGACAGATTTCAACAACTATGTCTACCAACTGGCAAATCATTGGAACAAATGTTTAAAAAAATTGTTTCCTGGCAAAATTTTGATTTTGCCATCCCTTCTGACTGTTACAGAAATATTCTCCTTCTTATAAGAGATAGTTTCTCTACCTCTTCACAGGTTGTTTGTGAACACTATTGGCTCAGGGTACCCTAGAAATCCTATAAATCATAGACTCATAGAATGCCTTGAGCTGGAAGAAATCTTTAAGATCATTTAGTTGCAACCCCCCTGCCATGGGCAGGGACACCTTCCACTAGACCAGGCTGCTCAGAGCCTCATCCAGCCTGGTCTTCAACACTTCCAGGGATGAGGTGGCCACGAGTTCTCAGGGCAACCCATTCCAATGTCACACCACTCTCATAGTAAAGAACTTTTTCCTAATGTCCAATCTAAATCTACCCTGTTCGAGTTTAAAACCATTGTCCCTTGTCTTATCACCACAGGTCCTGACAAATATTCCCTCCCTAGCTTTCTGTAGCCTCCCTTCAGGTACCAGAAAACTATAAGTTGCCCCAGAAGCCTCCTCTTCTCCAGGCTGAACAGACCCAAGTCGCTCAGCCTGTCCTTGCAGGAGTGGTGCTTCAGCCCTTTCATTCTCTCCTACCAGTGACAGCAAGAATTATGTCTTCATCTTCCCAGACTTGATATTCTTATCCCCCCTTTAGGAAGACACTGTCATATCTAAAGAGTAAAAAGAGAACTGCAAGAAATATTTATTAACTTCTATAGAATGCAAAGCATTGAATTGCCTAATACTGCTTTAGCTCACTGATGCTATTTATCACCAACCAGGGACAATATCTTTTTGTGAAATATTTGGAAAGGAATTGTCATTCATAAGATAAGTTACCATAAGCTACAGATGGAGTCTAGATAAACTGTGGTGATGGAATGATACTGATTTATCCTGTTCTATCCCAACAGGCTGATAAAACAAATTTGAATGGATAAACTAGTTCTCAGACAGTTTGGTGCTCACTTCCCAGTCAGCAGTCTTCATTTCCAGATTTCCACAAGAGGAGCTTTCTTCAGATGAAGTAGAATGTCCCTAATGTTAAAGAGCCACTAGCTTGCTGGTGTTAGAAGCTAGAATAGAGGGAGACCATACTGTAAACTAATGCTTGAGCTGCATGGGGTACTGTTCTAGCAACACAATGGAGGAGTTAGATCAGCTCAGGCATGTGGTAGATGAGCCTGATAGAGTTAAAATATGTCAGTCTACTCCACAGACATGGGTAAGACCCCAGACAGATCAAATTTATGCTGAAGTGAAGGTGCCACACTAGTAATTGCTTCTTTTCTTCACGTGAATGAATAACACACAAGTACTTTGCAGTAGGGTTACCACATGTAAGGCCATTAATGATGGTAAGTGCTGCAGAAATTGTGTCTTTTCTGCAGCTAAAAAACAGTACACAGTTAAGTGTCCTGTAAATTGCCTAGCTATCCAGTGCCAGATGCTGGAGAGTATAAGAGCTTGGGTTTAGACAAGGAGGAATTTTTTCTCTTGCGTAGCAATTTCTTTAGATCAATCGTTTTTTTAGTCATGTCAGGCAAGTTTAGCCCAGTGATATATTTGGAGTTGAAAGGCTGTGGCTTTTGTCTCCATTGTCTCAGTTTTGGCACATAGGGATAACGAATTTCACTAACCAACAGTACATGTATTCATTGGCATTGGCTGCTGTTGACCATGGGAGTCAACCCAATTTCTTTATGCTCCTTTTTTGGGAAACTTTCAAACAGAGATGAGGAAAGGACGGTGACTCTCAGTAAACATTCTCTCTCCACAGCCCTAAAAAAACAGCAGAGAAATTATGCTTTGCCTAGGTCCTCAAACAGCTTTGATTTTGCTTAGATGTTATAAAGGAACTTCATCATAACAGAAAGGGAATTAATTTACATTCTTTCCTTTTTTTTCCTAAGACTTTGAAAATATTAATACTGGCTCTGCATGAGTAGCATTTAATGCCAGTATCTCATCATTTGAGCCAAGTGCAATGCTGACTTTAAAAGCAGGCTACAGTCTAAAAAGTGGCTCAGTAAAAGGAATATGGGGGTACCTTATCTTCACTCTTGTTGATCTTGCACAGGAAAGACAAAAGGTAAAGGCAGTTTATTCTTAATTTTTTAGCTGTCAGTGTTCTGGCATTTAAAACATTGGAAATCCTACTAGAAATAAACTAGGAGAAATCAGTTGCCAGCTTGGTGAAGAAAGTAAACATGTGCTAAGTCATCTTCCTGTAGCTGGAGTGGCTGTGTGTCATCAAAAAGAAAAAAATCTTCTCTGTAACTCAATTTTCTCCTCAGTGTCTCAAAATCTGCAAACACACTGCCAGGAACCCCGCCCCCATTTAACTGACATTTAAAAGGATCAGCTTTAGAAGTGCTGCCTTTCACTTTCACTCTTTTTTTTTTTTTTTTTTTTTTTTAAACAGAGGAAGCCAGGACAAGCAGCATTTATTCAGTTTGTTACTGTATGTAAAGTACCTTTATACCCACATATTAGGGCTTAAGAAAAAGAGAACAAGCTTCAAATTAAAGGATTGCCCATTCACCACTGAACAAACCAAAGAGCAATGAAAAGATACAAGGCCTTGCTTCTTTTTATCACCTACGCACAACTCTCCCCAGGAGAAAGCACACTGGACATAAACAGCCTCAGCACAACAGGGCTCAGGTAGAGGTTTTTACTTCATTAGCTGTGAAGATGAAGACTCCCTGCAAATGTTTGAAGATCATCCTGAAAGATCATGGCCGTTGCTTCTTTTTGCTTGGTGAAGTAGCAGTGAAAAAGGAAGTTAAACCAGAATGAAAATATTTAGTGGAGATGCTTCCTGAAATAACCCATTTACCTAAAAGGGTACTGTTAAATATTCTTAAGCCAGCATCAGCTGGTTCGACAATTGAAGGTTGCAGAACTTGCCCTGAACGCAAGGTCAGGTGTTGAAAGACTCTTTTGTAAATGAGGTAAACTGCTGTGGCTAGACAGAAAGTGAAAACATGCATGATCACAAGCCTTCAAAAAACAGTTCTACGTAAAGGATTTAGAAAAGCAAAAAAACAGGGAGCCATTCAGTTTTCAGATCAGCCAGGAACAGATTCTCTTGCTTCTGAACACTTATTTTTCTGCCAACAGCAACAAGATGAAAACAAAAGAGCTCTTTAAAACAGTTATTTCAGATTTGCATAGTGCAGATGCACTATCCTAGGTGAGATCAAAAACATTACTCCACATGACACTTCTTCCTCAAAATGGCAGAGAAACAGAATGAGAAAACTCAGGACCAAGTTAGACAACTTTGTACAATCCTAGAATGGTTTAGGTTGAAAGAGACTTTTAAAGGTCATCTACTCCACCCCGCCCCCTACAGTGATTAGTGACATCTTTAACTAGATCAAGCTGCACAGAGCCCTATCCATTCTGACCTTGAATGGTTCCAGACAGGGCTTTTACCACCTCTCTGAGCAACCTGTTCCAGAATTTCACCACCCTCAGTGTAAAAAAATCCAAAATACTCTTCCTTGTGCCTATTCTGAAACTCTCCTCCTTTAGTGTAAAACCATTACCCCTTGAACTGTTGCAACAGCCCCTGTTAAAAAGAGTGTCTCCATCTTTCTTATAGTCTCCTTTAAGCATAGAAAGGCTGCAATAAGGTCACCCCATAGCCTTTTCTTCTTTGAACAACCCTAACTCTCTCAGCCTGTTGTCATAGGAGAGGTGCTTCAGCCCTCAAATCGGTTTTACGGCCATCCTTTGGACCCAGTCCAACAGGTTAATGTCCTTCTTGTGCTGAAGGCTCCAGAGCTGGACACAGTACTCCAGGCTCTCACAAGAGCAGAGTAGAGCAGCTGAATCACCTCTCTCAGGCTGCTGGTCACACATCTTTAAATGTAGCCCAGGAAGAAATTTGCCTTCTGTGCTCAGGTGCACATTATTGGTTCAGGCATAGCTTTTCATCTACCAGTGCCCTCAAATCCATCTCCACAGGACTCCTCTCACTTGCATCATCCCCCCACCTGTATTGACACTAAAGATTGCCCTGACCAAAGTGTAGGCCAAGTGCAAGGTCCTTGTTGAACCTCGTGAAGATCTCTCCGATTTAGAGAGAAGAATGTTGTAGAGGACTACATTAAGGACTTTACAGAAGTCCAGATATGTGACATCTGTAGCTCTTTCTTTGTTCATTGATGCATTCACTCCATCACAGAAAGCCACTAAGTTGATCAGGCAGTATTTGCCCCTAGTAAAGCCATGCTGGCTTTCTTACATTGCCTCCCTGCCCTCCATCCAGACCATGTGCCTTAGTATAGCTTCTAGGAAGATCTGTTCCANCCTTCTCTTGCCTGGTTTCTTGCCTGTGTCATCATTCACTAATTTAGGTTTCTTGCCTTCATCCTAGAAGGGAGAGGATACAGAGTCCCTTTGACCTTGGGTAATTTCTGATGGGTGTTTCCATTTCTGTTTCACATAATCACAGAAGATCTTTGTTTGGAAGAGACCTTCANCAGCTAACAAGTTGGTCATTTCTACTCTTTTTTTTTTTTTAAATGGGTGCAAAGTTTCCCTTCTCCCAGACACCAGGAACTTCGTTTGACTGCCAGGACTTTTCAAATACCGTGGAGAATGGCTTGACAACTACATCAGTCAATTCCCTCAGGACTCTGGGTCATATCTCATCAGATCCCATAGACAAATATATGTTCGGGTTCCTCAGGTGGTCATGAACCTGATCTTTTCTTACAGTAGGAAAGACTTTGCCTCACCTGGTCCTTGTTTTGTGGTCCATCAACTTGAAAGGTGAGAGAAGTGAGGTTGCCAGTGAAGACCGAGACAAAACAGTTGTTGAGAGCTTCAGCCTTCTCTTCACCTCTTGTTAATTGCTTACCACTCTTAGTCATCAGGGTGAGTATGCTTTCTCTAACCTTCCTTTTCTGGTTGAGATACCTGTAGAAGATCTTCTTGTTATTCTTTGCATGCATTGCCAAGTTCAGCTCCAGCTGCACCTTCGCCTTCCTGACCTCATCCCTACACAATCAGGAATGTGTTAATACATTTCTCAGGATACCTATCCCTGCTTCCACTGCTTGTGCATTTCCTTCTTGCCCTTTATTTTGACCAGCAGGTCTTGACTCACCCATGCTGTTTTGTTTAGTTTTGTGCTGGTTTGAGGCNTTTAGGGAGGGCAGAGCTTGGCTCCACCAGTTTATCTCTCACTTAGCTTCCCTGATGTTGCTTAATCTTTCAACTTCCTCTTGCAGCTCTGCCACCACACTGAGCAGATGGTTCACAACTCACAACTGACACAGCAGTTCTCTCTGCTGTAACTTGCTACCACTTAAAGGCTTTGACAATCCCTGCAGACCTGGACAGCTGCATGTTTTTGTGTGAACTTGACAAAGACAACTGCAATCTTTTATAATGCTGGTCAGAAACAACCCATTTTGTCACTCAGTGTGGATGCAAGAGAAAAGAAAAAGAGAAGTCAACAATCTGTTTAGCACTTTGCTTAAACTAAGAACCTTGGAGGCAGAGGACAGGAAATGTTCAACAAATACAAGTGCTGGTCTGGGATAACTGAGCACTCTGCTGGAAAGCATGGAAAAGCAAAACAAAGCAGCTGTACTGAAAAGAGTCACCTATACATATGGGTGACAACTACAGAAGCCTTAGCACCCCGTGGCAGCAGGAATTATGATGGTGTAAGAACAACTTCAAAGTACTTCCAATTTGAACAAACTGTTGAAGGACCAAACACTATTCATGTATCATCATTACTATTATTATTATTGCAAAATTTTCTATCTGAATCACCAAACTGTTTCATTTTGATACCCTTAAAGTACTTTAATGAGATGATGGGAACCTACAGAAAGGCTGGAGAGGGACTTTTCATAAGGGTATCTAACAATAGGACAAAGGGGAATAATTTTAAGCTGAGGGACAGTAGGTTTGTACTGCATTGTAGGAAGATGTTCTTCGGTATAAGGGTGGTGAGAATCTAGAATAGGTTACGCAGAGAAGTTTTGAGTGTCCCCTCCCTGGAGGTGTTCAAGGCCATGTTGGATGAGGCCTTGAGCAGCTAAGCCTGGTTGAGAGGAATCCCTGCCTATGGCAGGGAGATTGGGGTAGGTGATCTCTAAGGTCCCTTCCAATCTAAGCTGTTCTATGATTCTGTAATGTTGAGAGTGCAGGGGGGAGGTTGTTAAAAAAAAAAAAAAAAAAAAAAGTCTTGCTTACTTTTTCAAAGACAAGTAATTTGCATTTAAAAATCAGTTTTATAGCTTTGAAGATTGCATTTTGATGCAAGATTCCCTGTAATATGAGTTAGAAACACTTGAAAGTGACTCTTTCCAAGTTCTTACAAGAACCTAGAGGGTTTCCAGCAGAGCAATTCATTTAAACCAAGCCTGCTCTGGAGAGGGTGCAGTTCCCTCCCATCACTGTCATCCATACCACCCCTTTTAACAAGAACATCCTCAGAGAAGAGGATATTCTCCTTTCTGTTTATATAAGTTCCTACCAAAATAAAGGGTTCTGGTACGAGCTGTTTCTAAAGCAGTACAGCCCTGCCTACCTCTGATTTGGTTGTCAAAGCATGTCCTAGGATCATAACTAAGACCTAGAGAGTAGGCGCATGCTTTCCTTCTGTGCAAGTCACTGAAGAGAGTTCTTTCTGCAGAGTATTTTATACGGGAGCTTGAAATCTTGTCCACTCTGCTCAAATGTTAATAATCCCATGGTGTTTTTCAGAGTTATCAGGGTTGTCCTTGAACAAAATCTCACTTCATTTTTCCTTTTTAGGCAAAAAGCCCAGAGCTAATTGGATGCATTCCCTCTTTTCTTCAGTGACTAAACGTAATGCTGATGTGTGCATATAATGTGGGAATCACGTTAATCATAGGCACACAGATTTCAAAGCCAAGAGTGCTGGTTGTGATGACCTAGACTGATCCGCAGTGTAACACCAGGCATAGAATTTCTGCCAGTGATTCCTGCCTCAAGCCCATGATTTTGCACCTCAGTTCCCATCTGTATAAACTGAGTTGCAGCTTCCAGACACAGGGTTTGTTATACCTCTCTCTGCTGCATGAAAGAGTCCTTTGTTCCCAGGAACCTTCTACCACACTAAAGTCTTGTGGGCTCTGACCAAGCCACCACTTTACCTTCTCTTTGCTAAAATGAATAGATTAAACCTCCCTGAGGTAAGGTTTCCAGGCTTTGAATTATTCTACAAGAAGACCACACAGACCTACACTCTTAATATCTCAGTTAATTGTTTAGAAGTTAGTCATAGAAGCATAGAATTGCCTAGTTGGAAATGACCTTAAAAATCATAGACTCTAACTTACTATCTCCCTGTATACAACTGTTAGACCATGTCCCTAAGCACCTCATCCAAATGTCTTTTAAACAACTTCAGGAATGGTGGCTCTGTCTCTTCCCTAAGCAGCTGGTTCCAGGGCCCAATGACCCTTTTGGTAAAGAAACTCTTCTTAATACCCAATCCAAACCTCACTTGCTGCAACTTGAGGCCATTTTCTCTCATCCTATCACTTGTTACTAGGGAGACTACCACCCACCTCACTACAACCTCCTTTCAAGCAGTTGTAGAGAGCAATGAGGTCTCCTCTCAGCCACTTCTTCTCCGGGCTGAATCAACCCAGTTCCCCCAGGCATCTCTCATAAGACTTACAGTCAAGACCCCTCACCAGCCTTGTTGCCCTTTTCTGGACATGGTCCAGCACTTCAATGTTCTTATTGTGGTGAGGTGCCCAAAACCAAACACAAAACTTGAAGTGTGGCCTCTATCTGGATCCACAACATTGTCCCTGAGCATGTGTTATGTTTTTAGTTCTGTCATCACCTGATATTTCTTGTTTTATCCAAAAGAATATACTACCTTGTGCAGAAAACAAATTTTAAATGGGTCTTAGCTATACATAAGCAGGGCTGTGGGTCCATATTCAGAGCAAGGGGTCAGAAACTTTGTACGTACTCATAACAAACACATGGCTTAAGCTAAAAGCAGTAAGCAGTAAGAAAGATTTAAGCAATTAAGTGGGGTGCCACAAGCAATTTTGGCTCTTCTGGTTTAGACTTAGAATTTTAGTTTGGTCTGTTATTGCTGACTTGGCTGAAAGAGCTACTCCCAGTGCTTCCTGTTACCCTGCTTGGCTTGCCATACTTGTATACATGTCAAGTGTTAGCTCCCTGTGGTGGGTTGAAATTACCCCCAAAATAAAATCACCAGACTAGCTCAGAAAGTTTGGAAGGAAGATGAAGCTGTATTTTACAAGCAAGCTAAAATCTAAAAGCATAAAACATAACGTATAGATACAAAATATATTTACATGTATTTACAATTATTTAGAATTATTTAGAATTCAGAAAAAAACCACAAAAGATCCCCTCGAATTGTTCCCCCACCCCTCTGGGCAAGGGAACAAGGGAATAGCTTTTTCCCCAGAGAAAAATCAAAAAGCTCTGCTGCTGTCCACTTAGCCACAACAGAAGTCTCAGCTAAGGACAGCAAAGCCATGCAAAGGGACAAGCCAGCAGCCAGAGTGAAGAAGAGGAAAGAAAGCACAGTTCGTGCAGCGAATTATATACTAAACCAGCAAGCCAATGGAATGGTATAGACTTATCTATTGTTTTATTTTGTATCCAATACCCTCTTTTATTTACCTTTTACTATTTTTTCTATTTGCCATTTTTGGAATTTTCCTATTTCTTGTTTATAATTTAAAACTGGGCTAGAGTGCTAGCTCTAAACCACCACACCACATGTGCTGTTTCTGTAATTACTTGCAAAACCTCATGTAAGTCTTGTCAAACAAGACTTAATTTTCATGGCAAGATAGCCAGGGTTTGCAGTGATCCGATGTGGAAGAGAGATCTCAAGTAGTTCACAAATGTTGGAGAGTACTAATCTTGTCAAAGATTCATCAGCAAATCAATAAATAGTGCAGAACCCTCATTGCTGTAGCATCTATGTTGGAAAGACATACCACAGTAATGCATTATGGTAGAGGTTGGAAGGGATCGCTGAAGATCAAGTCCAACCTCCCGTGCCAAGGCAGGTTCACCTAAAAAGGGTCACACAGGAACATGTCCAGGTGGGTTTTGTATGTCTCCAGAGACAACCTATTTAGGTAGCCTGTTCCAGTGCTCCAGCAACCTCAAATTAAAGAAGTTCCACCTCATGCTTAAATGGAACTTCTTACCTTCAAGTTTGTGAATTTACCCCTTGCCCTGTCACTGGGCACCACTGAAAAAACACTAGTCACATCCTCCTAATACCCACCCTTTAAGTATTTACGAGCATTTATGAGATCCAAACACAGCCTTTTCTTTTCCAGACTAATGAGACTAAATTCTCTGTCAGGAAAGACATAAGTCTCTCTTAAGGGAGATGTTCCAGTCCCCTCATCATCTTTGCAGCCCTGCATGTAGACATATCATGCACACAAAACTCCACTTTGCAAAATCCTTGCACCTTTTTTTGTTTGTTGGTTTGTGTTTTTTTGTTTGGTTTGGGTTTCGTTTGTTTGTTTGTTTTGTGGGGGTGTTGTGTTTTGGGTTTTTAAAAAATATATTAGTAAAGTTGTTTTGGTTTTTTTTATTTGCTTGAGGAGGGGA
>WBNM01030303.1:22755-35659 GCA_013399055.1 Ramphastos sulfuratus
GTTTGGGGTATTTTGTAATCATTGAAAATCCATCTGGTATGAATACAGCAAGTCATACATTTAAAAGATGTTATTTTGGGCTATCTGCAAACTGAAAAGTTTTTAAGACTATTTTCATAGACAGTGAGACTAGACACATCTCTTTCTCTTTTCTGTAAATGCTGGGAGTCTCCAGCCCCATTCAGTGGTAATAGATGGCCCAAATATTTGACCTACATTTGGCACTATTAGTATTTACTCTAAGTGTAACATTACTTTTTTCTTGCAAAACTCTGAGGCACACAATCCATAGAGTGTGAGGTAATGGTTCTATCCACTGGTCAAGAAGAAACCTAGGAACCAGAGAGCTGCTTTTTCAGCAGAGTTGAGTCAGTGTTTTCATTTTCAACGTGCTTTGCACTAAACATCACTAAAGCCCTTTTACTAATTCTGACCTTGTGATTTCTACCACCGACAAGTAGAAGCAGAACCCAGCAGAGCAAAGTGATGTAGTGTTAGGGTATTGTTTCAAAAGCAACATCTAAATGTGACGGCTGCTCCATTGTCTGGCTCTCTAAACCCAGCCTAGGATTTTCCTTATGGGACAGTGCTCCAGCAAAATAAATAAATGGGCAGTAGTCAAAACTGCAAAGCCCTCTATAAGATGTTATTGTGTTCCAAGCTCAGCAATAATAGGAGAGACATCACATTACGGCAGACTTGCACTTCTGCACTTTTGCAAAGATCAAAGCTTGCCTTCTCTGCAATAACTTTGGATAGGTTCAAGATGGTTTGAACCAGCGTGGTCTAAAACACAACAGAGGGAAATGTCATCAACATCCTACCAGCTAATTTAAATCCAAATTTCTTCATATTGCCTGCCTGACTGAAAAGCCTGAAAAACAGCATAATTGCTTTACAACTGGTAAATAACTCAATGGTGAGGGGAAATGCAAGTGGAAGAGGAAGAACCATAGAAGGCCTTATATCTGTGGGGACTTCTGGAAAACAGAGAGCAAAGATGCCTATGGCAGGGGGTTGGAACTAGATGATCCTTGAGGTCTCTTCCAACCTTACCATTCTATGATTCTATGCCATACCTTCAGGTTGAAATGCTTTACAAAAGGCTTAATTACCAGAATGCATATTCCACACATTTTCTACACACCAGCTTCAAACCCAAACACTCCACCAAATCTTGACCACTGTTCTTACAAAGGCCTCAGATAGAAGCAGTTCAAGCCAAGTGGAACAGTCATCACCAGCTGCCAGATACTTCTCCATGAAAATCTCTGTGTAAGTTATTGGTCCTGACTCTCCATTACCTCTAAATAATGCCTACATACATTGAGGTAAGGGACCTTGACATTTTCTTCATCATCTTTGCATGTTCTGCCACCAGCTCTGACAGAAGCTGAATGAGATGAAAGTTTATACTAACTTTATCCTGTCCTGGGGATCATGTCCAAATTATGCCTGGAGGTCTTTCCTCACTGCCCTTTGCATCAGGGAGAGCCCTGTGGCCACCAGCAGAGTTAAGAGCAGAGCTGAACTGTTGCATTGGCCTACTGTCTCCCAGGGAGAGTATGACATGGTTGTGACAGACTAGACACACCAGAGTGTGCACTAAGTCTCTGTGGCCTTTCAAGTGTCACAATTCAAGCTCCAGAAACAACCCATAACTTCTGAATTGCCTCAGCTTGAGGATATTGGCTTATAGACATGGAGTTGTTTCAAGAGCTCAGCACACACACACACTCCCCTGAAGAGTTGTTGCCAGTGCCTGCTGGGCTACAGTGCTCCCACAACAGCTGCAGCCCCTGAGTGGTAAGGCCCTAGGTCACTGGGAGTATCAGCCACAGGCTAAAGAGCATGGGGCTGCAAGTGTGGCCATGAGCTGGCTTTGTGGCTGCATGCAGGGAGCAAGGATGTCCTGGAGCAGGTTCACAAGAGCTGCCAGATTACCCACAGGAAACCTTGGCTGCATTTTCTGCTGTGTGGGTTGTGAAGCTGGATGTTCATGCACCAACAGTATGTTAAGTGAGACACACCCTTTTCTTCCCCATTAGACAAACTAATGCCTCTGGAAAATCAAGCACAGGATCATAGATTGGTAGGGGTTGGAGAGACCTCTGGAGATGATCAAGTCCAACCCTCCTGCCCAAGCAGGATCCCCATAGGTAATCTGCACAGGAATGCATCCAACCAGGTTTTGAAAGTTTCCAGAGAAGGAGACTCCACAACCTCTCTGGGCTGTCTGATTCAGTGCTCTGGCACCCTTATTATTAGGAGAATTCTCTCCTAATGTTGAGGTGGAGTTTCCTGTGTTCCAGTTTCTGTCTGTTGCTCTTTGTCTTTTCACCAACCATCACCGAAAATCTTGCTCAAAGACACTGAGTGGTTAAGCGGAACACACAATATAGCCCTCACTTCTACTCCTTTAGCCTTCAATCTGTTTTTGTTCAGGGTCAGTGGCTGATCTCAAACAGTCTCACAGAGGTCCTACCTCACTGGGCAGCTAACAAGTTAGCTGACACATCAGATCTGGTTGCATTATATGACTTCAGTCCATTCCTGTCCAAATTGACTAGTTACACTAGTTCAAAGATGCAAAAATTAGCATGTAGCATGCTGTATTCTTCCAAAGGATGAGATACTACTGCTGACCTCTTTCTCTGGTGAATGCTTACAAAACCTCAAATGTGTTCCTCATGAGCACTAGATAATCAGCCAGGGCCCCTCCAACTGAAACCTATTGTACTTTCCATATTGCAGCCATCCTGCCATAGATTAGATGTAATAGTTCCTCCTGCTCCACACACCAAACATCTTATTCTTACCTTACTGCTTAACAGGAGACACAGGTACAAATGAGTTATTTGTGGAAGAACAAGTTGTTGTTGTTGTTGCTGTTACTACATGTACTATTTCTCCTGTAGCATTGGTTTTTTTAGTTCCAGTGACAGAAAAGAATCTTGCTATGCTAGATGCCACACAAAACCAGAGCTAAATGAGCTTTCCTTCTCAAAAACAATTAAAAAAAAACCCAAAACACAAACCAACCAACCAAAAAAACCCCAAACCAAACCAAGAAACAAACAAACAAAAAAACCCAAAACCAAAACAACAACAACCACACCAAAACCCACTCAAATTGAACCAAGAAACCCTACCAAAACACGTTCAAATGTGATGTAGCACAGTTAAAGAAATAGGACCATTTGGGTATACAACCACCTGGCAATATGAAATGGCTCAAGAGGATTACACAGGAAAACACCTAAATGGTGGCAGGGGAGGGAGGGAAGATTAAAAGACAACTGATTTCAAGCATCTGAAACTAATCAAGACTAAAGTGACTGTGTAAATGCAGTGAAATTTTGGAATCTCATTTCTCCAGGTGTCACCCATCCATCCACCCAAGCTTCTTGTGAGCTTTCTAAGAGCAGCACTTCTATGAGCCTAGACAGCCATTGCTCAACTATCCTCACAGACAGTGTTTTTTTATTATTCCTTCCTTAAAGATCTAACATGTCTTCTTCACTGAACTTACGCAAATTTCTTCTTCCCTCACCCCATTTTGACCTGTAGAATTGATCATTGTCCCATCTGTAACACCCTTAGAAATGGCTGAAGACTATCATATTTCTCATCTCTGCTCCTGTCATGTTCTCTTTCCTAGACTAAACAAACCTGATTCTCTCAGCTTTTACTCACGGCTTATGTTTTCTAAACCTCTTATCAATCTTGTTGCTCCAATAGTGACTTCTTCACATTCATCTACATCTTACTGACAGTGCAGTCCTTCCAAAAGGGAGATCTGATAGGGTGTGAAATAGACTTACAAAGAAAGGAGAGCACTCATACTGTAAGAAAAAAACCAACAAATTAAATATCACTAGAGTGGTAGGAGAGATTGATTAGCTGAGACCAAATACATTGTTTCTATCTTTTGTTTCTTCTGGAGTGGAAGTAGATGGAAGAGGCTGCAGCTCTGACCATTTCATCAACTCACGCTTCCATGAAGAAGTCATTAAGAAGACACTCTTCCCCTGTCTCTGGAAAGCAGTCAGTGCCATATTAGTGGAAAAGCTGGATTAAAGGATCCTTTGGCTCACAAGATTTTAGTGTCACTAAAATGATTTTGCCTGATGCTGACAAAGAAGCAGCATGATGATATCAGTTCACAGGCACACACATGCCCCTCCTGTGCAAAGGAGTATGGTGGAGAAGCCCTTCAAGGTGGTATCTGCTGTGCTGACTCTGTAACAGCAGACAGTACTGTTTTCCCACACAACTTTGTATCATAAAAAGCACTCCAAAACTCTCCTGTCATGTCATCTTTTAGGTCCACAAAGAATGCTCCTCATACAGCTTTTCAGCCTCATCTAGTCTAAGCCTGGGTTTTGGCTTATGTGTAATTGCAGGTGGTGGGTTTGGAGGGTAAGTGAATCAGAATTCTATCAGAATCTATTCTGGAGAATAGAGCCCCTGTGCCACATATATTAGCCAATTCAAAGCCCATCAAAATTCCTTTTTTTTTTTTTTTTCTCCACTCTCAGATGAGTTTTTTGTTTAGTGCTGGTTCACATGGTGGACTCAGCTGCAGAAGTAGCCTGCTCCACTCCCTCTTTTTCCACTGCCAAAAAAATTACAGGGATGCACCCAGCTCTGCCCTTTTCTTCTGTGGGTCCATTGCTGGGGTCATCTATCACCATTGGCTTTCAGGACCAAAGCCCTAGAATCTTTAACAGAACAAGCCAGAGAAGTGCAAGAACAGCTTGGGGAGGGGTGGAAGTGTAAGAGAGACTGTTTTTCCTCTAAGTCCTAAAGGGAAAGTTTGAGCCCACAGTTTGTTTATCAATTGATTTTATCCAGCTTTTACTATGAGAAATAAGGAAAGGGAAAGCTAGGATTGTCTGAAATAGGCTCAAATCCAAACTATGCTGCTGAGAAAAGGAAAAATACCCAGAACAGCCACATGCACAAACACACAGCTAATTCCAGCAATTGTTTACTCGCCTGCATCACTCCCCACTCTGTACACCTCAACTACTGCCTCACCCACCTCAGACTAGGGATTGTGCTGTGCTGCTTATCCACTACTCCCATGGGCTAACAGCCCAACTCTCTGCCTGCATGTTTCTTTAATTCCTAGTATTACACCAATACCAGGAGAAAACTATCGGGTCAATATCCAAACTTTCAGCCAATGGAAATCAGAATCATCATCCACAGTGTGCAAGGGGCTCTCCCTTACTGTACTCTGCTTCATGGGATGAAATTCAGGGAAGAGAGCTCTCCACTTTTTCTCTAAATCCACCTCAGTTTGTCTAGATATGTACTAACGCTTTCCTTAATGTCCCTTCGTCTTATCTCTCAATACTCTTTTTCTCATTGGCTCCTCTCTGCAGCTCTTGCCATCTCCAGCAGCATTTGTAAAAGGCTGTCTACCCCCTCAAATCTTCACCCCACAGACTACTTCTTTATTCTATGTGTGTGTGGCAGAGGGAGGAGAGTATTTAGATTCTTTCCCTGCTTTGATTTTGCTCAGTGGGAGACCAGAGTGGTAAGACTGTATGGTAAGACTCCTGTTGTGGCCCAGCCTCCTTTGCTAACTTAGATCCTTTGTGAGAGCTTTAAAAAATAAAAATAAAAAAGGAGATGGGAGGATTAGTTTAAATAAGAACTTAAGTAATAATACTATCACAAAATAGATGTCTATTCTTCTGGAATCTTTGGGCTTAAGCATTTACAGATGGGAAATGTGGACATCTTTCTGCATATTATTTTTCCCAGTGCATTTGTTTGGCAGCTCAAAAACCTTATAGCAGGAAAATGGCTGTAGCATTTGAGAGATTAGTTCAAAGCCTTGTGCTCTAGCAGATCATCTGGTGCTTGACCTACGCATACTGAAAGCCTTGGGAAGAACACCACCCTGGAATTTTGAAATCATTTAAAATCAAGATCTCTGTGAGCACTGCGCATATGCACATTACATCTAAAACACACACAGAAGTTCAGATACCAACAGGAATTAGGATCACAGTTGATACCATCCATAAACAACATCAGCAACAAGCTAAAGTTCCTACATGCATCCTACTCACCAGCCAAATGCAAGCCTCTTACAGCTCAGGTTAATCACTTGAGGTGTCTGAGGTCTTCCACTGAGATTGAATCAGGTTTTTATTTAGTAGTGATGAACAGGTTATGCAGTTTGAAGCATACACAGTCCTGGCAGCTCAGTTGGCCCATGATAACCACATAAAGGGTGATAACAACATTACCTGTCTGAGCCAGAAGGTGCCTCAGTCTAACTCCATAGGAATGGATCCTAAGACTAAGAACTGAACCTGATCTCCCTACTCCACCTAGTCCCTGTGCTTCTTGCCTAGCTGGGAAGAAAGTGTTTCCAAGGGTATTTTTTACAATGTACATGTCAAGAACATCCATATCTGCATTCATAACATCTGAGCTAGCTTTCAGCACACACAACCAATGCATGCACACCCTGCCCTGCTCTCCAGGGATTTGGGATCACACATAGAATTCAGTTAGCCAAAACACATTGTGTTTATCTGCCTACATGAGCTCTGCTCCTGCCAACAGCCATTCTATTTTGTTCTATATCTGCCTGCCTTTCCTGGCAGTTTGTATTGTGGCATCTAAAATCCAGCGAGGTACAAGCAGCTGGATGGATCAAATAATTTTGTCGAGGTGCTCAAAAACACAGTGGGTGGGTAATGGCTTTTTGGTCAAAAGCCATGCTTAGAGTGTTGAAAAGGAAGGCTTGATGACAAACCTTAGAACTTGCAGTGGCAACCTTAATTATGATGAATTTAAACAAACTAAAAATATATTTTAAAAAACATTTTTCTTGGGTATCAGAGAAATTCACATCATGCTGGGAGTTTAGGATTCACATTGTGACTCATCCTAGGTGACACATCATGTTTTTCTTCACTTATTTTGCTCAGAAACAATCACTTGATATTTTAGGATAAACATCTGTCAGGAAACAGATCATATCCTATAGGAACAGGAGGAAACTAAGCTTTGTTTGTGAAATGCTAAGAATGTATTTTTAATGACAGAGGCCTGAGGCAGTTTCCTATAATTAGTTTACAGGAGTATGTCAGAAAGTCTCTGGCAGGCTGCACAGTGCTCATAAATCTGCACAACTGTGAAGTGTTCCAGGGTCCCTTCAAAGGGACTGGATCAGAGGCAAAAATAGCAGGATGCCCTTCATGTGGTAATCCCAGCCTCTGCATACCAGTAGGTATCAGAAATCTTTATGAGGAATCCAGCCCCAGAGACTTTTACCTCTAATCTACACCAAAGAGAAGAGAGAATAAATAAATAGAAACACTTACATTTTTTGACAGATCCAAAACGGGCTTCCAAAGTCTTTAATGTTCCCTCATTGCTAATCAGGTGTGACCCTGTAAGAAAAAAGAATTCAATATATTATTCACTAGAAATAAGGTCAAGTTCCCAGGCAAAATTAAATGCATCTCCACTGGTGTTAACTCCAGTTTCTCCAAGAAAATGCCTCCAGTGCTGTATCATGTAACATGGAAGGCAGAAAGTATTTTCTGCCAGGATGTAGGAAATAGTCAGAAGTCAGATAGTTCAAGATTCAGAAGGATAGACTTGCTTCAGTGAGGTAGAGTCACCCCTAGTCAGGCTCACAGCACTGGGAAGCTGTTTGAGTAGGACCAACTGGTGGGCTATTCCAGTGAGGTAGCTACAGTATAGACAGAAGTTGTCCAGTGATGGGAATGTTTTTTTCCCATGGAGATGTAAGCACCCGCAAAGCAAATTTAAACCAAGTTAATTTCTTAATTAATTTTCTAGTAACTTCTCTTAATTTTCAAACCCTGAAGAGGTTATACAGAGGCCCTGATGAATATCACTGCTCTGCTGGCAGTTACAACAGCAGTAACTGAGAAACTTCTTTTTGTTTGTTTATTTGCATTTTTTTTCATCACCAGGGAAGAAGGCAGTGCCAGTCATTGTCATCCTTACAGTCCCCAACGCACTTCCTTTGCTTCCCTCCCACGAAGCCATGCAAACATTTCCTTATTCTCTGCTTGTGGTTTCCACAGACTGAAGATAAAAATGTGAGTAAATCAAGAACAAGAAAACAAAAAAATTGAAACAATTCTACTAAGAGAGATAGCAGTACTTAATAACTCCTTCAAACCTTGTATCTGTGCATCACAAGACACTTCACACAGCCCTGGTGTGGTATGGTGGGTGCTATTGCCCTTTTCAGAGCAAAGGTCACTAAGACAGAAAGTGAAATGCAATTTCCCGACTCCTAGATCTTTTAAACCAGAAATTCATTACTTGAATGGGTGGACCACTTGCTGGATAAGGAATTGGCTGGATGGTCGCACGCACAGAGTTGTGATCAAGGGCACAATGTCCACTTGGAGATCAGTGACAAGTGGTGTCCCTCAGGGGTCAGTGCTGGGACCAGTGCTGTTTAACATCTTAGCCAGCGACATGGATAGAGGAATTGAGTGCAGCCTCAGCAAGTTTGCAGCTGACACCAAGCTGTGTGGCACAGTCAACTTCCTAGAGGGCAGGGATGCCATCCAGAGGGACCTGGACAGGCTAGAGAGGTGGGCCCAGGTCAACCTCAAGAAATTCAACAAGGCCAGGTGTGAGGTCCTGCACCTGGGTAGGCACAATCCCAAGCACAAATCCAGGCTGGGTGGTGAATGGCTGGAGAGCAGCCCTGAGGAAAAGGACCTGGGGGCCCAGGTTGATGAAAAGCTCAATATGAGCCTGCAGTGTGCATGCACAGCCCAGACAGCCAACTGAGTCCTGGGCTGCATCAAGAGCAGTGTGGCCAGCAGGGCAAGGGAGGGGATTCTCCCCCTTTACTCTGTTCTCATCAGACCCCATCTGGAGTACTGTGTGCAGTTCTGGAGCCCCCAGCACAGGAAGGACATGGAACTGTTGGAGCAATTCCAGAGGAGGTCATGAAGATGATCAGAGGGCTGGAGAAGCTCTCCTATGAGGACAGGCTGAGAGAGTTGGGGCTCTTCAGCCTGGAGAAGAGAAGGCTTCGAGGAGACCTTATAGTAGCCTTCCAATATCTGAAGGGGACCTACAGGAAGGCTGGGGAGGGACTNCCTTTGGACATAGATTAGCCAATCAGGATGGCAGTTTACCCATATTAGGTGAAGCTGGGGCTTTTGTCCCCTTTCCTGTGGCCACCACCCCCAGCACAGAAGGGGTGGGGGTGCGGGCAGGGGAGCATGCCTGGGCAAGCCAGGACATGTACAAGCCCCCTTGGCCTTTTTAGGCCTACCAAAACACAGGACTAGGGGCAATGGGTTTAAACAGGCAGAGAGGAGATTTAGACTGGATGTTAGGAGGAAGTTCTTTACAGTGAGGCTGGTGAGGCACTGGCACAGGTTGCCCGGGGAGGTTGTGGATGCTCCCTCCCTGGAGGTGTTCAAGGCCAGGTTGGATGAGGCCTCGAGTGACCTGTACTAGTGGGAGGTGTCCCTGCCTGTGGCAGGGAGTTGGAACTAGATGATCCTTGAGGTCCCTTCCAACCTTACCATTCTATGATTCTATGAAACTGTATAGAGGCCTCCTAGTATCTGAAAATGGCCTACAAAAAAACTGGGGAGGGACTTCTTACAGGGGCTTGTGGTGATAAGACAAGAGGGAATTGCTTTAACCTGCAAGAGGTCAGATTTAGACTGAAGATTAGGAGGAAATTCTTTACAGTTGGGGTGGTGACACACTGGAACAGTTTGCTCAGGGAGACTGTGGATGCCTCCTCTGTGGAGGTGTTCAAGGCCAGGCTGGACAGGACCTTAAGCAACCTGGTTTAGTGTAAGGTGTCCCTGCCCAGGGTGGGGGAGTTGGAACTAGATGATTTTTAAGGTCCTTTCCAACCCAAACCATTCTATGATTCTTTGATAATGAAGCGTTCCAAACATGGGACACTTCTTTGGCAAATCTTATTTCCAAGCTATTATTCTCCTTAAATTATTCTCCTGATTATTCTCCTTAAAGTAGCACTCACATATTTCTGTTAAAAGCATAAAGAATTTACTTTTTAACTTTCAGGTAGGATTATGTACTTTATTCTTAAATATGAGTTAAAACACACATTCTATAATCAGCTGTTATCATTCATCCATTTCTGCCATAAGACCAGATGGTTTTGCTTTCTGGTTCTTGTGTGCTAGCAAAGTACCTGTGCCTTTTGGAAATATGATGTGATAAAGGGCAATAAAACCAATTTAAATGTATTCAATTGAATTAAAGAATGAAAAGCCATTATTTAAACCTTCTCTTGAAATAAACAGGGCAAAGCCTGCCCTTTGTCAAGACCTTTTAGAACGTATAGAAGAACATAAGACTTCGACTCCATTCTTAAGCCTTTATTTGGAAGTAACGCAGCCTGGGCACCACAGCACTAAAGAGAGGAAAACCTCCTTGATCTTTCTTTCTTATAGAAGTTATCTTAGTCCCATCTATGAGAGACCTTGGGACTATCCTGTTGACTCAGCAGAGATGCCTCATACAAGGTTCTACACCAGGTTAGACAATATGATCTGCCTCTTTCTCCCTTTGTTTCAGTCTTCCATAAAATGAAAATACATCCAACTTGAAAATATCTTTTAAAGTTAGAGAAGAAAAAACAGACTGAAATGAGGCAAACCATTATCCAGATCACATACCAGTATACAGACTCCAGTGTGCAAGACAACATCTGCCGAAGGCATTTATCTTTCGAAGAGAAGGTTTATCCTTCAATTTTAGTTAAGGAAATTAATTGTCCAATATTCTGCATTTATACCAGCTACAGACAACTAAAACCAATAGAGGGACCTGAGCAGCCCCAGTAAATCTGTGGCTTTAATTCTCATCTTATTCAGAATGGTGGGGCCCAGCTGGAAAAGGCCATCAGGAACTTCTCACCAGCTGGCAACAATCAAGAACTAAGTGCATGGAGTGAGTGAGTGCTTCACTTCAGACACTTGAATGAAGTCATGTTTTACAGTGCTAATGTAAATACAGTTCAATGGAGAAGATACTGGCAGAAAGCCACAGCGAAGACAAATTCATGGTGCTGGAAATTCAGCTTGGCTTGGCCTGCTGAAGCAGTTCACAAAACAGTCCAGCATCTCATATAAATAAACTTTTTACCCAGGTAGTAAACAAAGAGAAAGGCCAGATTTTCTACCAGATGTCATGATTTGACTGATGATTCTATTTCCTCCACAATTCACTCTCGTCTTGAAAAAAAGACCAAGTAAGTTCTCAAATAGGTCTAAATTATTCCCGCTAACTAATTCAGTTGATCAGTGCATTAAGCAAATGAGAAGCTACTCTCTTCTTGCTTATTCTCTTTTGTGTTAATTGATACTGTTTCAAACTAGGAGATCTGGACTGTGAATGTGTATCTTCAGTGGTCCCTCCAAAAAGAAGCTCTCAAAATGTTCCTCCAAAGAGAAGCCACACAATCTTCTTGGATTATTAGTTGCTGGCATTCTGTAGCCTTTCCATTTGCCTCTTGCAACACTAGGTCTGAGTGAATGCTTAGGAATCCCTCTAGCAAATGGTGTGCCTGACACAGGAAGAGTGTTGGAGGTGAATGATGTCTGTAGGCATTTGTCTTCATTGACATCTGCAAATAGTCTGATGGAGGCAGTCTGAACCCAGTGAAAACACCACAGAGAGGTTTAACATTTTTTGCTTCTGGTAGATTAATTTTGTGATTGCATGTAATGAAAGGTATTAAAATTAATAACGATATAGATTTTAATATCCAGGCAGAGATTGTTAATAACTATGAAAACTTTTATTAACATCAAATCTCGCCACAAAACTTATATACAAGGTTCAAAAACGCACGGTTTGGAAATGTATACATACAGGGAACAGGCAAAACTGGATAACTTTAAAGGCAACTAGCATAAGCAAACATTTGTACTGGTAGAGAAGGATTGTGCGGTCACTTACACTGCTTGCAGTTGATTACCCTGCTTAGCCACTGGATGGGCGCAGGAAGCTCTTTCTGCTTATGGCAGAAGGCAATCAATGATTACAAGAGGCTTGAAGTATTTACTCACAAAAATATCACGGGAAAACAATACCCAAGCACGTGGTGGGGCTGCTGCCGGGCCGAAAGCTGCTGGAGGCTTTGAAGGGAGGCAGACGATCTCTGACCTGGTCCTGGCTGTCTTGGTAGCAGACTCATGTGTAGGCAGGACGTGCAGTCTCGGCGTGCAGTCTCGGTGTGCAGTCTCGGCACGGTGTCACGCTGGCTGGTCCTGGCTCTCTTGGCAGCAGGCCGACCGCATGGATGCCTCAGCAGGCACGGACACAATAGCAGAGTGAGAGAGGAGCGAGAGCAAGCGAGCGAGCTTGTGCTACCTGCTCATCCTTTATATAGTTCAGCCCAAGACTGATGGGCCTTTGGACATAGACTAGCCAATCGAGATGGCACTTTGCCCAGTTTGCCCATATTAGGTGAAGCTGGGGCTTTTGTGGCCACCACCCCCAGCTCAGAAGGAGGGGGGGGGCAGGGGAGCATGCCTGGGCAAGCCAGGACATGTACAAGCCCACCTAGGCCTTTTCAGGCCTACCACGACATTGCATCTTCTGTCAAGAGTAATGGGTAATGCCACAGATTTTGTGTTGACTCAGTGAAGGTCCTCAGTTTACCTTAGCGCTTGCAGGCTGCATTTGAAGACTGTCAGTTTCAGGAGGTGTACCTGTTGCAGGCTTGCCATTTCCTTCTTTAATACCTGATCTCCCTTCAGCTTGAACCTGTGTGGTGGTTGATCTAAAGTAGCTACTAGCTACTACATTTTTGTTCCCTCGTCTGAACAGTTCTGCTCCTGCTCATATTTTAGGGCATCTTTTTTTTTTTTTTTTTTTT
>WBNM01030303.1:43672-83732 GCA_013399055.1 Ramphastos sulfuratus
GCTGCAGCCCTCTGATCATCTTTGTGGCCCTCCTCTGGACCCACTCCAACACTTCCATGTCCTTCCTGTGCTGGGGGCTCCAGAACTGCACACAGTACTCCAGATGGGGTCTGACAAGAGCAGAGTAAAGGGGGAGAATCACCTCCCTTGCCCTTGTACATATGTACTTGTAAATAGAATCTTCCTTTAAATTTCCAATCGGTGTGCAGCGTTTTCATCTTTACTCCTCAAAAGTAGTAAATATCATTTCTGTCCTCCAGTCCTGGGTAGCTCATGGCCCTAATCTGGGACATCCATAATGCATTGGGTTGCTTTCTCTGCCTTGGGTGGGTTTTTTTTTTTCTCTCTGGGAGGGGTAGCAGCTGTAACACTAGTAACACAAATGTAAAACAGAGCAGAGTCTGTGGCAAAGGACTGAAATGGACTGGGTATCTGGTCATCTCCTTCGTATCCTGCAGTGACATGATAGATCCCAAATGGTTTCTGAGAGCATGGATATGCTGCCTCGTGCTTCCAGGGATTAGGAAATTACTTGCTATGGGAAATTAAATGAGTTGGTGACTTTATAAGAATATGCATCTTATGACCATTTAATATTAGCCACCTCTGTAGAAAGGACAATGAAGAGAACTGGAGGGCCAAATACAGTGGCATTTCCAACTGCAGTAGACAGGCTGTACTAAATATCTTCACAGCTGAAGGTGGTATTAGTATAAATTAGACTTCCTTACTCCACCAATGTGAGTTTCTAAGATATCTGCAGCAAATAAGATATCTAAATCTTGTTTTACCCATGCTTACATCACTGTACATTACTTGATACTTAAAATAATCTCTTCTTTGTATGCAGCAGTTTTCGGTTCCTTGCTTTCCATTTTGAGTCCATGGACACGCATATACACTCACAAAATTTTGTATCTGACTCAACTATGTCTTATGTATCTTGATTTTCATAGTGGTGACACACATGAGTAAAGCAGCTTTAACAGTTCTGGCCATTTGTATGTTAAATTTCCATTGCTACTGGAAAAAAACCCAGGTCACCTCCCCTAAGCGAAAGCAGGAGCTTGCTATGGTAATTGTGGAAAGAATAACAACATCTAGACATGAAAACTTGGACCAATTATTTCACCTGGGATCTCTTTCACAATATATTTCCTTTCTTGTTTCTTTCTCTCTCTTTAATTTTTGGAAGGCTGTGATCTCCCTTAAGTTTTCAGCTTGGTTGTATCCTCTAAATACGAGCAAAATCCAGGAGTCTTCACTGAAGACAGCAACTTTGCTGCTGCTCTCAAGGCAGCTGGGTTCTTGTATCAAGGACGCTTGTGGGTTGATGTACAAGACTGCCTTTGACATGAAGATGAGAAAGCAAAACCAGCAATGGAATATTACTCACTGCGTGTTTTTCTGAAGGAATCTGTCATATGGATTCCTATTATGCAGATTTTTCTCTCTTTTTTGTTCTTTTTGGAGATCATGGATTGTGAGGGAGATTCTTGTCATCAATATATCTCTCTAAGGTGACGTGACGGGGGAATAAATGCGATTTTTTTGGTCTCCTATATTTGTTCAGCACAGACCTCCTGCCACAATTTCTCCTGCGACTCAGCCCATTCATTGGACAGGAATGTTGACAACATGGGACTATTTTATCCCATGTATTTAAACAGATGCTGCCTGCACTGGGAAGTTACACAGTATATAGAGAGCTACCATACTTGATGGTAAGAGCTTACTGCACTGTAGTAACATTAGTGCTTCCAGTATATGGGCACTAAAGTGCTCCAGAAACAGCCCACAGCAATCGTCAGCTGGAGAAAGGCAGTGACAGTTTGTCTCCAACTGCTTAAAAATACGAATATGACCTCTGTAAGAGAATCATATCCAAACAAATAAACCTTGAAATGCTAGCTAATATATAACCTATCAGATGTGTCATTTCAGATATAAGCCTCTACAGAGGTATAATCCAAGAACAGCAGCAATATATTAATAAAACATGCTTCAACCACTTTTTTTTTTTTTTTNTTTTTTTTTTTTTTTTTTTTTTTTTTCTGGCAGATAGCATTTTTGCACTTTAGTCCAAAATCTATAATGAAATCCAGATCTCGCTAGTTGCTGGAATGTCCTTTGTCAATAACTGTGAAAAACGTCTCATCCTGCAGTGCAAAACTGAGCTGTGGAATTTATATGCGTAAGTTCTTCCACCCTTAAAAAGTATTTTTTTTATCCTGAATGAAAATACTGACACTGATTGTGCATGGCAAAGACCACTCCCTACCTCTTCTGTATGTCCTATTCCCTTCTGAAACCATTTTGTTTATGTGAATTTATTGCCCCAGATTTTCTATTATTGTTTGATTAAAAATTAGCACCATAGGACTATAGAACAGTTGAAGTTGGAAGAGATCTTTGAGATCATCTAGTCCAATCACTTGCCTAGAGCTCACAATCCCACCACTACTGCTAAGCCACTACCACTAAACCAAGTATTACTGCACAGGAAAGAGATGCATATGTATATCATGTATATCTCCTCAGTATGAGACACCGTATAAGGGACCAGGACCCTTTTTTATTTGCTTTTTCTGCTAGGGAAGCCATTTGGATTCAACTGCATTGTTAGTTTATGACCTGGAGGAAACCTACCCATCATAGTGTCAGTTTGGGTTTCACTCCAATATGAGTTCAGATTGGACCACTGACCTTAAAAAAATCCTAACAAAAAGACCTTGAGTTCTCAAATCCTTTGGACCAATATCATGACTTGTGACTTCTCATACCATTTTGCACCCCTTCCTTCACATGTTTTTAGTTGAAAGCACCAGAGCGCTCAGCATTGTTCTGACCACTCGACTGTCATTTTATGAACTATCGAGGTCCCTTCCAGCCCCTGGCATTCTGTGATTCTGTGATTCTGTGATGAGTTGCCCAGTTGCCTACATCATTCTACACCTATTTCTGCTTCCAGAAGTAGTGTCATGGTCTAGTCTGAGGTCTGTGGTAACGGGTTGGACTTGATGATCTTTGAGGTCTCTTCCAACCTTGGTGATACTGTGATACTGTGATACTGTGAAGTAGCACAGGAAGGTCACAGGATTTGTGTCCCTGTAGCCTGGTGGAATGATATGGCTAACCAAATTAGCCATTTGCTCCCTCTCTCTGGTCAGTAGGTTCTGCCCCTAGAAACTCAAAGAAGAGAAACAAAATTCTGCAAGAAAACAAGAAGAACTGTGTTTGCCAGTCAAACAACATGTTTGGGGGCCTGACACAGGCCTTCCCAGAGCAAATGGAACTGCTTAGAAAAGGCTGTGGGATCTTCATCCCACTCTATATGACTTTTAAAGTGAGCTTTCAAAGTCATTAAGGTTGAAAAAGACCTTTAAGATCATCGAGCCTGACCTTAACCCAACTACCATGACCACTAAACTGTACCCTGAAGCACCACATCTACATGCTTCTTGTACCCCTCCAGGGATAATGCTTCCACCACTTCCCTGGGCAGCCTGTTCCAATTCCTGACCACTCTTTCAGTAAAGGCATTTTTCCTAATATCCAATCTAAACCTCTGAAACCATTTTCTAAATGCTTGAGTTTAACCAGATATTTACTCTTTTCTTCCCTGTCTCCTAGTGTGCTTTTCCAAGGTTTGGGGAGTAGACACTAGTGCAGAAAACAAATCAAAGAAAATAACTTAAGAGACCTGGGCTTCTAACTGCTTGTATTCCTTTTCTCTATTTTTATGACTTTTTTGTTTGTTTGGTTTTTTTGCTTGGTTGGTTGTTTGGTTTTGGTTTGGTTGGGTTTTTTTTGTTTTTTTTTTTTTGTTATCCCTGGCTTGTGGAGCACCTGACAGTCAGAGAACCTACTACAATAAGTAGCCCACCCTTCTCCTCCACCCATCAACAAAAGATTCCAAAAGCACCCGGCAGAGAAGATCTAGTTCAGCCCAAGGGAGATGAGGGAGAGCCCCAGGATGCCCCTGAGTGAGGCACAGGAGTGCTCATTCACTTGAAGGAAAGAAGAGTGACTCCACTGACAATTAAATACTGCAATGAGCCCAATAGCATATAAATAAAGATAAGGGCAATAAATTCCTTCCAGAGAGGACATGAAGAGTGGTACATGGTATTATTTCTAGCTGTCACTTTCAGGCTTGAGCTGTCTTCAGCCTGACCTGAGAGAAAGGGACATAAAGATTAAATTCTTGTTCTACTTCAAAGTATTTTGCTTTGCCTTGCCATCCCTCCATAGAGCACCAAAGCGAGGTGAACTTCAGTATACGCTTAAGTACTTTGCTGACTTAGAACCACCAGTGGATTTGAATCTCTTCCATTAACTAGCAATGAATGTTAGGACAAGAATGTGTGCAGCCGTGTAACCAGTAATTTTTTATAGTCATCCCCAAAGCATTCTGACAAATAATTACTGAGAGTAATCACTGAGCACAGCCCGACTTTGGAAGGCTCTTTTATTGCTGAACTGTAGCACAGTCTGGTTTTCAAGTATGAACCTCCTCCACTCCTACTCTTCCAATTTTATAACCAAAACAAATTTTTAGGAAAAAGCAAAGCAAAACAAAACAAAAAAAATTTTTATTTGAATTACAGGGTGCAAGAAAAAGATGTGTAAACCAGAACATTTTCAGATAGATAATGAGGCCCACAAATATGTACAGAATAACGCTCTCTGAATGAACAGTCTCTGTTCGCCAGATGAATCTCATCGAAGTTCCTCTATCAGTAAGTGAATGAGCTGATTGTATTGTAGGAGAGTTTCTACCTGATCTTCTTCCAAGTGTGAAAATCCATAAGTGATTGCATTTGGACAAAGCAGCTATCAGGGAGCAGGCTTGAGACCTCCACATTGAGAATTCCAGCAAATTTGTGCAAAGAGAGAAGTTGCATAAGCATCAGCTTCTATCTTGCATACATCCACTGTGTTCCACAAAACTGGGCTGTGAGAGCCAGGAGAGGCACTCCCCTCTGCTCAGAAGGGCTCAATATCAGCTGTCAGTTCCTCAGATGAACTGAAGTTGAAAGGAGAGAAATGACAAAAAGCCGTGCCTGAGAAAGGACATGGCATGGATCAGTGTTCAGACCTATGCCACTCTGGCATATCACTATGGTGATGCAGTGAATCTGCATCCAGGCCCTTGCAGCTCATGAGTTCATTGCCCTGTAGGCAAGTGATTTAGGAGAGGTAATCAATGGGACAATCTTGAACCTACTCATGCTGAGACGCCAGTAGTACAGCTTCCCTGCGGGGTTATACTGATCTAAGAGAGGGACATTGGTCCTTTTTATTGATGATTTTCCAAATCTTAGAATGCATTGGGTTGGAAGGAACCTCTAGAGGTCAGCTAGTCCAATCTCCTTGCAGTAAGCAGGGACCTCCCCAACTAGATCAGGTTGCTCAGAGCCCCATCAAAACCAATCATGAGTATCTAGAGGGATGGGGCCTCCACCACCTCCCTGGGCAAACTGTTGTGGTTTTGCACCACCCTCACAGCAAAGAACTTCTTCCTGATGTCCAAACAAAATCTATACTTACCTATATTAAAACTGTTGCCCCTTAGTCCTAAAGCTACATTGCCCTTTTAAACAGTCCCTAGCCTTCTTGTAGGTCCCCTCCATCTCAAGAACTATTTCTGTGACTGTCTGTGACTATCCCAAGACTATTACTGTTGTTTTCTAAATGCTGCGTGGTCAAGTTGTGTCATCAAGAAATCCTTTGCAGGCCATTGCCATGGCACTATCAATCCCACCAGTAAGCGACCAGCTAACACTGTTTGCAAGGCCAGCAGATGGCAATCTTTGTATTCATTTGCTCTCACGTAAAATGTTTTCATCTTCGTGTGTATAACACCAGTTGCATCAGTCATTTTGGGGTAGAACTGGTGTCAGTCCTGGCCAGAGGATGTTTTGCTCTCTCTGGCTGATGTTTCCATCCCAGATGTCAACCAGATGTAGAACAAGAAATGGGTCCATGTGCGAGCCTTCCTCTCACCAGTAAGGTCTGTAGAACAGACAAGGAGAGGTGCTAAACTCAAAGTCAGCTTCAGCACAAACCAATAATAACACGCAGGCAACAGGATTTCACTATGTCTCAAATACAGCCTGAACCTTGGGGCTGACTGAGCCTTAGCCTACCATTTAAAACACGTAAAGTCTCTGATATTTATTTTTAAAGCCTGAAGTGTCTCATTGCATCTAAGCAATGTGCATTGCATCTAAGCAAGTTTCTAAGCAACATCCCTGGGGACTCCACAGAAAAAAATGTATATTTAAAAGATGACCCAAATGAGGCCAACCTATTTATCAAAAGTGCCTTTCTATTTTAAGAGCCTGATCTGACTAACCAGGCACTGCTCTTTTTATTATGGGTCACTGCTTTTGCAAGCCTCCCTGCACTGACTCCTTTTCCTGCCTACACATAGGAGGCTGCAGCTCAGTTTTGCCATTTACACTATTAGTTGTTATTTCCCCAGCTGCTGGCTGGGTTGTGACCCCAGTCAGATCATTAATAATAGCATCCTACCTTCTTAGGAAAGCCAAGAGCCAGTAGGGTTCAAGAAACCTGTCCTTTCTTAAAGCATTAGCAATGTCTGGCTTCACAGGAGTCAGGCTCTGGTGCTCTTCATTCCAACAACCCCCCAGCGGCACTGGCAAGGAAACCTACACCTGCTTATCTGGCTACCAGCTCCCCAGCACTGTACAAAGCAGCTTTCCCAAGCCTCTTGCTTGTTCTCACCTTCCTTGTAAGCAGTCTCTCCCACACTCTCTAGGGGATTGCCTGGAAGTCTGTTGAAAAAGAGAGCTCTTCCAACCCCCTGCTCTGGTTGTCTTCTTGTTGCTACCTTATCTCTCCAGGTTTTGTAGTAATGAGAAAGAATCCTAGTTCAGAAGGTAGTTGATTTTCCAGTTAATTCCTTAGCAGCCAAAATAGTGTAGCTGTGTGCACAGCCCTTGTCACACTTGCTATATGTGGGTTTTTTTAAGTCTGACACACAAAGAAGAATATAGGGAGATTCCGAGTATTTAAGCAGATACATGTTTTCCCTTTGTGGACACAGAATTAACTTTTCAGTTCCTTATTAAAACCACTCTGAGGGCTACAGGGTTTGAACGTTGCATTCCACCTTTCTCAAATTGCTTGTCAGTTTAGTGGGCTAAAGAATTCATTTCCACAAGCCCCCAAAGAGCTGCATTCTTCAGGGGTGGGTGCCATTTTGATCTCAAGTTTCCTATATAAATGTGTCCATAGGGATCTCATTCCATCCTTTTCTCATTGCTTCCAGTCCAGCCAAGAGCCTTGATTTGAAGACAAGGCAGCAGCAACCAACCACATTCTTGGGGAAATTATCCCAGGGGTTAACTGAGATCATTATTAATAATTGCAACCAATTACAATTACTTCAAGTCTGCATTTGTCAAGATTTAATTCCTAATCGTTGCTTATTCTTCTGCCTTCCCATGCTGGATTAAAAAGCAGTTTATTTTCAGAAGCCTCTTCCCTTTGTGTGTATGAGAAGATCATGACCAAGGTGTGGCTGTGACTTCCATGTAGTTATTTCCCTTCCTCTGTTTCAATAGGATCAGATCCAGGTATCAGGCCACTTTTTGAACCATTTGCAACCCTTTTGAGAAGCTTGATGTGTAACCATCTCAATATCTCAACTGTGACCTTTAAGTCCCTTACAGAATAGTTTTCTAAGATACTGTTCTTTATCAAACTAAAGATTCGTTTAGGCTAGAAAATATCTTTAAGATCAAGTCCAACTGTTAATCTAGCACTGCCAAGTTGACACTAAACCATGTCACTAAGCACCACATCTACACCCCTTTTAGGGATGTTTCATGTATTTTTTCACTTCTTGCTGTGTGACCCCGTATTGGCTTTTTAAAATATAAGTTCATTTTATCAAGAATTCCATGTTGGCCTGTATAAATTATGCACTTTCTGAGAAATTCTGGTGCCAAATATTTCAAGGTTATTCCTCACCTCCGATAAAAATACTCACAACCATCGGCCTTGAGGATAATTCCTGTGGCTCCGTATCTTCTCGTGTGCTAGTCTCTCCCTTCAGCTGCCTTACAATCTATCATCTTCACTCATCTGCCACCCTTGAATACATTTAAGACAGATTCTGTAGCGTGCTACTATTTAAATCAGGTTGGGAGAGCAAAGCTGTGTGTCCTCACAGAAATTATCTACATTCTATATATCTGCGTATTTGGTATATATATATATATATATATATACACATACATATACATATATATACATGTATGTGTATATATATATGTCTATAATAGGATAGGGTAGGATAGGATAAGATAGGGCAGGATAGAATAAGGTAGGATAGACACCAAACAAATACAGAAATTAGTTTCTTTGTTGTCATGTACCGAGTGTGTTTTTCTTGGTTTCATTGAACATATGCAGACAAGTGATGTTTTGCCTCTATGTGCTTTCAAATTATTGCCAAACCCAAGAAAACTAAAATGATTTCATTCTGGGAGTTTTGTTTGTTTGTTTGTGGGTTTTTTTGGTTAGTTGGTTAGTTGGTTTTGTTTGTTTGATCTACCCCAAATTAAATGCTTGGTTTCAGCTTTGTAAAGTCACTTTTTTACTTTCTTCTTCTTTTTCTTTTTTTTTTTTTTTTAATCTTTGTTATGAAACTGGAAAAAACATTGAAATGAAAACCTCATTTTGAAGTTTAGTTTCTTTTAAATGTCACAATGAAATGATGTAACATTCAGAGTGAATTTTTTTCCTGTCAAGGTTAATAAATCAGCAGTCCCAACACTAATTTCAGGAGAAAACATTACCCATGGCTGTTCTGCAGAACTCCAGTTTTGTGATCCTTGTGAGAGGTACCTCCCAGTGGATGTGGCATGTGATATGACATGATATCACATAATCACAGAACACTAGGGGTTGGTAGGGATCTTGAAAGATCATCTAGTCCAACCCCCCTGCCAGAGCAGGATCACCTAGAGTAGACCACACAGGAATGCATCCAGGTGGGTTTTGAATATCTTCAGAGAAGGATATGATATGATACACTACGATACAATATGACATGTTGTGGCATGACATGATGTTGTCATTCTACACTGCTTGGGGTGAGACCTCACCTGGAATACAGCTGTGGAGTCCTCAGCACAGGAAGGATGTGGACCTTCTGAAGTAGGTCCATAGAAGGACCATGAAATTGATCAGAGGACATAAGCCCCTCTCCTACAAAGATAGGAGAGAGTTGGAATCATTCAGCCTGGAGAACACTCCTGGAAGACCTTATAGAGGCATTTCAATAGCTGAAGGAGACCTACAAGAAAGCTGGGGAGGGACTGTTTACAAAGGGGTTGTAGTGCTAGGACAAGGGGCAATGGTTTTAAGCTAGAGCAGGGTAGATTTAGGTTGGACCTTAGGAGGAAGTTCTTCACAATGAAGGTAGTGAAATACTAGAACAGGCTGCCCAGAGAGATAATGGAGGCCCCATCCCCAGAGACATTCAAGGTCGAACTTAATGGGGCCTTGAGCAACCTGATTTAGTTAAAGATGACCCTGCTCACTGTGGGGCGGTTAGGCAAGATGACCTTCAAGGGTCCCTTCCAACCAAGTGCATTCTTGATTCTACGATATTCTTGAAGGAGGCTGAGCACTTTCTTAGGTTAATGTCAGCACAGGCATTCAGTAACCTACCCTTCCTCCAGGGCAAACCACTGGCCACAAAATGCAAAAATTCTGTGGACACATAATAGCAAAGCCACTACTAATTTTTATCAGTGCATTGGACAATTTCAGAAATAATTAAGCAAATAAGGAAAGAGAAAAATAAAATAAAAGGGGTTTTTTATCCTTGAAACTTTAATTTCAAGGGAAGTAGAAGGCAGACCTTCCTGTTCTCTAAGAAAACTGAGGTCAAACACAGTATCTTATCATGGAAATGTAACAGCATCTCTGTAAATAAGTGAAATATTGGAAAATAGTGCAAGTAGTGTTAAGGTCCTGGATGTTTCTATATGTCGTCCATCAACTATAATTAAGTGGTGTTTCACACTGAAGGTGCACAACACACAAAAGCCAGCATGAATCAGCTAAAGACCAGGTGCTGGCAGTGTAGCTGTGCCAGTTTACGTCAGCTCAACAGAATGGTGTCATTTACACTATGAAGGGAGAGCAGAGGACGTGACCCTGTCTTTACCCATGTCTCTGCAGACATTTTTGCATCTTCCCTCCTTCTTCTTTTTTTCACTGTTAGTGCACATTAATGCAAAATACATACAGCTCAAATTTTAGTACAATAATAAGGATCCTGATCTCTTTAAAAACTAACAAACAGCCATGCCCATCTGATGTTTGCAGAAAAGGTTGCACTGACACACATGAGCACCTGAAAAAGAACTCGAATCTCACTGGAGAAGTCCAGGAAAGAAAACAAACAAGGAAAAGAGAAATAGGAAGCAGAAATAGTGGGGGTTTGAAAAATTAACTTTTAAACACCAGAGCTGTTCTTGTCACTGGTGAAGAAACACACTTCTCACAGGGCTATTTTTCGTTGAGACAGTGTCTATTTAATAGGAGAAAAGAGAAAGATGAGGTTGGGGAATGCCAGGAAGCTGGGACGTGTAAAGGAAAGAGTTAAGGCTGCAGTCACCATCTCCGAAGTGCTCTGTGATGCTGTGCAGTATTTCAGCCCCCAGAGCATTCCTCCTCCTCCCTCCCTGTGTCGGAGTGGGGAGGAGGCGGGTTCTGCTGAGCTGTTAAATCCTGAGTGAAGTTTCCCCCATTTCCAGTGGCCACCGTTGTCTGAGGCTGGTTCGGAGCAGGGCTGGGGTTACCCTGACATTTCTGGGATCGTGGCCAGCCAAGAAGAGAAAGGAAAGAAAAGACGAGTCTTTTACAGTTTGCTTTTGTCCAAGTGTGGAGAAAGGGGAAAGGGAAGTGTCCTCTTTTCTTTTTTTTTTTTTTTTTAGCATCACATTCCTGTGTTTTTCTTCAGCCTGGAAAATATATTAGTGCTGGTGCTTTCGTCTCTGGAAACAAAGGAGCTAAACGGGACTGAGGAAGTGAGGAGTGGGAAGGAGGCTTGGGAATTTTAAAAGAGAGAGACTCGGAGCAGTTGGGAGTTCCCTTTTCTTAAATGAAATCTCTGCCTGTGTGGGTAACCGGTACAGCAAAAAGCCAGACCTGCAGGTAAATGGAGAAGCAGAGCTCCCAAAGGAAATTTCTGCTAACCTCATCCCACTTGTCAAGAAGTTGAAGAAGAAAGAAACTGAAAAGATATACGGGGAGACAGGCTCTAGGACCTGTTGGGCTGCGTCAAGTTAAATCACCGGGCAGCAGTACATCTGTATGGCACTGGTCTCCCTTTAAAGGAAAAAGACTTGAAACCTCATCTCTGGAAGGGGAGCTTCCCTGAGAGAGTAAGTCTTGAGCCAAATTCTTGGCTTTCTGCTCTGTGTTCTGGACCCTTTCTCTGAGTGTGTTTGCATGTGTGCGTGTGAGAGCGTGAGGGAGACAGAGAGGGGTGCGGATCGCAGTGTCCTTTTGGATAGACAGAGTCATGTTACAGATGGATAATTTCGGGTTTTGCATGAAATAATCCACTTTGTGCTTTCTCAAAAATAAACCATAAACTGTACAAAGCCAGCAGGACAGGACTGAGATGCGATCAGCACTTTCAAATCACAACTAGCCACCTTGAGCTTTGGGGTTTTTAATCACTCGTGCAAGATAGCGGCATACCGTTAACACTTTCTTCTCTTTCTCCTCCTTCCCTGGAGCAGATTGCACAATGAACTGGAGGCCAGCGCTCAGCTTAGCCCTGCTGTGGGCAGTATGGCTAGTGTGTGGCTCTGAGAAAACAGAGAGGCTAGCAGAGAGAGTGAGCCATGGAGTTAGAAAAGTGCCCCTGGCTTACAAGGCTCCAAGCAGCCTCCTAAGAAGGTCTGGAGAATCCTTGAGGAATTCAAGCCCAAATCTCCAACACCCTGTCACCAAGAGGGATTCTTCAGCACCTCCAAGGGTGCCTGCCAATGTCCTGCAAGGGGAGGCACGTTCCCAGGCCAGGAGCATAGGGACCAGAATGAGACGAGTACAGAGACTCACAGCTGCAGCCAAATACTCCAAGTCCGAAATGATTAAGGACGAAGGGATATCTTCTGCCTCACAGTCACGAGTGGTACGCTTCCCTTCAGGATCAAGTTCACCCAATGTCCTGGCCAGCTTTGCTGGGAAAAATCGGGTATGGGTCATTTCTGCCCCCCATGCCTCTGAGGGTTATTACCGGCTTATGATGAGCCTGCTGAAAAACGATGTTTACTGTGAACTCGCTGAGAGGCACATCCAGCAGATTGTGTTGTTCCATGAAGACGGGGAAGAAGGAGGAAAAGTCAGAAGGATAACCAATGAAGGAAAAATCCTGGAGCAACCACTAGATCCTGCCCTCATCCCTAAGCTCATGAGCTTTCTGAAACTGGAGAAGGGGAAATTTGGCATGGTGCTGCTGAAGAAAACTCTGCAGGTAGAGGAAAGGTATCCTTACCCTGTCAGGCTAGAGGCCATGTATGAAGTCATTGATCAAAGCCCCATCAGAAAAATTGAGAAGATGAGGCAGAAGGGCTTCATCCAGACTTGCAAAGCAGCTGGGGTGGAGGGACAAGTGGTTGAAGAAGGCAATAATGGGGGCAGCACCCAGCCTACCCCTGGTGGTGCACATGTCCAGTTGTCAACAAGGAAGGAGGAGCCCAGGAAGAGTAATAATCAGCCAACAAGGACCAAAGCAGTGAGGAAACCAATGACAGCCACGGTGACCACTCCTTTACCTACAGTAAGGACCACTACCTTCCCTCCCACCTCCACAACTACCCATGCCACCACCCGTGCAGTGACAACAGCAATCCGGTCCACAACAACAAGCACGCCCCTCCCCACCACGCAGAGAACCTGGACCACAAAGTCACATTCTACCACAGAGTACCACAGGCTGCCAGTAGCCCCTGATGCCACCACTCCACGAGTCACAGCTTCTGAGGATTTCTACTCTCCTGTGTGGAAGGCAAACCGCAGGGACCGGCAGCGCAGCCACCCAGAGAAACACTCAGTGGCCACACGGAAACCAAGCAAAGCTGCCCGCTATGACAGCTTCACAGAAATCCCAACAGCTCCCTCGGTGCGCTATACAAAGGCAAACGGGGGTAGATTTAAAGATAATAGAACAGACAGAAAGGACTATAGCCACAGAGACCTGAATGTCACACCAGGGCAACACAAACCAACTAAGGCTAAACCACCAAAAAAGAAGGCCCAGGAAAAGATACTGAGCAATGAATACGAAGATAAATATGACTCGAGCAAGCCTGCCAGTTCCCATTTAGAGGAAGAGTTTGCAGGAAGAAATATTCCTCCAAAGAAAGGAAAAGAATCAAAGAAGCATGAGAGAGTAGATAAACCTGAGAAGAAGAAGAAGAAGGACAGACCTGACAAGCTGCAGAAGAGTGAGAAGCAGTCCAAGAAGGACAAAGCTGAGAAAAAGAGCAAGCAGGACAAAGACCGTAGCAAGAAGAACAAGAAGGGGAGCAGGACTGAGAATGAAGATTTCCCCAAGCCCAACAAGAAGCCTTTCCTACAGCCTCCCAGGAAGTTGGTGACTGACCTCCTTGAGTACTTTGAAGGCAAAAGGCGACTCATTGTAAGTAACTCATTCATTTGATTACTTAAGTAAAGTCATCTCTCCCTCCTAATGGAAATATGTGGAACAGAAAGTTTATGGTGGTTTTGTATTATTCCTTTTTAGTACTCTTGGTTAAGAGGTAAGATTTCTAGACCCTAAGGATCATTTCCAACAGGGAAGGTTTCACAGCCTCAGTTGGAAATCTTACATACAGTATTAACATCAGTCAGCCAGGAATTAAGCTAAAACCTCTTCCCAGACATTGACAGGGGCTACCATATAGCTGTCAGATTATTTTGTTTCCAGTGGCTGTGTAGGTGTCAGGATCTGTATAGCTATGATCAGTAAAATGAGGCTCCAGTGTGGATTACATCCATTCATCACTTTAGGGTACTTGCCAATGTTACCACATTTCAATGCTCAGTGCATCCTGCCAGCTGGCAACCTTGCTTTATATTGGTACTGGTGTCCTAAAACTGGAAGCAAGCCAGGTAGCTTGGCAGTGCTGGTACATGTCTGACTGAGGAGATGCACGAAAGCATATGATCAGATACCCTGAGGTAGAGTTGTTACATTTGCCATTCTTTCTGTTGGGAATTTGGCATTCAGACATTCAGATCTCCTAGACATCTTCAGAGATATTGTGCAAAACTTTGTTTTGTTTGGGTTTTTTTCTCCTGCTTTTTTTTTTTTTTTTTTTTAAACAGTAACAGTATGGTAGTTTTTCCAGTCTAAGAAACTCAGCATCCTCTGGAGTCACTTGTCCCAGGATTTAATGGTGTTGTATGTTTTTCCAAATACTTATCTGAAAAAACACTTCACCTGGGACAGGAAACAGCCTAGCTGTAGTGCAAATGTTTTTCCTGGCAGATGGCACACACCATGAAAAGTACACTTTGAAAAACAGTTCTTTAAAAATATTATTATTGTGGGAGCTGTTTTCTTGCAATTATTCCACTGTGAGCTGGCCTGTTTCACAGTTATTGTCTGACAAACAGTGTTGCAAACACAGCTTTGGCTCTCATGCCTCATATTCCAACACAAATAGATAAGATGCCAAACAAAGATTTTGAGAACCATAGAAGCACAGAATGCTTTGAGTTGGAAGGGGCCTTTAAAGGTTATCTGGTGCACAGACACCCATTGCCACTACAGTAAGCAGGGATATGTTTGTCTTGAACAGGTTACTCAGAGCTCCCCCATCCAACCTGACCTTGAATGCTTCCAGGGATACAGCATCTATACCTCTCTGGGCAACTCATTCCAGTGTTTCATCATTCTCATTGTAAAAAATTTCTTCTTTGTATCTTGTTTGAACCTCTCCTCTTTCAGTTTAGAACCGTCACCCCCTGTTCTGTCACAACCTCCTTTCTGGAGGTATTCAAGGCCAAGTTGAATAAGGCTGTGAACAACTTGGTTGAGTGGAAGGTGTCCCTGCTCACAGCAGGAAGGTTATAAATAGATGATGTTTAAGGTCCCTTCCAACCCAAACCATTCTATGATTCTATGACCTCTTTCATGATCTTCTCAGGAACCAGAGGTACTGTGTCCTCCTTTCTAGCCTTCTTAAAAATGAGTGCAATGTATCCTTTCTTCCAGTCAGCAGGGACTTCACCTAACTGCCAGGACTTTTCACATATCACAGAGTGGCTTGGCAACTACACCAGCTGAAAGTCAATTTCCCTGAACAGGAATTTAATTGAACGATTATTTAATTGGACCACTGGAATTTAATTAATCATTCTGCTGATGATTCACAGACCCGAACAGAAGGCCATTTTCTTTTCCACTTCCTTATTCTTCCAGCTGTAGGGGCTGTGCAGAGCTAGCAAACTTGTACTCTTCAACATGTTGGAAGTAGAGAAAAGACATACATTTGAAAAACTTGAACTTGATTGAATTTTCCAAATAATGCCTGTCAGTTACTTGATAGCTAACAGCCAAATCAAAAGCTCAGAGAAATTGCACGTAAGTTATGGATCTTTGAAATTTGGTCATGTGTCTCAACTTGGTGGCTCCCAAGAATGAGTAGTATGAGGACAAATAAAACCACATTTGTAAAAACTCACAGATGTCAGGCTGCTAGTTCCTTACACCAACACAGTCCTGCCAACTTAAAGCACGGTCTCATATATGAACCTTCTAATACTAGGTCACCTTTCAGCTGGATCTCCAAGGAAAGTCTCACACAATCTCAGGTTGCCAAGCCAAAATTCACTGAAGACAAACAACTATGCCACAATACACTTCACTTTACCAATATTTAGCACCGTCCTCAGCCTGCTTTCTCTGAAGTCTCTTGGAGAATAGGTTTGATTTGGTCATCAGTAAAGTAGTGCCTCTTTGCCATGCACATCACTGTGGAAATCAAGGAACTTCTCAAGCTCCTTTAAAACCACACCACCTATCAAGCTGTCCAGTTGCCTTAGAGTCAGTCTTTCCAGTTAGATGAACTCAATCACTCATGAGGCGCCAAACTCCTTCTTTAGAGAATTAGCCCATGTTGTGTGACTCTACCTGAGTCATTCCCCATCACTATATGTTCATCTTCAATAGACTGACTCCCTAGATTGTTTCAGGCCTCTCCCAAAGTCTCTTGAGACGGATGTGGTATTTTAAGTCTTAAACATCGCTAAGGACTTCAGATTGAAAATTTCACTGTGAAGTTGAAAGATCCAGAATTTTGAAGGCTATTCTAAGTTCAATTAATCACAGAATTACAGAATGATAGGGGTTAGAAGGGACCTCTGGAGATCACCTAGTCCACTGCCCCTGCCAGAGCTGCTTCACCTTGAGCAGGTTGCAGAGGATGGCATCTAAGCAGGTTTTGTATGAGGCCAAAAACAGAGGCTCCATGACCTCTCTAGGCAGCCTGTTCCTGTGCTTCACCACTCCAAGTCCAAAGAAGTTCCTCCTCATGTTTAGATGGAACTTTCTATGTCCAAGTTTGTGCCCATTACTTCTTGTCCTGTCACTGCCACTGAAAAAAAAACTGGCCCCATCCTCCTGACACCTATCCTTTAAGTATTTATAAGCATTGACAAGATTCCCCCTCAGTCTTCTCTTCTCCAGGCTAAAAAGCCTCAAGCCCTTCAGCCTTTCTTCACAAGATGTTCTAGTCCCCTAATCATCTTTGTAGCCCTTTGCTGTACCCTATCAAACAGATCCCTGCCCTTCTTGAACCATGGAGCCCAGAACTGGATGCAGTACTGGAGATATGACCTCACCAGGGCAGAGTAGAGGAAGAGGAGAATCTCCCTTAACTTGCTGGATGCACTCTTCATGGTGCATCCCAGGATACCATTGGCCTTCTTGGCCACAAAGGCACAAATACAGGACAGATGCACAAACTGAGAAAAATATGTGGGTTATGAGTCCTACAGCTCCATCTCTCTATAGTGAGGCTTTTGTTTCAGTCTTACTAATGCTGAGAAATCTTGGCTTAGTGAGTTTGGGGTTTTTGTTTATTTTTCTGGTGATGCAATTCTGACAGTTTGTGTACAACATTCCATCTATACCTGCACACATATATGCACATACAAAAAAATCCTTGCAAACATAGATTTGGCATGAGCCCCACTCAGTACAGTTACTTGCCTTCACTTAGCATCAGCTTGGCCAACCCTTGTAATACCATTTTTGATGTAGTAAAGCAGACATTCAGACATGAGTAGATCTTTAATAAGCTTTACAAGATCGAGAGTCTTTTTAGGTGAGAAGACTCCAAGTGTTCCTCCATCTTCATGAATGGCAACTCCCATTTCTGCCTGGGTTAAAATAATCCTGGCACAAAGCTTCAATTTGAAGTTTGCTTTGCCTCTTATATGTTCCCTGCTTTGTTCTACAAGGTTTGATGAAGTAGGCTAAATGCAGACCTGCCTGTGTGTTCCTGCTTGCAGCCTCCAAACCTAGGAGGACAATATAAACTGATGGTCTGGTTTTGATCTCAGTCCTCAAATCCATTCAATGATCCTTTTTTCATTTGAAATATTTTTGTGCAATTTAGAAGCAATGTGTTACATGTTATGGCCCAGAAAACAAATCCTCTTTGTGTCTGACTCTCATTCACCTTCATGTCCCAGTGCTGTAGTTGTGCCAGGAGGACTTTGCATAAGTGACATTGAGATCTCCTGAGCCCAGAAATGCCTCTTACACTTCAGTACACTGAGGAACTGGATTTATAAGGAATATATCATAAAAATTAGTCCCCAGGCCCTACAAACTTATGAAGGCAACCAGAAAATGACGGTACCTGTTAAATGAGTTTGCAGTTGAAGGATTCTGGTAGTTATTTATGACCTTAAACCATAAAATTTTGATTCAGATTCAAACTTCCTTCATATTTGGGATCAGTGGCAGAAGCTTGATAACAATTCACTGCTGCCAGTTAGAATGATTACATTGCTGGACCTGCAGCATTCCCCTCCACCTTCTGCTGGAAATTGCTGCACAGGATCACTGTATGTTGTTGCACACACATAACCCCCATTCCTTGGAATATCTGAACCTCAGTCACTGATGAAGGATCTAAGTTGAGTGTTTAAAACTTTTTTAAAGTTCCATCTTTGCAATTGTTAGGAGACTTTGAACTGAAAACATTTTCATACTTTTGTTCTAACCGTTCCTTCTGCTCTCCCCTCATAGCCATGGCTTCTTGTCAAATCTAAGTCCCAAAAGACATCAAAGTGGCTTATAACAAATAAAAGCTAAATCAGCAGTTTTCAGATAAGGTCACAGTGGCCTTAGCAAGTCTTCAAGGTCTTCATATGGCCATCAGTTACATATATATTCATGTAGCCCTAATTGGACTCACTCCTTTACTGTCAGAACAGCCACTGGGAGCCCTGCCCAGACCACGAGATGAGGCCAGAGCAGCTGTCATGGCACTGCTGAAAGCTGTGAGTGAGACCTGGTGGGATTGGCAGGGCAAAGGATAACAGATCGCACAGCTTTCTGTAAAATCCACCACCACTTCTTCTACCAGTGCTATGGAAAGGCAGTGCAGGAGCTGGTGCCACCAACTGGCTGTCCTTCCAGAGGCTTTTCTGTGGCTGGTTGAATAACTTTGCATCAGGCCGGAGGCTAAAGGCATACTCCTGCTTTGTTTGCAAACAGTGGTTAGTTTTCCTTCAGTAGAATACTCATTTGCTTCATTCCTTACACTAAACAAGCATTTTTTGTTTCTGCTACCAAACAGCTGATCACAACCCCCAAGGCGGACAACAACATGTATGTACAGCAGCGAGATGAGTATCTGGAGAGTTTCTGCAAGATGGCAACCAGGAAGATATCAGTCATTACAATTTTTGGCACCATGAACAACAGCAGCATGAAAATCGACCACTTCCAGCTAGGTTCTTTATCTTTCAATAATTTCTTCCCATGTCATGGGGACAGTACAGACAACAAAGGGAGAAATCTCACTGGCTTGGGTCGAGATCTAAGCAAGATCATTTGTTGAGGTCCAGCTGCACTTTCAAACTCATTCTTTCTCCTTCCATGCTAACTACCCTGATTTTGCATTTACTTCAGTGTCTCTGGTGTTTTCCATGTTTAGGTTTCCAGTCCTGTAACTTCAACACCTTCAGCTTCCTTTGTGGGAACTCTTAAAGCCAGTGAAACAGTGAAAAGGCAGAAAAATGTGATGAGGGCACAGGACAGAAAAAGGAAATTAGGTTTATCTCCACTGATATCATGAAATACCAGCCTCGGTGTCTAACTGAATGGCTGCCCTAACACAATGCTTTCCACTCTTGGCTTTTGCAAGACATTAGCCATGGGTGGCTAGGTACTGGCTAGCCTGATTTATACCCTGCTAAAAGAAACCGGCTGTGGTCATTCAGGATGGGAGACTGGAGACAGGAAACGTTGAAGGGAACTGTTTGAGATTATAGCAAAAATCCGGCCCAAGTTAATTCTGGTTTAATTCTGTTTTAATCCTACTATGTAACATTTTCTCATGCCTTCATGCCCCTCCCAAGGTCATGGAAAAAGCTTCATTTTTCAGTGGCATGCAAGGTTTAAAACCAGGGCAGAGGGAGGTGTAACAATTCGACTCCTTGCTGTGAGTTCCTTCGCCTCCCAGGATGGGCTCTTCTAGGCTTAAGAGCTGATTTTGATATATTCACAATGTGAATTCACCTGGACCTCCACAGTAAGGGGAGGTCCAGGTGCATTTTCTCCTCTGTACTGGTAAGCAGATAATGCAGAAGTTTTCAACCATACTCTTTAGGTATGGACAACCTTAAAAAATTGCACCAGTGCACCTGGTATTAAAAGGTCACCTGAAGTCCTGTCACTTCTCTTTACCCATAAAGCAAGACAGGGTAGTGAAATACTGGGACAGGTTACCCAGAGATGTGGTGGAGGCCCCATTCCTGGAGACATTCAAGGTCAAATCTGATGGGGCCCTGAGCAACCTATTCTAGCTGGAGATGTCCCTGCTCACTGCAGGGTAGTTGGACAAGATGACCTTTGAGGATCCCTTCCAACCAAATGCATTCTGTGATTCTATGCCCATCAATGTGACTGCTTATTGTTGGGCATTTTAAAGACATTTATCTCAATGAATACAGAGGTTTTGGAGGCATTATAAATCCAACTATGCAAGACCTGCAAAATAGCTCATTCAGCCATATTTAGTAACACCTTCTTTACATACAGAGTTCCCATATAGATGGGTGATACTGAGCACCCACCTTTGAAACAACTGGTTCAGGTCCTGGGGAAGTACCCACCAAAACCAGTGAGAACTTTTCCTTTCATAACAGTAAGTTTTGGGCAAAGACTTCAGGTCCTGCTCCAGCAAAACACTTAAGCTTAGGTGTCTCTCAAATCATGCAAACAATCTCATTGCTGTCTACATCTAAAGGATAACATCACCATGAATGCTTTGCTAGACAAAGGCAAAGAAATAGCATAAAAACTACTGGGTTTGCTGAGAACTCCACCACATCTATCTTCTGGAAATTCTTCTGGTTTTGCCAGACCTTGGGAAGAGATGTATAGTGGAACAGAAGGCTCAGGGCCATACCAGCTCCAGGATATTTCAGGTCTGACATACAACAGGCCAGAAGATTACAGATTTATGTCTGGCTTCCAGCCATACTTCTGCTGCTCATGAAGGGAGAGGACCTAGTGGAGGATCTTTGCAACCCTGAATAACATTGAGTCTCAAATTCTGCCAGACTGCCCATTTGTGCACCTCCTTGACAAATCTTGAGCAGCACAGGATTTTCCACATCAGGCCAAGGTTACTTAAGGTCATTTTTTGTGTGCCTGGATGCATATGCCTGCCAGTGAACTGTTTAGGATTATATTTAGCTCCAGTCAGGCTAATAAACACACATTAGCTCTGACACAGACCATACTCTTTCAGCCTATTCCAAACTTAACCTACACCCAAACTTCCCCTGAACCATGTAAGTGCATATAATAGTTTAATTCTCACAGGAGAAGTTAGAAGAAAAGAAGGAGACTTAGAAGGGTGTAAGTTAAACCTTACATGAAGTTCACATTATGTTTTTGTCCAAAACACCAAATCCTGAGCTTTTTAAAAAGTTTAAATAATACAAATGTTTTTCTATTCTACATTCCTTTCTCCCCTGCCCTTTATGCTTCCATGGCCTCTCCATGACTGCTCTATGTCGCCATCAGAAGCAGCAAAAGCTCTTAGGAAACATTTTGCTCATAGTATTTATATTGTAGTGAGAAGCATTAGCACTCAGCACGATGAGGTCTATTTGTAATGCTGCATCATGGGACTGAAATACAAATGACAACAACAGAAAAGTCCATAGAAAAGGCTTTTCATTTGAAATTTCAAACACATACTGAAACCAGTTTCCCAGTTTCCCATTGGAACCACACAAAATCCAAGTGTCACTGCAGAGTTGTTCTCTTCACACCAAATAAGCCATGTGATCTCTTTTCTCCAACTCATATGAACAGGGCTTTAATCAGCTGAGCACTAGCTCTAGGCTACCTACCTTACAACCAAAGTCAGTAACTAATCTATTAGACCTCTGTGCAGCTAAAACAAACAGGTGAACTTCTTTGCAACCTCATACAGTGATACACTGGAACAAGTTGCCCAAGGAGGTTGGGGATGCCCCCTCCCTGGAGGTCTTCCAGGCCAGGTTGGACAGGGCCTTAAGCAACCTGGTCTATTGGAAGGTGTCCCTGCCCATTGCAGAGGGGTTGGAACTAGATGAACTTTAAAGATCCCCTCCAACCCAAGCCATCTTATGATTCTATGATGTGAATCTTCATGTTGATATCTAGAGCCTTTAAAGCAGAAGAGCACCATGGATCAAGCTGGTCTAAGGTACTGCTGTTAGCCACCACTTTTCACACTAACATCTTTTGCATTATACTACCTTCACAGAGGACAATGAGAAAGTCTTTTCTTTTGTAGGGAATTGTTTGCAGGTGTAAGTATGAATTTTTTGTCTATGTTTTAGTGGTCATGCTTGCCATTAGTAACATGTAAAACTCACTCATGAAGCACCGATGCATGAGTTACATATGTTTTATGAAGCAATTATCAAATTAGCACATCCAGCAACCCATCCCATGGGGGATTTATAACATTGCCTATAATTCTTTACAAAACTTTTGTCTGAAGCACATATAATCACAGAAAACTATGAAAATTATATCCATAGCTTGATTAATACAATCAAATTTTAACATTTGCTGAGTTGCAGGTTTTTTCTCTAAGAACTGGTTCCAGGATGTGGATCCTAAAGGTCAGGTACTGATTCAGACATCTTCCCAAAATTTTAATTCAGAAATCTTGTTCAGTTTATTACACAGATTGGACCTACTGCAAAGTTTCAGTCAGATCAGTATGCTTCTTAAAGGCTATGGGTGTTTAGAAAATTATTTTAAATGCTTTATTGTGTAATGGATCAAATATTTTCTGTGGCTGTGTGCTCAACTTGGATCAATTAATCTCATTTCCATTTGCCGGTGAATAACAGTGGAGCAGGGAACTGGAAAGTTGTGCATCTTAATCAGCTGTCATTTCTCTGCCTGACTTTAGGCAGGCCACTGAAGCCTGATTTGTGAGGTGTGGGGGGGTGTATATTTATACTCATAGTGGTGTCATATGGAACAAGCAAGTAAGATTGGTAGAGAGCCCTTTGGACATGTCGCTTCACATGTGCCTTAGCCTGTCTTTAGCTTTCCCGGTTCACAGTTGTGTATGGAGGTATGTTCCAGCATTGTTGCAGTTGTAGAGCACTCTGCTGGATGCTACAGCTAATGATGTGCTCATGGGACAGAGGCTTTCAGGACTTGATTTTAATACACCCTGGTTCCAGGGGAAGTAAGGAACCTTGAAACCTTCACAGGCTTGTCTTGTGTGTGCTTCGAACCTCTGCCATAAGAGATCTTCTTCTCTTCTTCTCTACAAGTGTTTTTAATTTTTTTTTTTTTTTAGGGAAGAGCAGTGAGTAGGTACAAATTATTCTCAAGTATTCTCCTTTCAGGCTGCTAGAATGCGAAATGAGCATCAGCAAGCAGATGGAGGAGTGACACAGCAGGGTATATATAGAGAGTTGAAGAGCTTGAACTGCAGTATTCAAGACACAGTAAACACTTTCTGTTTTCTTACAGGTTCTGATTTCTTATAGTCACTAAATCTTCCATGTAACTTTTTAAGACTGACAAGGCTAATATAGTGTCCCGGCCAACTTCAAGCTGTTCTAGCTATATTTTACTCCCTCAGATTGTCTGTCCTGTTTCATTTGGATATGGTGCTGTCCACAGTTGAACAGTTTCTATTTTCTCTTCCATAAGCAGCTACATTCCAGGAGCTGGTGCAAGGATTAGCACATGTATATACAAACATAAGCACACTGAAAAAAACTAAAAGATCTTTCCAGGAACGTGCAGGCAGCCAACATTTTCCAAAAGCAAGTAGAGGTGTTAAATATTGAAGTCCATGTGTCCTAGGATTTAAAAAATATATTGGGACTGAAAACTGAGCAGTTAAAAGCCATAGTATCATAATGGTGCTTTTGAATATTTTGCCTAGGCAGTGGGAAGAGGGCTTCTGGGAAATTAATTTCCCTCTTTCTTTTGAGATGAAATTAAAGACAGAGTGAATCATAGAATCATACCGTAGTGTGTGTGATTCCATTTTATTTTTATTTTATTTCTCCTTTGTCTCACATTAAGATAATGAAAAGCCCATGAAAGTGATAGAGGATGAAGACCTCGTGGATCAGCAGCTCATCAGTGAACTGAGGAAAGAGTATGGGATGACCTACAATGACTTCTTCATGGTGCTTACGGACACGGACATGAAGGTCAAGGTGAGGGTTTTGACTCCTTGAAAGAAAAGACATTGAAAAATATTAAAAAATAATGGGAAAAAAGAATAGGAAATTACACTGCAGGCTTGTGTGCAAGACACATAAGAGACTGATGCAGGTCTTGGTCATTTCTACAGGACAAGATAAGGGACAGTAATGTAAATATTCAGGGATTAAGTAGGTTTATTCATTCTCTGCAGTTAGGAGATTTCAGAGATGTTTGGCTTCTGCTGGAATGGTGATCTAACACCATAGGAATAAGACACGCACCCCTCCCCCCAGGCTGGGGTTTTAATGTAGTACCTGATATTCTAAAACACAGAGCGTGGCTGCTCAATGGGATGACAGCTGAAAATATGAACACTGAAAATATGCCACTTCCAAAAAGCAGCCCATCTGCAAAACCAGTAACATTTCCTATGTTTTCTATTCTGTTTTAGGCCGTGTTACCTGTGTGCAAACAGGAATACTTGAATCTTTGTATATCCCCCATGCTGTGATGCATGGAGAAAGACTGCTAATATGTGTATTCTCTTATTCATCCATTCATTTTTTTTTTTTCTGAACAGCAATACTATGAAGTACCTATAGCTATGAAGTCTGTATTTGATTTGATCGACACCTTCCAGTCACGAATTAAAGACATGGAAAGACAGAAAAAAGAGGGCATTGTCTGCAAAGAAGATAAGAAGCAATCCCTTGAGAGCTTCTTATCCAGGTATTACCTTCTAGTCATACCTACTCTTAGTTCTAATAATCATTGTCTTATTGGAAAAACACCCACCCAACTATTTATCTCTTTTTAAAATGGAGGTTCTCCGTTCTTACAGTATCAAGCAAATACAGAGGTAGCCATAGCTGGATGCAGTCTTATACTGAGCACTGCAAGTCAAGATGCATGTTATGAGGAAATGGCCTGAAGTCATGGCAGGGGAAGTATGGGTTGGATATCAGGAAAATTTCTTTACTGAGGGAGTGGTCAGGCATTGGAACAAGCTGTCCAGGGACTTTGGTAGTGGAGTCACCAGCCCCGGAGGTGCTCAAGAAACATTTGGACATAGCACTTTGGGACATGGTTTAATGACCATAGTGGTGTTAGGTCAATGGTTGGACTTGGTGATCTTACAGGTGTTTTCCAACCAACACAATTCTATGGTTCTATGGTTCTATTCTATAGTTCCTTTACTGACTGATCGTACATTCTTTGGACAGTAACTTTCTGAGCCCCACCATTCCATGGAGATAGTAACACTAATTTGCATTAGAAGAACAAATAAGGATTAATTCAAAGATGTTAGCTCAGTTCTGAAAATATGAAGCACAGCATTTTATGTATTTCAATCATCAGCCATCTCAATCTCATTAATCCCAGTCTAATCCTTTCCATGTAGCTCAAATCAGCAATTAATTCTCTGTAACTCCCTTCTTATCCTACTTGAGATAACAGTTGGTCTTTGCCAGTATTAGTCACACATATTATTAAAGGTCTTGCAGATGTCTCTTGCAAAATGTTTGAGAGACATTCTGCAGAAAAGACAGCTTTTGTTCTATTTAGTTCAGTTTAGTGCAGTCTACAAGGCATGTTACAGCTCTATCTGAAACATCTACATTTCAGGCAAGAAGCATACCTGGATTGTGGGAATTCGGATCCATAAAAGAGCTGTGCAGCTACAGCACTCTTTATTACTGAATAATTAACAGTAAATTAGGGCTACCCCATAACCTAGGATTTACCTGCTAGTACTGCATCCTCCTCACCTGCTATCTGAATCCATGGGAACACACTGCTAATGTTAGAAGGCTATAAAAATAACTGAGGCAGTATGCCGGGTTATGACTTGAGGAGGAAAGGAGCAGCAGGTAAATGAAAAAGGTTGTTGGTTCATAAACATTTTAAAATTCAATGGCTGCTTCAACAGAAAGAGAACCTTTAACAAGATCCACCCCGCCCACTTCACCACCTCCTGTTTAGATCTCAGTGATTTCATCCTCAAGACCACCAAGAAGAACCACAGTTTGGAAAGAGCTGACCAACACAAGAGTGAGCTTGTGTGCTGGGAAGTGACAGGCCTCAAATCCTCCTTTGCTTGGAAACAGCCCTAGTAATAAACACACATCAGAAAAACAGGCAGGAAAAATGCAGAATGTTTCATCTATAAACAGAACTGCTGCTGCAGAGAATGCATTTGTTGTCTGTGAAACAAGCATTAGGCTTTAAACATTGGGTGGACTTCAGCAGCCACGTTAACTGGTCAGATTTCCAGCAAGACTTGTTCCAGCTTTGTCCAAGATTATCTTCCCAGCTGAACAAGAGTCCTGGCATCATCTCCCTGATGTTGCTCACTGGGGAGGTCAGTTATAATATGCAAATACGGTTCTTAAGTAGCCTGCCTGGCGTGAAAGGAGGGCCAGAGCTGGCTTACATAATGCTTGAAGGCCACATACATCGGGAAGAAATGCTTCAATTTGTGGGAAGGAATCCCCCTGTAACACCAAGACACTGGATGTGCTGCTTTCTGGGCTCAAAAGCAAGACTGGGGTGCAAAATAGGTAGAAGAGAAAGAAAGGGTGCACACAGCAAGAGTCTGGCAGGTTTGTCAGGACAGGAACATTGGCCTTTGGCTTCTGATGTGAACTAACAGCTGTGAAGGACCAACTGAGTTAATTTCTCAGTGAAATGTAGCCCTAGACAAGCACATCAAGTATAAGGACTTTCTGGGTCAGAGGGATTCATAACCTCATAAAATGGTTTGGGTTGGAAGGGACCATAAAGATCATCTAGTTCCAATGAGATGGAACTAGAAATGAGATGGAACTAGCAATCTGGTCTCCCACTAGACCAGATTGCTCAAGGGTCCATCCAACTTGGCCTTGAACACCTCCAGGGAGAGGGGATCCACAACTTCCCTGGGCAACCTGTTGCAGTGTCTCACCACCCTCACTGTAAAGAATTTCTTTCTAATATGGAGTCTAAATCTACCCTCCTCAAGCTTCAACCAATCCCCCCTTATCCTATCACTACAAGCTCTTGTAAAAAGTCCCTTCCTGGCTTTCTTGTAGGCCCATTTCAGGTACTGGAAGGCTGCTATAAGGTCTCCCTGGAGCTTGGGTGGCTTTCAACCCTTTTCATCTCTTTGATTCTCTAAAGGTGATACTAAAAAAATCAGCAAGAGATTAAAAGCATTTTAAAGCAGCTCACAGATAAATTTCCATCCTCATTTATGCCCTAGACAAAATATGATCCAATGTTTACTTTCTTGGTCACTGTTTACAGGTAGCCAGGTGATTTTGCTGTACAAATTATCCCAGATTATTTTATTTCCTGCATTTCATCCCTTTCCTTGACATCACACGTGTGATTCTTGATGCTTCTCATTACCATTTACCCAGCTGTATTACACATTCATGTCTTTTTGCTGCTCCTCCTGGGCAAGACTGAAATTGCAGAGATTTGCTTTTTAAGGATTTATTTTTTTAGTTATAAAAACATATGCAGTATCTGTCAGATACTGCAAGACAAAGACATTTCCATCCCCTGTTCTTTCAACAACTTCTTTTGTGACTTTGAGCAAGTTCCATCATATTTTTTTTTCCTCTTTCAAGTGGAACAGAATTGAGCCTTTGCATTAGCCATTATTTTGAGGTCTTCACACGGCAGCCTATTATTATAACAGAGAAACATCTGCATCCATTTAAAACATCATTTCCTGCTATAAAAATATCCCTGCAGCTTTGCAGATTCCTATAAATGTGATTTATCTAGGGTTAATGGAGAAGTACCTCTATTCAGGGGGAAAAAAAAAAGAGGGGGGCATTGTTTGGAGAGTATTAAAAACCCCTATAGTTAAAATTTGTAAAGGCTTCAAGTGTCCTTATGGCATTGCCTTTCCTTAAGAGGACAACAGAAGGTACTCCTTGTGCAAAGCTTTGGTTAGATGGGACATGCCATATTAAAAAAAAAAAACACCCAAAAAACCAAACCCCAAGATTTATCTTATTGCCCTATGCATACCTTTTATAGGCAAAGCCTCACACAGCCAGGTACTTACAAACAAGCTCAGATTTAAAGCCACATTCAAAGGTATTTTGAGCAAGTGTGGTATAGAAGAGGTCAGTGAATGTTTACACAGAAGTATGAGTTATGTCTGAAATGAAGATACACCCTGATTCTCAGACAGCTCTTGGACTGCAAAATAACTGTGCAGTTCCAGCAGCGGTGAATGACGTAAAAGCTAAGTGTCTAGTGAGAAATTCTACAGGATTTTTTTCTTTTTCTTGAATATACACATCTCAGCACTACTGAAGGGAGCTTTGAGCAACGATTGTAAGATTTGCAGTTTGTTCAGCAAAGCAGCAAAACTGCAGAGGTTTCTTTGAGAGTTTTCGAGTTGTAAAATTTGAAACAGGCTTTATTGTTTCCCAGTGATGGATAGAACTGGGAAGAGCTCCCACCCAGCTGTTACTTAGAAGCTGTGAGAAGTATGACATACCTCAGCCTACAGAGAACATAAATGTCGAGAGGATTTGAATCGCATGTCATGACCATGCCCTGCCATACTCTTGTCTCTTCCCAGGTTCCGTTGGCGAAGGCGGTTGGTGGTGATCTCTGCTCCCAGTGATGAGGACTGGGCTTATTCCCAGCAGCTTGCTGCTCTCAGTGGACAAGCCTGCAATTTTGGTGAGTCAAAAGAAATTACACTCTTGCTTCCTTAAGCCACATCCTGCCTGGTGATGTGGATTCCTTTGCTCAAGCCTGAACCTAGACAGTCTGAGGAGTCTGACAACTAAATGGTTTGCTGTATCTTCTCCAAATCCAAATGGAAAAGACAGTGCTACGCAGGTTAAGACAGCTGAGACCACTAAACAAAGTGCTCCCTGGAATCATCTGTTTGAACAGTTTAGCAGTCCAAAGCTTCTCTCCAGGCTTGTACTTCAGGAGATCAGTTATATTTTCTATTTCTTACCGCACAAATTAACAACGTAAACACAATGCTTTGGGAAGGGCAGATCCACTAATACCCAGCTCAGAAATGGGCCAGGTATCAAGGAGATGCATGGACATCAGGCTGGTTTCTTTCCTTTGTTGTTCCTGCTTCATTGCCAATATCTGTAAAACTATGAATAGAAGCCAGTATGACCCAGTAAGAATCTTCCCAGCCCTCTAACTGGGCAAGATACAAATACATAGTGGAGAGAGATGGGCTCCTCCAGGAGGCAACTAAGAGCAAGAGCCAGAAACACTATTCTAGATTTCCATTATGAAGCCCAGAGAGACTTAGTTCTCACCTCAGGTTTCTAGCAATGCTAATACAGTACAGGGCCTAGATTTGACTCATACAACAGAATGAAACAGGTCCCATACAAAAGCTACTATTTCAATATACTTCAGTTGTGCTTGAAGGGAGATCTCTGCTGATTCATTATCACCTGACTTTTATTCAGAGCCTCAGCATTGTCAGGTTTGGTAACTACCAGAGTAAACAGTGATATGGATGTGTAAAATGCTTTCTAAAGAATGGAATGTAACCAAGACAGTTAATCGTTCCCATTATTTGATATAGATGAGTGTAAAATTCTTTAGAAGATGGAATGTAACCAAAACAGTTAATTCTTCCCATTATTTGATATGGATCAGTGTAAAATTCTTTAGAGAATGGAAGGTAGCCAAAACACTTAATTCTTCCTATTATTTGCTAGAGACAGCTGGAAGGAGATCCAATGAGTTCCTAAAGCATTTGTCCTCCATGGATGTTTTTACCAAGTGATAATTTTCCAAGCATCTTACCTCTAAGTCACAAAAAACAATTCCATCAAAGATTTTGTAGGTCATTAAGGAACAGCTTCTACAGCCCCCAAGGTCTTTCTTCAGAGCAGTGGCAATAGTCCAAGTCTCTGACCAGAGCAAATGAAAGAAGTCAATGCCCATCATAAGTCATTCCCTGCAGTCATTTGGAATTTGACTACGTATAATTACTTTGTTGCTGTTGAGTACGTCAAGTAGCAGCTTTACTTATCACAATCCCCTCCCTGTTCCCTGTTTTGGGGGGGTGATGTAGCCGTAGCAATCCACCTAAAACAGAGAGCCATTTGATGAGACAAATGGGGCATGAACCTCGATACTGCTTCAGCAATGGAATTCCAGAAATGTGGAGGGCACAGAATCTCGGCGGTGTTTTCAGTAGTCCTTTATTACAGCGTTGATGAATCCCCAACATTACAGAGTCTCAGAGTTCACTTACAGGTGAAGCAACTAATAGAGTCATAGAGTCACCTGCAAAAGAAGTCCTGAAAGCCCTTAACAGACAAAGTAGCTAACAGCAGCAGCAGAAGTCCCAAGCAGCATCCCTACACTGAAGCCCTACCCAAAATCCCTAACCAAAGAAGAATCTATTGCCCGAAGCATCTGATTTTTATATACTGTATTTTACGCCGAACCAGTAAAATCCAACTACATATATAAACCAAAGCATGCTCCCAATGAAAGGTGCCAGCATGGCAGGAGGGCTGGCTCTGCACCATGTTCCAATCAAAGGTGCCAACATGTAAGGATGTTGTTCTTGGCACATGTAGCGTGCAATTGGTCAGCTAAAGAGTCATGCACTCTGCACACGTCCAGCAGCTGTTTGCAGAACAGTGGCTGCAGCATTTACTAGTGAAAAAACAGTGCAGGAACATTCTGAATTTGGGGAATGGCCTCTGCAGTTTAGTGGTGTTCTGATGTTTGCATCCCTATGCTACAGAGCCACACCAAATGCTCTTGTCTCTGGGACACTAGAAACAGCTTTTGTGCAACTGATAAGGCAGTTACTCAACACAATAGCTTATTCCCATGGTTGGGACAGGTGATGTGACTGGCAGAGACTCCATAAAGATCAATTAACTCTTTCTCCTAGGCTGGTGGCTTATACTGGATCCTAATTTAACATGCACAGATCTGGTTGATTAAACTGAAGTCTGTCCAAGAATGAGCAGAATTAGCTGGTCTGACCCAGAACCTTCTTCATTTCCTCCACAGGTCTGCGCCATATAACTATCCTCAAATTGCTAGGACTTGGAGAAGATATTGGAGGTGTCTTAGAGTTGTATCCAATTAATGGTAAGTGACTGTTTCCAGTTTCTTCAGTACCACCTATGGAGAGCATCACATAGGGCTGAGTGTTTCTTTGCTATAATTTCTTTAGAGGGATGGGCATGACTGGTTTTCTCTTTCTTTTTGCTTTTCTTAAGAAACTAGGTAAGACATAAGCAAAAAGCTGTCTTGGTGCTCCTGTGCTAAGCATTATATAGCTTCTTCAGGAGCCCAAATACCATCTGGAGGTCATCTCACATCTCTAAACAGGCAGTCCCAAATACAATCTTCTGCCTGCCTTACTGTCAAAGACAATGGGATGTCTGTGCTCAAGATTAATCAGGGGTAATAGAAACACAGACTTGGAGAATTCTCCTATAGAGGTCCTCACTCACCTTCATTGAATGGTTTGGCCTGGGAAGGACTTTTTAAGATCATCTAGTCCAACTCCTCTGCAATAGTCAGGGATACCTTCTACTTAATCAGGTTGCTCCAAGACCTGTCCAATCTGATCTTGAACACCTTCACTGATAGAGCATCTATAACTTTCTTTGTGCAACCTGTTCCTGTGTTGCACCATCCTCATCCTAAAAAAATTCTTTTCCTTTAATCTAAGTCTACCCTCTTTCTGTTTAAAGCCATTACCTCTTGCCCTGTCTCTATGGGCCCTTGGTGAAAAGTCTTTCTCCACCTTTATTAGAAGTCACCTTTAAGTGTTCCACTTGCATCCCAGCAGGCTACTTCAGGTAGCTATTATTAGGAGACCTTACAGCCAGAGTATATTTCAAATGCTATAGGTTCCTCTAACACCTACTCCAAACAACTCTCTCTATCAGTGGAAGAACAAAGAGGAAGAAGCTTATTTATCCCATCACCATTCCTACTGCTTTGTGTATGAAAGCATCTTGGTCCTTCCACTGCATACAATCAAGTCCATGCCTAAGAAAGAATAAGAGACAACACAGGTGTCATACTTCTTCCATCGACACTCTTACAGCCTCTGCTTTTCACTGAAGGACTTCAGTGGTGTCCCTCAAGAGTCAGTGCTGGGACCAGTGCTGTTTAACATCTTTGTCAGTGACATGGACAGAGGAATCGAGTGCACCCTCAGCAAGTTTGCAGATGGCACCAAGCTGTGTGGCACAGTCGACTTGCTAGAGGGCAGGGATGCCATCCAGAGGGACCTGGACAGGCTGGAGAGGTGGACCTAGGCCAACCTCATGAAATTCAACAAGGCCAAGTGTAAGGTCCTGCACCTGGGTAGGCACAATCCCAAGCACAACTCCAGGCTGGGTGGGGAATGGCTGAGAGCAGCCCTGAGGAACAGGCCCTGGGGGTCTGGGGTGATGAAAAGCTCAAGATGAGGCTGCAGTGTGAGTGCAGCCCAGACAGCAACTGTGTGCTGGGCTGCAGCAAGAGCAGTGTGGGCAGCAGGGCAAGGGAGGGGATTCTGCCCCTTTGCTCTGCTCTCCTCAGACCCCACCTGGAGTCCTGTGTGCAGTTCTGGAGCCCCCAGCACAGGAAGGACATGGAACTGTTGGAGCGGGTCCAGAGGAGGCCACGAAGATGCTCAGAGGGCTGCAGCAGCTCTGCTATGAGGACAGGCTGAGAGAGTTGGGGCTCTGCAGCCTGGAGAAGAGAAGGCTTCCAGGAGACCTTAGAGTAGCCTTCCAGTATCTGAAGGGGGCCTACAGGAAGGCTGGGGAGGGACTATTGACAAGGTCTTGCAATGACAGGACAAGGGGCAATGGGTTTAAACTGGCAGAGGGGAGATTTAGACTGGATGTTAGGAGGAAGTTCTTTACAGTGAGGGTGGTGAGGCACTGGCACAGGTTGCCCAGGGAGGTTGTGGCTGCTCCCTCCCTGGAGGTGTTCAAGGCCAGGTTGAACGAGGCCTTGAGTAACCTGTGCTAGTGGGATGTGTCCCTGCCTATGGCAGGGGGTTGGAACTAGATGATCCTTGAGGTCTCCTTCCAACCTTACCATTCTATGATTCTATGACCTTGGTTATCGTCCCTATTTAGTAAGATCAGCAGATCTCTTTTCAATTTATTTGCCCTGAACATGATCCCTATGACTTTGTTTGATATGCCTTATCTCTTGCATGGGGAAAAAGGCAAACAGTTAATCCCTATTTATCCCTGCAGCAATATTAACAATGTGGTAGACCTCTCCCCAAATCACTTATTTTATAGACTTCTGTCTTTACTTGGTCATCTCTCATACAGAGTTCATTCCAATCTGTGATCAACTTTGTTTCCTTTCTGACTTTTTTCACCAGTTCTACCATACTTTTTTGAGGGGAACCAGAATTTCATGCAGTGTTCAAGATGCACACAAACAACAGGTTTCCATAGTGACATAATAATATTCTGCTTTGTTTGTTATTATTTTCCTCGTGTTTTATAACAGCTGTTTTGGCTTTTGACCATTAGCCTTTCAAAAAACTGTTATAGCCCCAAGATCTCACTGCCACATGGCAGTCATCAGAGTTCACCATTTCTTACACAGAGTTAGCAAATTTTTCACCATGTGCATCATTTTACTTCAACCTGAATAAAATTCCTTCCATAATTTTATTGTCCAGTCACAAAATCTTACGAGGGTCTTCTGCAATGCTTCACAATCATCCCTTGCCCTTACTACTCTGAGCATCTCCACATTCTCACTACACTTCCTGACCCTCATACTCATACCTAATGTGCATAATTTACAAATATATTGAACACCACCAATCTCAGCAGAAAAAATTGCAGAACGTCAGTGGTGGCCTCCCTCCACTCTAGGAACTGATCTTTCACTCCCATCTGGTTTCTGCTTTTCAACCAAGCTTTCTTTTGAAGCCTTCTGGAAATCCACAAAGCCTATAGCAGCCAGACCACCCTTAGCCACCTACTTGATCTCCTTTAGAGAATCTCAGCAAGATTGTAAAGCAGGATGCCACTTGTAAGATTGCTGTTGCCAAGCCAAGTATGTATGTGTGTCTGTGCGTATGTATAGGTGCCCAGTTGTCTTAGTTGTCTTGCAGTTTCTACTCATTTACCTAACACTGACTTCACACTTACAAGCTTGGAGTTCACCAGGTTTTGCTAGAACATGTATTTTAAAGTGACCATGATGTCTACCACATCCCGTATCTCAAGGGGGAAGCTCTATGTTGCCACTGATGACCAGCAAATTCATCCTGCAGTTCTCCACATTGTCACAATTCAATTCTTGTGATTTCCTTGACTGTCTTTCTCACATATCCCCTCAGTGACCCAAGCTGCACAGAAGCCAAAGAAGTGTATGTGTGTTGAATGACAAAATGGTGTGCCATAGCCTAGTAGCTTCAGTCCAACTAACCTAACAAATACATCTTTAGTTCACAGTGGAGCAGCTTCATTTTGGAACCAGGAAATCCTGAGCTTGCAAATTACAAGTATCTGACATGGCTGTATCCTATTTCATGTTGCTAACTCACTTACCTACTATCACTATTGCCTAAACAAAATATCAATGCTGGTTTTATGTGATCACTTCCTAGGAAGCTCTACTGTAGACCGAGAAGATATCCCAGCTCATTTGGTGAAAGATATCAGAAACTATTTCCAGATCAGCCCAGAATATTTCTCCATGCTTCTGGTTGGTAAAGATGGAAATGTCAAATCCTGGTATCCTTCTCCAATGTGGTCTATGGCAATTGTGTATGATCTGATTGACTCCATGCAGCTTCGGCGACAGGAAATGACAATTCAGCAATCTCTTGGCATGCAGTGCCCAGATGATGAGTATGGTGGGTATGGGTACCATAGCTATCACCAAGGATACCAGGAAGGTTACCAAGATGACTACCGTCACCATGGAAGTTATCACCATGGATATCCATATTGAAATGAGCAACTTAGCCTCCAACTGCCTTGTGTCTGTCTTCTAATAGCTATCCAAGCAATAGGTGGCCAGTTGCAGAAAGTCCTCCTAGGCCACCATCCATGCCTCATTCCTCCACTGTTCAATCAAGGAACTTTGGTTACTTGCCTTCTCCAAAACACAGAAGCCTTTACAGTGAAGCAATTCAAACCTGTAGTATCGAAGCTTTAAACAATAAAGACTCCTTTATATTTTTAAACTTTTATAAACAAAGGGCATCAGCAAGTGCTGTTTGTATTAAAACCAACCAACCAACCAACCAACAAAACCCAAAACCCACAGTCCCAGTCCATGGACACTACCGTAGGGCAGGACAAAAACTGTCCGACAAATCTCGCAATGCTCTTCTTAGTATTTTTTTCTAAGGAGGAAAAAATAAGTATATTTATTGGAAAGTGAGATTGCATTGTGCTCATGAAGAGGTGCAAAGAATCACACTTCAAGAATTTCCCAGAAAAGGAAAATTTAAGAAAGAAGCATGGTGCAAGCTCTTTAATAATAACAGCAATAATAATAAAATCCTTTTGAAGTACCTTGTCTAAAAAGACAGCTTCCCTTCTCAGTGCATTAAGATTGTAATTAGCAAACTCTGTCAATGAAAATGAGAATTTCTGGCTATGGCAGGATTCGTTCCAATAAAACACAGTGTAAAGTTCTTAACTATAAAGCTTGCTGCACACCCATTTATTCTTTTAGTTGGAGTCCCTCTTCTCTTTAGGTCCTCCTCACATGGCAGTTAAATCTGAGTTCATGAAAGCCAAGTGGAAATACCAACCACAGGTAACATTGCCTGAGATACAGATACCTGAAAAGCATTATTTTCACCAGGAAAAAAAAAAAAACCTCATTCGCAAATATTTTACATCAGTTGTAACCATATAGAGAGCTCTATGACAATGTTTTTAATTAAACTATTGCTCTAAATTTCAATTTTACTTCTATCTCTTCTTCTCTCAGTGGGAAAAAAAAAAAAAAAAAAAAAGGTAATTTAGACTGTTTATAGAGCTACCTGGGAATAATTTTATCTGCTACTAAACCAGTTCTACTTCTACCACACTTTATGAAATGGTTTTCTTCTCCCTTCTCATTGGTGTCTTTGGGCATTATATTTATTGCACCAGGTTACTCCTGTGAAGGCAGAGCTGCACTCATTGCCATGCTCTCAACACCACATGTGTCAGATTTTTAAACATTAATGGTCCAGCAGAAAGACTTAGAAACATCCTGAAGTCAACATGCAAGCCTTCATAGTGACACGGTGGTCCCTTCTGATGTTGAAGGCATGCATGACCAGTCACATTTCCTTTTATAATCAGAGACATGAGTCCACACACCATGTAAAGATATATGCAACAGGGCACTTAATACCTTTGCCATCACAGCAGTAGCACAGGAATAGAGAGAAGCTACAACTCTAAGCTGGACAGAGCATAGCCCACAGTTTGAGTTTTAGCATTATCCAGATTTATTTATTTCTTGTCTCAGATGAAAACAGCACTGGATAAAACAACAATTTCACTCAAAATCAGGTGGCTTTTTTAGAAATGTAGTGACAAAAGATCAGACTTTCCTCATCCTCCTTCATGTCAGAAAGGTGGGCAGATGTGGAGAGGTTACACGACCTGGCCAGTTCTTTAGCTTTACAAACCTGGTTACCCTCTGGGGCAGGCTGCCCTCCATGCCACAAGGTCTAGTCTGCACAGGGTATGACTTCCAATTTACCTCTCTCAGGTGCCTGGAGCGAAGTTGGGGAAGGCAGGATTTTACAAAACCATTCTGAGATGATTGTGAGTGGCAGTGAGGCTGGAACTAGATGATCCTTAAGGTTTCTTCTGACCCAAACCATTCTACACTGCTGTCTACAGAGCTTCCAAGCTCTCAATAACTATTGCATCTCCAAAACCAAAAGAAGTGGACAGAGAAATTTAAAAAACAGAGAGGAGCTGCAAAAATAATTGCAGAATTGGAAGGTTTCTAGAAGAAACTGGGAGGTCTCATAGCTCAGTTTTAGAAAATAAGTGCTTATTGGATCAGTGTATTATGGTCAACTGCCTCATTTGCCTACAGGAAAAGCAGAGGGAAGTGCACCAGATGTTCTGTAGTGTCCTTTGGTGTGTTTCCTTTCAGGTGTTCATTTCAATTTTTCTGTAATCTTATTTTTTTTATCTCAAGTCTTTAAATGAAAGTATTTTAAACTCACATTACAAACCACAGAAACTAAATGTCTTGTGCTGAGCAGGAGACAGTTAACTTACAAGAGAGTGCAACACCTGATCCAAATAGATTCTTTTTTTCCCTTCCTCCTTTTCTGAAGCTAAGCTGTGCAAGTACCAAACCCAGCCTAGGCATTCACTGGGAGTTGAATTGAAAAGACAACTCCAAACAAGTTGTCCATATACAAGGGAGGTTGGGGATGGCTCTTAACCAAAACTATATGCTCAAGTCTCAAGCATCCACAGAACATCAGAATGACAGTATTATACTGCATTCTGGGGCTAATTCCTGCCTTCGTTAAAATTGGCTTATAACTTCCAAAAAAAAAAAAACCACCCCAATGTTTACCAATGATTTAAAATCCTAATTTTGTAACCTGCCTCTTCCAATGGAAAACTAAAAGCAAAACCTAAAGGAACAACAAGCCAAATATCCTTTCAACTAGAACACATAGCTATTTTGAAGACTGTAAGTATTCAGGAGCTACAGTACTCCAAATACAGATTTCATTTGGAAAAAAAGGCAAATCAAATCCAAAGCACTGAACCTGTCCATGCAGGGTCACTCTGAGGACAGGCTTACTGAGATTATTTCTACAGTCTTTGGCAGGAAGATTCTATATGGTAGAAAGCAAAAGGTCTTTTTTCTTATATGTATTTCTGGAATTTGATTCAGCTCCATGATGGCCATTTTCATCCACAGGCTTTAGTTGGTTTGTTATTTAAAAAAAACCCAAAGACGCACATATCTGTCATCCTGGGAGGTTTTGTGAACTATTTCCTCTAATCTGGAGAGAGGAACATAACAAAGCCTCCCCAGCAGCAATTAAGTCGGGACATTTGTGAATTAGGGCTCTAAATCACAGCTTAGATATAGCTCCCTGCCCAATGTATTCACTGTAGTCTATGTGTCAGACTAATGCTGCTGTCCAAAAGCCGCCTCAGAAATTTCCTTATTGTCATTTCATAGAATCATAGAATGTTGAGGATTGGAAGTGTCCCTCTGGAGATCATCAAGTACAACCCCCCTGCCAAAGCAGGAGCACCTAGGGCAGACCACGCAGAAATGCATCCAGGTGGGTTTTGCAGGTCTCCAGAGAAGGAGACTCCACAACCTCTCTGGGCAGCCTCTTCCAGGACTCTGACACCTCCACAGTAAAGAAGCTTCTCCTCATGTTGAGGTGGAACTTCATGTTTCCAGCTTACACCTGTTGTTTCTTGTCCTCTTACTGGGCACTACTGAAAAGAGACCGGCACTTTCATCTTGAAACCCACCCCTCAGATATTTATAGACATTAATAAGATATCCTTTCAGCTTTCTCAAGACTAAACTGGCAGAGGGGAGATTTAAACTGGATGTTAGGAGGAAGTTCTTTACAGCGAGGGTGGTGAGGCACTGGAACAGGTTGCCCAGGGAGGTGGTGGTTGCTCCCTTTCTGGAGGTATTCAAGGCCAGGTTGGACAAGGCCTTGAGTGACCTGTACTAGTGGGAGGTGTCCCTGCCGATGGCAGGGGGTTGGAACTGGATGATCCTTGAGATCCCTATGATTCTATGAAACTGCTCCAGTTCTCTCAGTCTTTCTTCAGCAGAAAAACAGTTAAGTTTTTTCAACATGGAGTAGGTCAACAACCACACAGCTGGAAATACCTAATCAAGCAGGATTCACATGATCTGTTTGATACATATAAGGTTGTGCAGCCACTCAGCAAGATCTGGATAGAATGGAGAGATGGACAAAAGGGAATCTAATGAGGTTTAACAAGAATAGGTGTTGAGTCCTGCCCCTGGATAGAAACAACACCATCCACCAGTACAGATGAGGGGCTGACCTGCTGGAAAGCAGCTCCGTGGAGAAGGACCTTAGAGTCCTGGTGGACAAAAAGTTATCCACAGGACAGCAACGTGCCCTCGTGGCCAAGAAGGCCAATGGCATCTTGGGATGCACTAAGAAGGGTGCAACCAGCACCAGTGAGGTTCTCCTCCTCTTCTACTGGTGAAGTCACAAGTGGAGTACTTATTGTGTTTATTCTAGGCTCTCCAGTTCAAGAGGAACAAGGAACTACTGGAGAGAGTCCAACAGAGAGCTATGAGGATGAAGTGACAGGAGCACCTGTTTTATGGGGAAAGGCTAAGACCCAGGGCTGTTTAGCCTGGAGAAGAAATGACTGAGAGAGTATCTTATTAATGTTTATAAATATCTGAAGAGTGGGTGCCAAGAAGGGGCCAATCTCCTTTCAGTGGTACCCTGTGATAGGGCAAAGGACAACGGACACAAACTGGAACACAGGAAGTCCTACCTCAACACAAGGAGATACTTCTTTGCAGCGAGGGTGACAGAGCACCGAAACAGGCTACTTAGAGAGGTTGTGGAGTCTCCTTCTCTGGAGACTTTCAAAACCCCTCTGGACCCCTGTGAGACCTGCCCTAGGAGATCCTACTTTGTCAGGGGGTTTGGATTAGATCTCAAGAGGTCCCTTGCAATCACCACCATTCTGTGATTCAATGCAACTATAGAATAGATTCCACCCCTTTGCTAGTTAGGACTGCTCTCCAGCTGATGATTGTTTCAGTTGCATCCTCTAACAAGCCTCAAGTACAGACTGAATCTAACTACTGCCATGGACAATAAAAGTGCACAAAATTGCATGGTTACATTTTCAGGTGCAAACCCTCACCCATTTTTAGACAGCAGCTAACATTCCTGTTGCTGCAAAGGAGATGTATGGTTCACCTTCATTTTCAAAAGTAACCCTCCTAACCAATCCAACCTGAAGACAATTGAAAAGATTTCTACACATTAGACAGGACCAACTCAACAGTACAAGTGCTCAGATCCTTGGATCAACAGTTACAGAATCATAG
>WBNM01030305.1:0-46009 GCA_013399055.1 Ramphastos sulfuratus
CCCAACCTGGGACAAGTGTTCACCCATTTTAGCTAAATAAGAAACTGGCAACTTCCTTTGCCACAACACTGCTTAAGAGTCTCTCTCTGAATGAATGGAGTCTGGAATGGAAAACAGTAATCCATTACTGATCCTTCCCAGATGTGGCCTCTCTGCCTGTCATTATTACAATAAACATAACTATAAAACCCTTGCAACTTAGGTTAATCTTTTTAATGATAGTTTGATGCTTGTAAAGAGCTAATCTAATCAAAAGATCTCTAAAGACTCCACAGCTAATTAAAAAAAGGGTTGGATAGATGATCTTTCAAGGTCCCTTCCGACCCCTAACATTCTGAGATTCTGAGATTATAAGATTCAGTAGTACAAGAATCTAGTATTGACCTTTCTCAGATTTACCAAGCTGGCTTAGACAGAATGTTAGACGTGAAACTTCTTTTAATTGAATGAAGACTGAATTCTGGACTCTGTGAAAATTATTCCGTTTTTATGGTGCTCTGCTTCGCCGCTGAATTTTATCTAGGAAGATCAAATAGCAAAATTCTGCAAAATATTACAGTTCAGTAAGTGTCTTCACTGCAGTAGAGGATGAGGGTCTAACAGAGAGAAAATTAACTGCTTTAGCACGCTGAATCTCTCAGAAAGCATCTGACAGGCAGCCAAAAATGAAAACAGTAGACTGAATCAGCACAGGGGAAAAATTAACTTGACCTAGCAAAAAGGCGCTTCTGTAAAACAAAGAAAATGAGTGGCTGAACAAACAAACGTGTAAGTAGGTGTTGCAGAATCTCAAAGATACAGCAATCTGCCTTTGTATTAAAACCTTTTACATGGCAAGCACCAAATGTCAACCCATCGTGGACAGATTTTGGTTAAGTGAGAATGATTTTCTTCAGGTGCATTTGTAGTCACCATTTTTAAGGCTTTTCCAATTCTGCAGGTCTTGCTAGCTGAAAAATTAATCAGTCCTACAAGGGCAGGTGCTAGCAAGGCAATTGCTGTATGAAAATGTGCTTCATTTATTCAACTACAAGAACACCTTTCATGAAATGGATTATACACCCAGCTTTTACAATGCACTAATATATGTTTACTTGTTAAAGACTCTTCTCTGAAAAAAATCTGAAAAAATGAACCATTTCATCAAGATGAAGAGGAAGGGAGGAACCTTCCTGTGCCAAATTAAAACACAGAGACATAATGTTAGAGAACATTTAGTTACTTCTGATCTGTGCTCATTACTGAACAAGCCAGGATACATCAAGTTAAAAGAGTAGTCCTTGTACTGACCTCACCCTGCTTGTTACTTAATTTTCTTAACACCTTTCCCCTTGCTCCCCTCTGTCCCTCTCTCTGCACAAAAAGTATTTGTTTTCTAGAGGACAAATGCTGCTTCTCCTGTATTGATTGCATGCTTTGGCTTGAGTAAAATGTATGTGAACAGGATGCCTCAGGCTTCATTTAGGTGATGTGGTGCTAAACTTGTTTCTTGAACTGCAAAGTATTGCTGCAGCATGCTCCCAGACATGCTTCCAGGCAATTATATTCTTTCAGAATAAAAGGTTGCCAGCATCACCTCTTCCCATAAAGGACACTGGAATAAGCTCATAATCTACCTCGTTTTCCCTTCTCTCCCCAATTCTAAACTGTGCAAGACAAGACGATATTCAAATATCGCTTCACTAAAGATGATGTATACTCTTACATTTCAATTCCTGAGGGAAAAAAAACCAACCGAAACCCAATAAAATAAAATAAATATATAAATAGCATCATACCAACACTGAGCAGATGCAGTCTCCTTAATGGGGGGCTGACCATGTTTCACCGTGCATGCATCTTTTACAAATTCTCAGCAGAATCTGTTACTTGGTACAGATTCTTGAGTCAAAGTGACAGACTTCATATAAGACTGTACTGTTAAGCAGCAGGCTGGCAATGAATAAATGTCACTCAGGAGGTTAGACATACACAGCTGTAGAGATTGTGAAATTCAGTTTCTGTGCTGAAAAATAAATACCCTCAAAAAAAAAGGGGGCAGTTTTAGAGTAGTGACGTCCATGTCAATATAATAATCTTACCTTAAACATATGGGTTTGAACCTTCGTTATTTATGAATGACATGCAAAGAAAAATAAATCTTTTTTTGGAAACGAAAGCACAACAAAACATTTGCTGTTGCCCTGAATACTAATGATGGAAGACTGTTGCTATGGTGATGCTAATTTTAACGCTTTTGCCTGTGGACTTCATCTGAACTGCCCGTTTTAACTTTTGCAAATGTCATTTACAAAATGAAAACCCATTAATGACTGGCGAGGGCACAATGTTCCACTTTAATTAGAATAATAAGGAATGCTGATGCACAAAGTACAGGTTTGTGAATTGCTACAAAGCCCACACTGTCAAAATTAATTACCACTGATGAGGATTTTGTTCCTTTTTTTTTTTTTTCCTTTCAAAGGAAGCTTTAGGATAATACAACCATGGGTTGATTTGGAGTTGAAAGCTGGCTCTCCTTTTAATATCAAGGTAGAATAAAGAAGTTTCCAAGGTTGACAGCATAGGAAAAAGTACAGCAGATCTTTGAACTGTGACTGAGCCATGCTAAATGAGCACCAATTCCAGTGCAAAACCTGCTGGGAAAAATAAAATACTTCTGAGAGAAGTATCCACTCAGAAAACCAGTTAGAATTTCCAAGAGATTGTATTTTTTAAGAATTTAAAAATACAAGTTGAGGACAAGAAACTAGGTTCTAGAATATGATTCTGGTTTGGCTTGGTGGGGTATTGTTGTGACTTATTAATTGCCATGTAGATGATATTTAGGAAAAACAGTGTAGACATCAGTGGCAATCTCTTTTGTAGTGCACTAGGGCCATGCAAATTAGAACAGATTCCTTGTGAAAAGGGAAAAAAAGTTGCAACTACCATTTCTAATTTGGGGCAATTATCTGAGCATATAAAATGGGTGCTATGTTGCTAAAGGCATTTCAATAGTGAGGAAAATGTATTGCAATGAAAAGCATCACAGGCAGCTGCCAAGAGTACATTATTCAGACTAATTGTTATTATTAAATATCTCCATTGTAGTCCTGCTTAAAGAATTTGGAGTTGAGATCTATTGTATTGCATAGTGTATTAACAGAAAAGAGTCTTCCCTTCTCCTGTGACTTGATTTGTCTTTATGCTGCAGCACTGTTTGAGTGTGAGCTCACTGGAAATGCAACTGGCATGAGGAGGAATACCTGCTAAAAGATTTTTATGAATTCTCATTCAAGAGAGGCTGTGGTTTAACAACCTAGTCAAACTTTCTTCCAGCAGCATTAATATGAAATTCATCCTCAATCTGTTAGTATGCTTTAGTGCTGGTTTAAAATAGCCTGGCCAATTTTGCCCTTGACCTGTTAGCTATTGGGAAAGCTACTGTACTCTCATACAGATCTGCACTCATTATGGATTCCCACTCTTTTGTACAAACATAAATACAGGGGAAAAAAAAAAAAAGAAAAAAAAGATTTCACTGAGAATGGTTGTGTCTGCTGAGTCTGATTTTAACTGTAAGTTTTTGGGGTTTTTTTTGCTAGTAATGCGTTTCCTCAGAACTTACTTTCCTCTTGCTGCTTGGTATATGCTTGGTTGGAATTCATAGCAAGCCAGAAGCAAACAGTGTTTAACAAATGTGGAGCTGATGTGTGTTGAACTGACACTGTAAACTAAGTTAGGTAGCTTCCCAATATTGTGAGGCTACAGAGGTTTGGGATTTGTGGAATTAATGAGATTCATCTGAAATAAAGAAGAGAATTTGAGATAACCATCTCCCAGAAAATTGTTACTAAACCTCATTACCAAGACAGTTAGCTTTTTATAGTTCCATCTCCAAGCTCCTCAGACAAGAAGTGGTGTTTCTGACAATGTCAGTCAGTCCCTACCAGCACCGATGGACAAAGAATTTAAGGGAGTTTAAGTTAATGGAACCTGCTGGCACAGGGACTTCTGTGGCATCTAGATCACCTCAGCCTTCTTTGTGACAGGTCAGATAACTGGATAAGAAAGGAATATTTTTATTGTCCTTTGAAAGTCTCCATTAATCCACGAAAGCATAGGAAAAATATCTGCCTTTTGTGCAGAGGTAGTAACAAATTGATACTGTGTTAAGTAACCAAGCACAAAAAGATGATCCAAAATGTACTCCGATGGACAGAGGCAGTGCCACAACTTTAAGTTCTTCTCACTTATCTCTCTATTCATGCAACAAGATATTCTAGGCTATTATAGCTAATTTTATGAGTACTGGTAATACAGTGAACACAAGCATCTTTTTAATGAGCAAGTAATGGCTGAGGCTGAATTAGATTACTGCTAATCAGTGCCTGAATATTAAGTAAAAATCTCAGAAGATGACAATTTTAAGGAGAAATCAGAATTAAAAAAATATACTTGGTTTTTGGTGCAGGAAAAGGGGATAAAATGTTTAAAGTACAAGCAACATTAAATGTGTAAGTGAGCATAAAGTGCACGTAGGAGAATGAAAGGATAGCTAACCAAGGCAGCAAAACATTGTGTGAAATGGTGAAAATGTCCACAGAGAAACTCTGAGGTTTGAAAGAAAACATTTATTTTGGTCTTTTTGAGCTTGGGACTTAATAACATTCTAATGAGGAATACTGTAAAGAAAACAGGAAAGAAATCTGTGATTACCAAGTTGCATTAACAACTAAATAAAACAAAAGTCTGAAAGCAGAAGCACTGGGCTTGCTATAGGGATATGCCCAGGGACTGAAAAATAAATGCGGTCCTAAATACGAAGAGGGTGGTGGGCTGGAGGCAGGTGGGAGGAGTGGCTCTGCAAAAAGGATCATTAGAAGGCAAGGGGAAGATGCAGAACAACTGGCTGGTAAATTATTACAAGTCAAAGCCTGCCGACAGGCCAAGAGAAGACAAGAAAGGACAACAGGAAGATGGTTTGTTGGTGGAATGACCTAGAAGAATGTGAACATTGAAAAGACTCTTGGAGCTGGACAACAGGAAATTGTTAATGACCTTATTAAGAGCTGTTTTAGTGAGAAAAGACTACAGAAGCTAGAAAAGACAGTCCAGGGAAAAAACAGGGACTGGAACCAGACATGAATTCCAGGAAAAAAGAGTTTAACAGAGTTCTGACACTGTCTGAACAGTGTCAGAGGAGACTTTCTGTTTTTTCCCTCCGTCAAAGACAGTCCTGAAGAAAAAGAATCCCATGTAAGAAAATAAGTAACAGATAAGCTTCAAAGAAAAAAACATCACTAGAAATCTAAAGTTTTGAACAGGTCATTTGGATATGCCTCTGATGTCTGAGGGGCTGAAAAAGAAGTTAAGCAAATAGGCTTTATCTCTACCATCCAGCTATTTGATGTTCTACGTGTCATTCTTGTTTTGAAATACATTATCTGGAACCCATCAAGAAACTTGCTATGACCTCAGAGAAAATTTGTTGCAAACAAGACTTTTCTCCCTCAAACCATGTCATTAAACTCTATTTCTCTCACTGCGACAAGTGCTTTGAGTTGTTAGGGCTGCACATTAGTACAGCATCGGCATGGCGAATGTTCTTCCTTTGTCAGGAACAGGCCATATGGTCTGTCACTGGCTGAATTTTCCTTCTCTTCTTTTGGCTAGCTTTTATGTACTACTCACAAATTAAAAAAAAACAACCCAAACCCAAACCTACAACCACACTGAAACTGAAGATGGTTTGCGTGGGTAGATTGGTATAAGTTCAGTTTAGGAATGCTTCAGGAAAAGGGTATCATCTAGCCACAACAAAATTCAGAGCTGTCTAATGCGCTTTTCAGTCACCTCAAAGTACTAAATACAGCTGTCACTAGAGCCAGCTTTCCTTTTGTGCTTCACGTCAAATGCAGTTATGAAAATCATGGGGTTTCTTTTCACAAAAAATACAGTAATTTTCGAACTATAGACGCAAGTTCTCTCTTTTCAGTGGATCTATTATTGTGAGGGTTATCTTTTTTAAGAAAACATCAAATACAGGTTTGGGCTGGTGAATATCTCTTAATGAAGTCCAGTTACAGAGGTGAGCTTAATATTTTAAACTGTTTAATTTCAGAAAGCTTTTAGTGAGCCTGAACTAGCCCTTGTCTTACAAAAGACACACTGAATATCAGCATTGCATCCTTAAAGCAAACTTGATATTCAGTGATTATGTTTCTATAGTCAAGATTCAGCAACACACAGCAATAAAAAAAAAGTTAAAAATTGAACATCACTGCTGTAGCTACAAGCTGATAAACACAGAATAAAATACTTCACATGAGAAGTTCTCACATACTAATGAAATTTGCTCAGTAACACTGGAAACTGCATTATGACTGGAGCTGGTCATAAAATGGAAGCAGAGGATGTTTTTGAGCACAAAACTAAATGAAATGCAAAATAATGACATGCAAAACTGTAATCAGGGTGCTAGAAAACATATCATAAATGCAGGCTTGTTTACTTTAGAACTTTTCTAAGTTTAACTGTTTAATCACATTTATCAAAGTCAGTATATGATTTATAGATTCCAGAGATTCTCAGCAAACATAGTTAAAAGACCCTCACCGAGAAGAATTTTGCTTTAAATTCTTTTCAAATCCTTCCTTAAGTCTTTGGGCAGAGGTAGCAGCAGGATACACTTATGTGCATATAATATGTTATTTTGACATTAAGATTCCTATCAAATCTGCATTTCTGAGCCTTCAGGTGAAGTTTTAGTTGAAGGGAGATTTGTCTGCGAGTTTACTTCATATTGCCATTGTCTCTATAAGTATATCTGAAACTAAATTAGACACAGATTTCCTGAGGGACATTTACAGTCTTGTCTGTGGCTGTGATCTACTTACTGCTGCTGCTGTTATTACAAGTATCTGGCAGCATCTGTGATTACTTTAACTTTTTCCATGGTTTTTCAAAGATGTGTAGGTGAGGGGTCAGCCAGTGTTGCCATTGATGAAGTCCTAAGAACAACTAAGCAGAATTAAATTGAAGACAAAATAGTAGATAAAAATCATTGATCTGTGAGGACACACATAGCTTCTGATTTTCTAATGAAGGTGCAGCTTTTCTGTGTTTCAGCATGCAGTAGAGTCCATTAGGCTTTTGCTACATTCTCTACAGCATTAAAATGTGTTATAAATTGGCTTGTAGAACCTCCAGGCTGGCAGACAGTGGATTGCAAAATGCTGCTTGCAAACCAAAATTATTTTAGTATTTCGGTATATTCGCTCAATTGAAATTTAATACCTTTTTCTCTTCCTCATATGTGTTTATTCTGTATTTCAGGTCACAGCAGCTAAAATACTGAAACAAGCCCAAGAAATTTGTATGACCATAGATCGTTTCATTACCATCTCCTTGAGCTGTTTATAGGCTATTTCCTGCTGCAAAGGTGTCTCCTAATTATGAACGAAGTGTTACACCCATGCCTCAGCTAGAAATGCTTTGGGCTGTAATTAAAATCTTAACATGGTGTTCTATGTTGGTGATAACAGGTGAGATAAATACAAAATGATCTGTTCCCAAGTCAAGCACAGTAGTTTCCCAGTTAGCCCTTCAAATTCTAACTTCATGCCTGCAACCTCTCCCTAGCAACTTTTTTAGTATGCTTCAAGCAGGATGACATAACCTTCAAGCACTGAGTTTTACAAGATTTCCTGCAATAATACAGATTTTCAGGGGAAAAAAAAAAAAAAAGAGTTAACTTTGTTAAAATAGAAGCACAATTAAATGTATGTTTGTCCCTCCCGTATTAGCTCTGCAGTACTAAACAGAAAAAGCATCTTGAAAAGCAAAACCAGGAGATGAGTACCAATTGAAAATTCAAACCGGCAATCTGCATATCTTAGGCCTTTCTTCTCCTACTTAATTGTTAAAATAATAGAAAGTTTTCTAGCAAATATCTATGTTAATACAAGCTACCTGAATAAGACCGAATTATAATGGGTTTAGATATTTAGATTCTTTTACAACCTTTATCTATAGCAAGAAAATGAAAATCTGGATTTTAATTCCCTCATTAATTTACCATAGAATTTCATCAACATAATAGCACGTTCACATCATGAAATGTGAAGTATAGAAGTGAAAAATGAAACTCATAGCAACAACATATTTACAACAGCCTTCATTCTTAGTAATTTATTGCTGTATTAAGTGAGTTTGTGTCTGTGGTAGTTTAAGACTTATTGGAACATTCCAACTGGGAAATTGGGACTTTCCCAAAAGCTCAGTGCAGAATGTAAATAAATTAAAGGATTGGTTGTAAGAAAAATAATAACGATAAAGTCTATGTCATTCATTGGTTTGCTAATTGAGATAAAAAGTGAGTGCATAAATGATTTTTTTTTCTCCCTGTCCTTCACTTCAGTCTCCTTGCAACTCTCTGCTTTGCACTGTTCCCCTTATCTCTGTCCTAACCTTCTCGCTGGTACAAACCAAGTGGGAGGCAATGGGAGAAGGGAGGGTGAGGGAGGAGGGAGTGCGTCCGGTTGCTGGAAACCCTTCTTGGCTTTGTCCAGGGGTGAACTTTTGTGTTATTTCTAAATCGTAAATATTTGTAAATATATTTTGCACATATGCATTGTATTATATGCTTTTAGATTTTTAGCTTGCTGTAAATACACAGCTTCATTTGCTTCTGAGGTGTCTGAGCTAGTCTGGTGATCTTATTTGGGGGTAATTTTCAACCCACCACAGTGTCTCTTTCAAAACCCTGACCTAAAATTTACATACGGCATCTATCCAAACAAATTTCCTGCTGGAAAACAGGACCTAGATACATGTAGTGAGTATGTTTAGGTACCAAAGTTTGATTTCTACTGCTACTCAGTAGGCTGTAGACACCATGTGGCAACTGTGCTAAGCTGGTTATAGAAAAATATGCTACTCGATAATGACTGTTGTGTTTTACCATAATCTCATTTTCTGAACTGAATTGCCATGGAGAAAACATGAACACTTGTCTCATCTAAATGACTTGAAAGGAAAGCAGTTCATTCAGAGATGCTGGGCAACCTGATCTAGTTGAAGATGCCCCTGCTTAATGCAGAGGGAGTTGGACTAGATGACCTTCAGAGGTCACTTCCAACCCAGACCATTCTATTATTCTATGATTCTATGTTGTGATGCCTTTTTTTTTTTGTTTAATGGTATGTTTTTTCTTAAATCATCAAGCCATAGATCTCCTAACACAAAAATTTGTTTGATGAACACTTGACATTTAAAACAAGTATGTAGCATGCAAGACACTACCAAACCTATACATCATGTCTGAAATTGTAATGTATCTTATAAATTTCAACTTTTCAATCAGAAAATGAGAAGTGAAACTAATATAGATGATTTGATCATTCATAACCTATTGGCTAGACTTTTAGCCTAAGTCTAAATGCAAACTTACTGATATTTATGCAGTTCTCAATTAATTTTAGGTTTGTCTTAGAATCTATGACTCTTAAGCTAGTATATATTCGTGGTTGATGTAAAGCTCAACATGAGCCCAGCAACTGTGTCCTGGGCTGCATCGAGAGCAGCGTGGCCAGCAGGGCAAGGGAGGGGATTCCGCCCCTTTACTCTGCTCTCATCAGACCCCACCTGGAGTACTGTGTGCAGTTCTGAAGCCCCCAGCACAAGAAGGACATGGAACTGTTGAAGGCTGGGGAGGGACTATTTACAAGGTATTGCAATGACAAGACAGGGGGCAATGGGTTTAAACTGGCAGAGGGGAGATTTAAACTAGATGTTATGAAGAAGTTCTTTCCAGTGAGGGTGGTGAAACACTGGCACAGGTTGCCCAGGAAGGTTGTGGATGTTCCCTCCCTGGAGGTGTTCAAGGCCAGGTTGGACAAGGCCTTGAGTGACCTGCTATAGTGGGAGATGTCCCTGCCTATGGTGGGGGGTTGGAACTAGATCATCTTTGGGGTCATTTCCAACCTAAACCATTCTATGTTACACAACTAAGTAGTTCTCAGGATTGAAGGTCTAAATGTAAGGATGAGCAGCTAATATCTGACAAGAAAAAAAAATCCCTGAAAAAGATTCAATAAGGAGAAAAATTGATCAAACAATTCATAGTTATGATTCAGTAAGTAAAGACCAAACAAATTGCTCAGGACAGGAAATGTGCCAAGGCAGATGGAGAATATTTTGAAAAATAGGAATTTATTGCAGTCTGAAGGAGAAGCAGCAACGCAGAAGGTCAGAGAGAGAACAAGTGCAAGAGATTCAGAAGCTTCAGTGAGTTAATTTTTGAAAAAAGGTCAATCTATGAAAAAATCTGACTTTGCCCTGACAGACAGGCCACCTACAGGAACAGAAACAGCACAGCTGATACTTCTCTGTGATATGATTCTCAAATTCTCTTGATTGTTGCCAATATGAGAACATTGCAGGCTGTGCATCCATAGCGAATACACTTGATGATGTAAACTGCACATGTCCATATCCACTGCTTTTTTCATTTGGATTGAAATGTGTGGTAAATCACATGAATTTTTATTATACTACTGCCTTATATTAAACTAAGATTATAGAATGGTTTGAGTTGGAAAGGACCTTAAAGACTATCTAGTTTCAAACTCCCTGCCATGGGCAGACACTTTCCAATACATCAGGTTGCTTAAAGCCTATCCAACCTGTCCCTGAAGAATTTCAGTCTATTACTTCTCTGTGCAACCTATTCCAGTGTCTCACTTCTTCCTTACATTTAATCTAAATCCACCCTCTCTCAGTTTAAAGCCATTGTCCCTCGTCATATCACTACAAGTCATTGTAAAAAGTCCCTCACTGGATTTCTTGCAGGTCCCCTTTAGGGGAAAAAAGAGAGAGTAGATGAAGAGAGATCACTTTAATTCTGACTCCTTTATAAGATGGATTAATTTTTTTCTCACGTGGAATGAGGACATAGTTTGCTTTTTTGTGGAGTTAGTTGCATCAGAACAGAGATTGAACCAAGGGCAACGCAGCAATGAATGTGGCAAGCACAACTTTGGAGAAACTGTCAGTCTTTGGAGAAAACAAAGGAATTATAAGGCTTCTTGATATAACAAGAATATGTAAAAAATCTGAGATATTGTTCCCCATTTCCTTGAAGATTTCATTGGACAGTTGTCAGAGGCTGCCTTTTCTTTGTCTGTCATCTAAATTAAGTATGTAATTGATCTTTAAAAAAAGAAATGTCTGACAGGCAAATCTTTCTATTTTTTCCCCCTTAATGTGTCTAATCTTTTCGAGTTCAAAGCATTCCACTGGAAATCAAACATAATTCCTATTTTCGAATCCTGCTCATTAACCGCACAATGTTTAAAACATGGGCTTGAAGTGTATGGCAATGAATTTTAGCTATCAGGAGCAGCTGTAAAATCTACTTTTTTATGGAAGATCTGGCATACACTCTATAAAATAGGACCATTTTGTATAGATGTCATTCAACTTTGTAAAAATTATATTGGCTGTGTCAATTTTGTATTCATTTAATTCAGTTGTTAAATGTAGCCAAGGCTACATTTAATAACTGAAGTAAAATGGAGCAAATAGAAAAGAAGCAAAAAGTAAAATTCAAGCAAAAATCACATTCAGATTACAATGCACATAACCATTTCAGTTACAATAAAAGTAAAATATTTGAGGTTACATAATTATGTTCTACTACTCTACAAAGATATGAACTCCTTGTACAGTACCAAAAGTTTACTTTTCATGCTATTGCCTATAAAAATAGTTCATTTATTACTTCCTACAGCTGGAAAACAGCGAGTAGCTGAATTTAATGCATTTAAAATGTTGATAAGTTCCTTTTAATCTAAAACTCTTACCCAGCTCATTACCTGCGTAACACACTTTAAGTTTTAACCTGCACTGATATGATCCTTGCACTAGTTAACCTCTCAGTAGTGTTTAATGCTGTTGTCTTTGTGAAAGTCTGAACTGAATTAGACAACAAAAAATTATTATCACCTTAAATATCAGCACTGTCATACCAAGAGGACCAAGTTCTCTAAGTGTTGTGTAAGTGCTCAAGGAAGCTGCTATCTGCTCTCCGCAGCAGGCTTCCATCAGTTACTGCTCCCAACAAGAGGCTACAGCCCTGCCCCCAGCCCCTGCACCAGCTAGGAAATGCTAAAATTGCTGCTGAATACTTATAATTCGTTTCAAAACAAATTAAATCCCCTTCAGTTACTTTGCATGTGAGGGCAGTAACTCCCTGCTGACAGATGGTAACGAAGAGCAGAACCACAGTATCTTCCCCAAGTGCTCTTGCTCAGTCAGCGGGAACACATCTGTTTATAACCTTCGCTTTCATTTTAAAGGTAGTTAAATTTCTCATTTATTTACAGGCTGAGTGTAAATTTTCCTGACAAGTTTTGGAACCAAGGCTTCACAGCCCTACACGTGATAAAGAAAAATGCTACGCTTGAGCAAACCTTTGAGAAACATCAGGTTTTTGTGCTAGACAGCATGAGAATTTATATCACAGAAAGGGAGACTGAAAAGTATTATACCTTTTCTTCACAATATTTTTGCCTTTTTTTTTTTTTTTAAATGGCGAGTTCATCACTGAAAGATCAAAATAGCTGTGCTTTTGAGAAACCAAAATAATACCTTTTTGTTACTTGGTGTGGTGGTTTGGCCCAGGTCCCCTTAAACAAGCCACAGAGTTCTCCAGGAGGACCAGAGAGGTCCAGGAGCTGGACCCCAGAAATCATTATTTTGTTATTCTATCACTTTGTAAGTGGGCAGCAAAGCCAAATCTCTCCTTTCTTCTCTCCTTTCTTTTGGCTCTCTGGGAGTCCTTATCTGGTAAACCCATGGGGGAGCAACCTGCCTATGGCCTTCAAGGCTACAATGAATTCCTTGCTGCATAATCCTGCCTCTTTGGAAGTCAATGGAGGGGAGAGGGGGAGGAGAAAATGAGCACTGGGGTTTTGTGGTTTAGTTTGGTTGGGGGGAAGGTTTTCACAGAATCACAGAATGTCAGGGGCTGGAAAGGACCTGAAAAGATCATCCAGTCCAACCTGCCTTGCCAGAGCAGGATCACCTATACCAGATCACACAGGAATGTGTCCAGGAGGGTTTTGAATATCTCCAGAGAGGGAGACTCCACAACCCACCCTGGGCAGCCTGTTCCAGTGTTCTCTCACCCTCACAGGGGAAAAAAATTCTCCTGTTTAAATCAAACTTCCTATGCCTCAATTTCCACCCATCGTCCCTTGTCCTGTCACTGGGCATCACTGAGCAGAGCCTGGCTTCATCCTCCTGGCACTCACTCTTTACATATTTATAAACATTGATGAGGTCACCTCTCAGTCTCCTCTTCTACAAGCTAAACAGCCCCAGCTCCCTCAGTCTCTCCTCATAGGAGAGATGTTCCATTCCCTTAATTATCTTTGTGGCTCTGCACTGGACTCTCTCAAACAGTTCTATGTCCTTCTTGAACTGGGGGGTCCAGAACTGGACACAGTACTCCAGATGCAGCCTCACCAGGGCAGAGTAGAGGGGCAGGAGAATGCCTCTCGACCTACTAGGCACAGCCCTTCTAATATACCCCAGAATGACATTGGCCCTCCTGACCACAAGAGCACATTGCTGGCTCATGGTCAACCTCCCGTCAACTAGGACCCCCAGATCCTTTCCCCTTCGCTGCCTTCCAACAGGTCAGTCCCCAACCTATATAGATCCCTGGGGTTGTTCTTTCCCAGGTACAAGACTCTACACTTGCCCTTGTTGAATTTCATTCAATTCCTTCCTGACCAGCTCTCCAGTCCATCCCTGTTTTGGGGAGTTCTCAAGCATCCTGTATCTGTATTAGGTGTTAAGGATTCACATATTCCATTTTTTCCCCCCTGTACATCTTTAATTACACTTTTCTGTATTTCTCTCCAATTCAGCAAGAGTGTTTTTATTTTACTTCCTTCAAGAGTAAAATAATTATTTCTGTCCACTCTCTAAACCACGACACTTGGCAGACAGGTAAACTGTCAGCCATGCACACATTTTTCATAGCTTGCTCACAGCTTCACTCACTGTGTATGTGTAACCATACACTCTTTATTTATAGTCCTCCATGTCTCTCTGCTCCTCCTGACAGATATTCTGTACTTGCTTTGGTGTCTTGTACTAATCTATGTTCTGCAGAAGAAACAATTGGCCCAAACGAGTTTACCGTTGCAGCAACTCTTTGCTTTATTTTATCTTAGTAGAATTTAATTCAGAGTCATTTATCCCATCTGTAAATTGAACAAAAGTAAAAGAATTCTGTCTTTAATCTGTTTGCTTTTACGATAAAACCTCAGGCTTCTTAGCTTTTTATTTTCAGTGTTGAAATTCTGCATGGTTAAACAACAATTAAAGGGGAGATTAAAAATTAAGAAAACAAAGAAGTATGTTTATAGAAACTGTCCTGTTAGATCTCCAGTATGAAAGTATGGAAAGATTGCAGAACCTAAAACTAACAAAAATGCATGTCACAAGCTGCTACATTTAATGTGAACCAAATATTCTCACAGGAAACTACAAAATGAAAGAGACTAAGCAAGTGGAGGTGTATACTCCTTGGAGTTAAATCACTGCATAGCTAAGTCATATAGATAGGCTCATATGGATCTTCTCAAGGAGGCAAATCTATGCTCCTGAGAATCCAGCTTTGTCCTCAGCAGGACAAAGTTCAGTGAACTGCTATAATCTGTATAAGAAAATAAACTTGGCTGGGAAATAACTTGGAAGGCTTCCTTTGTGGGAAGTACTGAGATGAAAGACTACTGTAATTTTGCAGAAGCATTTTAAACCCTTCAAAAGAACGGGCACAGCAAGAAGGTGAGAAGACAGACACTATTAACTGGCAAGTTGGTTACAGAGAGGAAGAATAGTGTCAAAGACAGCACAGATAGAGTCACACCTGCTATATTTCAGCACACCACGATGGCAGGACTAATGAATACATTTTTTAGAGAGAAAGTACGTTGCAAACGTCAATCCAACTCTTCCCCCTTACTCCAAAGCAGCAGAGATCTCCTAGCACTGTGTAACAGTCAGGTTTCCTCAGCACAGGATAAGCCAAGCATGAGAGATGCAAACGTGATTCGGGGGTACAGCTGCTTAACGTCCCAGGAGGATGGACACTGAAAAGAATTTAGATCATGCACAAATCTTATTCTGGTGTTGCAAAATCCAAAGGAGACATTTGATTTGCTGGCTGTCACTGCTTTGGAGCAGCTTCTCTATCTGTTTGGAAGATAAGAATGTGCATGTGTATGCATGCACACACTCACAACCCTTTCAGCATGAGGTGTGCTCTGTTAAGATGTGGTCTAACTTGAATTACAATGTTCCAATCTGCACCTTCCCTACTTTCGTTATCTGGTTTTTTTTTTTTTTGGGGGGGGGGGGGTGGGGGGTTTTTGTTTTGTTTTGTTTTGTTTTTTTTTTTTTTAGCATTTGAGACTTTTTTTGTCTTCTGACATGTAGTCAGTAGTCTTTGTGCAGTGCATTTCCCCCTCAAATCTGCTTTTCAGATTTGAGGAACAGTAATTGCCTGTTTTCCCTTCTAAAACTTAAATTTAGAAATTTTAATGAATACCTAAAATGTTTTTAAAGAGTACAGACATGCCTGTGCCTGCTTCTGAATTCCCATTTTCTGGGTTGCACTCCAGTAAGAGTAGGGCCAAGGTCTTCAAGGAACAGGCTGATTAAACTGAAAACTGATTCTTTTATATTCCTTTCCTTTTAAAAAATCTTATATCTATATGAAAGCTTTAAATTCTGTACTAGACACAAATAATATATCAAGGGAGAAAAAAGACGAAAAGAAAACTGTTGGATAAAATGTAGTTTTGAGAAATTGCACATGTTTTAATGAGGAGCTAAAACAGAGAGCTTTTTCACTCAGGAGCACCTTGTGCTTTGGGCAAGTGTTCAGCACCTAGACTGCAATGTCCACTTGTTTCTTGGAAAGCCAAGAAACTTCTGCTGTCGTGGACCACCCACATTTGATTTCTCAGTTCACTGAGGAAGAGAGAGGTGTGGCTGATCTGCTAGTCTAACTCGTCATCTCCATATGGAGGGAAGCACATAAATGAGTGGAAGGAAATCCACCAGAATACAGCAGCTGGTGCAAGGAAGTTAGACTGCAATTTTCATGAGGCTCGACAGTAGTCCAGCAAAGACTGGGAATAGCTGAAGTCCACTGTCAATAACTGTAATTTTTATGGCAATGATGCCCACACCAATACAACTTTAAAAGAAGAAAACAAAACAAAAGCTGTTGTGAATAATCTCAGGAAGGAATGATCGAATTGATACATCAGAAGGCTGCACTGCCACTTACAGAGACTTGTGCAGGCTGGAGAGTTGGGCAGACAGAAATGTAAAAAAATTCAGTAAGGGCAAATGTAGAGTCTTGCACCTGGGAAAGAACAACCCCAGGGATCAGTATAGGTTGGGGAGTGACCTGTTGGAAGGCAGTGAAGGAGAAAAGGATCTGCGGGTCCTAGTGGATGGGAGGTTGACCATGAGCCAGCAGTGTGCTTTTGTGGCCAGGAGGGCCAGTGCCATTCTGGGGTGTATTAGAAGGGCTGTGGCTAGTAGGTTGAGAGAGGTTCTCCTGCCGTGCTCTGCTCAGTGATGCCAAATGACAGGACAAAGGGCAGTGGGTGGAATTCAAGGCATAGGAAGTTCCATGGGAATATGAGATGGATTTTTTTTCACTGTGAGGGTGACAGAACACTGGAACTGGCTGCCCAGGGGGGTTGTAGAATCTCCCTCTCTGGAAATATTAAAAACCCACCTGGATGCATTCCTGTGTGATCTGGTAGAGGTGATCCTGCTCTAGCAGGGGGTTTGGACTGGATGATCTTTCAAAGTCCCTTCCAGCCCCTGACACTCTGTGATTCTGTGGTTCTGTGATAGCTTTAGAGGCAACTAGATGCTATAGTTTAATCAACTCCATAAAAATGAAAATTTAAACAGTAAAATTATGAGGCTTGAAGACACCTAGCAGTAAGTAAACATCACTGCTGAAGATTTAGCACTAAATACTGCCTGAATTATGGATTTATCAAATGTTATGTCACTGCAAATGTGAAAATGATGAGATAAAACAGTTAAGCATCAAGGGAAAACCACATAAAATGAAAAACAATAAAACACGCAGCAAATTTGATTAATGAAGGAGGCTACCACCGACACTTGGCATCAACAACAGAAAATGATGTAAACATGAAGAGAATGCTGTAACTGCTTAGTCTCCATGGAAGCTCTTTGAGAGAATTAACAACTGATAAAGGAGTAATAGGTAAAAGATTCAAGAAAAGATGTGCTAAGGTAAAAAGCTCAAATGGTACAGAAAATAATTTAATTACATGTAACTGTGAAATGTGAGTGATGAGAATGGATGGAAAGTAAAATTACTTAGGAGAGGGGAATTACTTAGGAGAAGGGAATAGATGTAACAGATCACTAAGGCTCACTAAAACTTGACTGGTTGGTTTTACAACTCAAGGACGGCAATTTTTTCTGTAAAAGATGTGGCTGGGTTCAAACTTAAGCTACTAATGCTACAATTCTTTGGGGATATTAAGGTATTTTCTAAAGTGAATGAAACAAATGCATTCCTTGGAATTTGTAAGTGGCCTAGAAGAGAAGACAAAAATATATTACAGATCGAGGGAGGCTCTCCTCCTTCTCTACTCTGCCTTAGTGACATCTCACCTGGAATATTGTATCTGATTCTAGGCTCCTCAGTTCAAGAGGGACAGGGATCTACTGGAAGAAGTCCAACAGAGGGCTACAAGGATGAGTAAGGAACTGGAGCACTTCCTTATGAGGAAAGACTGAGAGACCTGGGCCTGCTTAGTCTGGAGAGGAGAAGACTGAGAGGGGATTTAATAAATGTTTATAAATATCTGAGGCCTGAGTGTCTAGAAGGAAAGGACAGCCTCTGCTCACTTGTGCCCTGGGATAGGACAATGGGTGTAAACTACAGCACAGGAAGTTCCACCTCAACAGGAGGAAGAACTTTACTGTAAGGGTCACAGAGCACTGGCACAGGCTGCCCAGAGAGGTTATGGAGTCTCCTTCTCTGGAGACGTTCAAGACCTGTCTGGATGCATTCCTCTGTGACCTGCACTGGATTCTGTGGTCCTGCTCACGTAGGTGGGTTGGACTTGAAAATCTCCAGAGGTCACTTCCAACCCCTAACACCCTCTGTCATCCTGTGTAACAAACAAGAGCACCACTGACCCTTTTGGCACAGAGTCAAGAGTTACTCATGGCGGCTGGATGTGAGTAGCACAGAGTTGTGGGAAGCACAGCCTGAAGCACATCTCGTGCCTACATTAAGAATTGTCAGGGCATCTCTCCCCATAAAGGCAAATCACGCCATGGGGAAGAGAAAGGAGGGAATCTTTTTCTTTATAGTAGTGCCATAAACGGACGCTTACATGCCAGAGCATTGACTTGTTTTCCAGAATTTGGCTACTGTAGATTGCCCTTCCTTTTTGATAGAGCTTTCCAATTTTCTTGCAGCTGTTTCATTACTCATAGCCAAATACAAACATCAAAAAAAAATGACAAATGTAAAGCAACAGTAAACCAATTTTGCCAGGTAGAACTGTACATCTGAATTGCACTACAAGCAGTTTTCTTCATGCATAACTCAAATGCTTGTTCTAAAGCTTTGTAGTAGTTCACCTTTGTTATGTAAGTTGCAGCTGAAGTCCCACTGCAAAAGCCATCTGCAGTGAGGTGGCTTCAGCAACGCTACTTGAGCTTGCCGAGTGTGTTGGGAATACAAGAAAGAACCAGATAAATATGTGTATTTAACAACACATGTTTCAGTCACACTACAATCTTTATCACAGTTATTGCATCACCTGTTTCTTCACAAGTTATATAAAAGTAGTTTAAGGTATATATTATAGATATATAGAATTTAAAAAAAAAAGGAAGGGGAAAATGTATTAAAAGTTCTTTCGTGTATGCTATGACTCATATATGCTCTGATTAGGGCACTAGAAGCAGGTGTTTCTAAATTCAAGTTAATTTCTTAAAGTTTTTTCTCATTTATTATGCATAAACATTTTTAAAAGCAAACTAGCACAATTTAGGAACTAAACTCTAAAAGAATAGTTCAGAGGGACTAATTTGTCCCTTGTCATTCCTCAGCTACCAACTTTACCAAGTGCTGTCCCTAAAGGAATTCATGGCATAAACCACGTACACCACTAGGTTAAAAAGTGCATCACATTTGCATCTGCAATTCAGAATGATTTCTTCTGGTTTTGCAAAACCTGCTACATGTACTCTTCAGTGGGAATGACACAAACAAAACTATAATCCAGATACTCCAAAGCTTTACTTAGTTTGCAAGTGATTTACAGTAGCATGAAACCAAACAACTTACAAAGGAGTGTATCCTACTGTGGTTTTAAATAGCTAGAACAATTATGTGAAATTTGTTGCACACTTTTTTTTTTTCATTGTTGTTGTTCTTCCCATTTAGACACCATAGGAGCAGTTTATGATAATCTAAGAAAATTACTAACTATCCTTTCAAATGACAAATGTAAACAGCTGGAATGAATTACTATTTATACTCACTTGATATAATACGGCACTTTGTTTGGTGAGATTGCCCTCTCCCAGGGGCCTTGGACAGAAGCTGTTAACAACAAACAAACAAATAAATAAATAACTGCACACATACATTCATACAAACAAAGATACCTAGAAGAGAAACATGGAGGTCAAGTTCAAAGCAAACAGGAAAGACAACGTTAATCTCTTGAATTCCAATTTTACACCTGGCCACACTGAGACCAGTTTTGTTTGCTCAGTTGTGCGTGACAGCAGGAAGGATTAACCTGCTGTTCTGAAATTTCTGGCCTAATCTGAAAGAAATTAAACTCAGTCAGTTGCAAAGATAGGTACAACCCCCACCCCTGCTTGGCTACTAAGCTTGCAGAGCAGATAAACAGCAGAGCTGCATTCTGTCTTTCTGGTATATTCATTTGTAGGGTTCCTCCTGCTAACGTGTTTGACTGGGTTTCCATCAATTTCTGTCCTTATGAGTGCTTTCCAGCATTCAGAATTACGCACTTGTTTACATTTTATTTTATGTGAACTTACACTGAGAGACCATCTAAGGATTTTATTTTGTCCTCTTGTTGACCTGTTCTACCCTACAGTGAGGGTAACAGAGCACTGCTGGAGAGGTTGTGGAGTCTTCTTCTCTTGAAGACTTTCCCCACCAGGATGCATTCCTGTGTGAACTACCCTAGGGGATCCTGCCTTGGTTAACTCAATGATCTCTGGAGGTCCCTTCCAACCTCTAATGTGCTGTCATTCTGTTTTAAGTGGAGAAGAATTTTATTTCTCCACTTTACTGATTGCATTCGACTGACTTCCAATAACAACAAATAGTGGAGAAAAAGACAGTGAGATCACAAGGCATAGAGAGGAAATGCCTACCATACATTAAATGTCCACATCGACTTACAATATAAAGACAATATTTTATAACAAAGGTTTTTATATGACTTATTGTCAAAACAGTTGTAAATTATTTTTTTTTATTAGGGGCAGGCCATCAGAAAGATAATTATTTTATTAAGATTTTGTTATCTGTCAAAACCAATAGGATGAAGAATTTTCTTTGTCAACAAAATTGTTAAAAAAGAAAAGTATGTGAGAAGTGATCTAGTGGAGGAAAAATAAAAGCCTATTTGCTTCATCCAGAGTAACTCTTCTTTTTAGTGCCCCCTGCTGTTCACAAAGGAAAAGAATCATCATGAAGACAACGACTAATTAGCTCCCTGATCGTTTTCCTTTGAGTATTCTCTTTCCTTCTGTTATTCAAAAGAGACCACTCCCCAGTTGCACCTACTTTAACAAAGCCAACAAATCACAGTACATACAAATAAAAGTGACCAATATACATATGTCAGGGAGGGGGTAATTAGCTACTGTGAGACAATATTATAAAAATATTAATATATAGTTTATTAATATTAAATAATCGGAACTCACACCACCCCGACCACCATTTAATAATAATAACAATAATAACAATAATAACAGGCTCTTTGCAACATTATGGAAACTATATACAGGTTATAACAGGATCTAGGAATAACTACTAAATATATACATTAACTAAACTCAATTTAAACTGGAAAAGAGAAGGTTTGCGGTCAATATACCACCTGCGGCCAGTACACCGCTTGTTCACTAGATGGACCCGAGGAGCAGCTTTCTGCTTATGGCAGAAGGCAATNCCACAACAACATATTTCACTAGAATTGTTAATGAGGTTCACAGAAGTCAGTCAGTAGAATATACTGCTCCTCTCTTGCCCACCTACTGGACTGTGCACAAAAGTTGGAGGAAAGACATGAAACATGCTTATAAAAAGAGCTGTACAGGGAAGCCCTGCTGTTTTGGTGGAGTTGCAGGAACAGGAGTTGTGAGGAAGGGCTGCAGGGAGGCTAAGAACCTCACAAAGGGAAGGTAAATCAGATAGCGGCAGGGAAAGAAGCTGGAGCCATTCTAGAAACCTGCAAACCTCTAGTTCAAGATATCAAGGCGTGGTGTGGTTATGGAGGTGCTGGGTAGAAGGTTGGAAATGATGAAGAGGTGATCATCTAAACATGGGCTGAAAAGGAGAAGGAAAAGCAATTGGGAACAGCGTACAGGCTGAAGAGTGGGACAATGGGTTTCACATACATCTTAGACAATGCTGAGAAACTAGGGAAAGGAAGGAATAAATTTGGAGGAAATATGAACGTGGTTATACTGTTTCAGATTGCTGGTGGCCTACGAGAGCATCTCTGTAGTAGTCTTCAACTCCCAACTATGCATCTGTAGCTAAGCTGAGTGTATTGTTTTCCTATTACTTACACAATTCCATGCTCTTTTAAAAAGAAAGGTGAAATTGAATTTCAGAGGTATGAGCCACAGAAAGAGGTAACTCTCAAAGCGTGCAAGAAACACACAACTGGGATTCCAGTGTTAGACTTCACAGAGAAATAGCATGCTGCACTGCCATTGAGGTCTGCAGCATGACCCGCACATACAAGAACATGGAACCACCTGCATTTTTCAAACACAAATACTCCATTATAATTTATACAAGATCAAATACTCTTTTTTTTTGGGACAAGGACTGCCATTCTATCAATGGTTGTAGACTTTAGAGTTGAAAAGCTGCAGAGGTCAAGGAGGGGTTGAACTAGATGATCTTCAAGGTGTCTTCCAACCCAAACCATTCTATGTTCTCATAAGCAGAAAGAACAATTAAGGATTGCAGTTAAAAGTTTTGTATAAACCTAAAAATAGGGTTAAAAGTAGGCCGTGTTTACATTACATGTTAGTCTATTCTTGATGCTTTTTGCATTCCTATAAACTATGTGACAGGTTGCATCTTCACACCATTTGAGTCCATAGCTGCACAGAGAAACTGAAAAGCTGCACGCATCTTACAGCTGCAGTTTGTGCTACCAAAAATGAGGAGCTTAATGAACCTTCAGGAGGATCTGCTTTGCCATCTTGCCCAGCACAGAAGTGAGACTGACTGGCTTGTATTTTCTGGGGTCCTCCTTTTTTCCCCTTTTTGAAGATAGGGGTTATGTTTCCCCTTTTCCTGTCAGCAGGCACTTCACCAGATTGTCATGATGGAAAGTAGTTTGGCAATTTCATCTTCCAGTTCCCTTAGGACCCACGGGTGGATCTTGTTTGGCCCACTTGTGCATCTTCGGGTTCTTTAGATGGTCTCAAACCTCACCTTTGCTTATAGTGGGCAGATCGTCCTTTTCCTTCCCCCTACCTTTGCCTTTTGGAGTTTGGGCAGTGCAGCTAGAACCCTTGCAGGTGAATATTGAGGCAAAACAGTCATTGAGCACTTCAGCCTTCATATCCCTCATGACCAGGTCTCCATTTTGGAGAGACCTCACATCTTTCCTAACCTTCTTTTTATCTCTAATGTACCTGAAGAAATTCTTCTTGTTCCCTTTTATGTTAAGTTCAATTCTATCTGTGCTTTTTATTTCCAGCCTGATTCCTGTCTGCTTGGACAACTTCTTTGTAGTCTTCACGCATGATCTGTTCTTGCTTCCATTCTCTACAGACTCTCCTTTTTTTGGCCAAGTAAGCACAAAAGCACTTAATTCATCCACACTGGCCTCCTGACATGCCTGCCTGCCTTCTTTCTTGGGGTGTCCTGTTCCTGGACTTGGAGAAGATGGCCATTGATCAGCTTTCTTGGGCCCTTTTCCCCTCCAGGGTCTATCCCATGACAGTCTGTCAATCAGATCACTGAAGAGGGTGAAGTCTGCTCTCTTGAAATCCAGATCCTTTGATGCCTTGAGGATCTTAAATTCTATCATTTCATGGTTGCTGCAGCCAAAACCACTCTGAAGTTTCTCATCACTCACTAGCCACTCCTTGTGGGAGAGGACAAGGTCCAGCATAGCATCATTTCTTGTGGGTTCCTTTACCACTCAAGAGGAAACTCTCATCAATGCAGCCAAGGAAAGGTTTAGATTGCTGGTGCCCTCCTGTGTCCTGCTGTGCTGTCCTTCCAACAGAAATTCAGGTGGTTGAAATCTCCCATGAGGACCACAGCTTGTGAACACAAAGCTGCTCCTGTCTGCTTATATCTATAAGCCTCATCTATAAACTGTCTGCTTATATCTATAAGCCTCATCTATAAACTGCTGTAAATGTCATGCAGATGACTGATATTCTCCATTGTCCAGAAGGTGGGAGGAAACTGAAGCCAAGAAGTTTGACAAAGATTACAATTTCACTTTGCACTGTCAATTGCTTGGTGATTTCTTTGTATATTTCTATTCAGTAATACTAAGCTGGACGCTAACAAATAGCTTTAAAATTCCTACTCAGTGACAATGATCAAGTTTCTTACAGAATCACAGAATGTCAGGGGCTGGAAGGGACCTTGAAAGATCATCCACTCCTGCTAGAGGAGGAGTACCTAGAGCCAATCACACAGGAATGCATCCAGACAGGTCTTCAATATCTCCAGAGAGGGAGACTCCACAACCCCCACAGGCAGCCTGTTCCAGTGTTCCATCGCCCTCACAGTGAGAACACTTTTCCTCATGTTTCCCTGGAACTTCCTATGCTTCAACTTCCACCCACTNCAAGAGGAAACTCTCATCAATGCAGCCAAGGAAAGGTTTAGATTGCTGGTGCCCTCCTGTGTCCTGCTGTGCTGTCCTTCCAACAGAAATTCAGGTGGTTGAAATCTCCCATGAGGACCACAGCTTGTGAACACAAAGCTGCTCCTGTCTGCTTATATCTATAAGCCTCATCTATAAACTGTCTGCTTATATCTATAAGCCTCATCTATAAACTGCTGTAAATGTCATGCAGATGACTGATATTCTCCATTGTCCAGAAGGTGGGAGGAAACTGAAGCCAAGAAGTTTGACAAAGATTACAATTTCACTTTGCACTGTCAATTGCTTGGTGATTTCTTTGTATATTTCTATTCAGTAATACTAAGCTGGACGCTAACAAATAGCTTTAAAATTCCTACTCAGTGACAATGATCAAGTTTCTTACAGAATCACAGAATGTCAGGGGCTGGAAGGGACCTTGAAAGATCATCCACTCCTGCTAGAGGAGGAGTACCTAGAGCCAATCACACAGGAATGCATCCAGACAGGTCTTCAATATCTCCAGAGAGGGAGACTCCACAACCCCCACAGGCAGCCTGTTCCAGTGTTCCATCGCCCTCACAGTGAGAACACTTTTCCTCATGTTTCCCTGGAACTTCCTATGCTTCAACTTCCACCCACTGCCCCCTGTCCTGTCACTAGGCATCACTGAGCAGAGCCTGGCTCCATTCTCTTGGCTCTAATACTTTACATCTTCATAAACATTAATGGGGTCACTCCTCAGTCTCCTCTTCTGCAAGTTAAAAAGCCCCAGCTCCCTCACTCTCTCCTTGTAAGGAAGATGTTCCACTCTCTTAATCATTACCTGTGCGATTTGGTATTATCTGAGGCCAAATTAGAACAAGATTTTACTAAGTTACTTTTAAAAATAAAATATCTTTCATTGTTATTGAAAAGCAGGGAAAAAGTGGCTGGAAAGCTGCCATTAGAGAAAAGATCTGAGGCTGTTGATCAACAGCTGCTAGGCATGAACCAGCTCAGGTGGCCAAGTAGCTCAATGGTATCCTAGCCTGTATCAGGAATAGTGTGGCCAGTGGGACTGGGGTAAGTGATTGCCCACTTGTACTCAGCACTGGTGGAGCCACACCTGGAATACTTTGCTCACTGCAAGGCAGACATTGAAGTGCTGGAACATGTCCAGAGAAGGGCAACAAAGCTGGCAAAGAGTTTGACTAACAGGTCTTATCAGGAGTGGCAGGAGGCAACTGCTGTTGTTTAGTCTGGAGAAAAGGAGGCTGAGGGGAGTTCTCATTGCTCTCTTCAGCTGCCTGAAGAGTAGTGGACTTTGGTCTATTCTCTCTAGTGTCAATGGAGAGGACAAGAGGAAGTGGCCTCAAGCTATGCCAGAGGAGGTTTAGATTGGATATCAGGAGAAACTTCTTCACTGAAAGGGTTATCAAACACTGTAACAGGCTCCCAAAGGAGGAGGTGGTTGAATCACCATTCCTAGAGGTGTCTAAAAGACACACAGATGTGGTGCTAAGGCACATAGTTTAGCACCAGACTTGACAGAGTTAAATAATGTTTGGACTCAGTAATCTCAAAAGTCTTTTCCAACCAAAACAGTTCTATGAAAATTGACGTTCTCCTATTTTTTTCTCTCTCAAACAACCATTAATATTCCCAAGCTACAGTATTTCCACTTTAAGGTTTGTTTCCAATTCAATACCTGAAGAACAGAACAGATTGCTGCATTTTTTTTTGTTGTTGCTTTTGAGTTAATCTGGGTAAGAGCTTTGCAGTCATAACTTATTATCATAGAATCTTACATGCGATAGTGTTCTTGGTACATTAGAAGAGGAACAAATACTTTGCTTTCATGAGAACTAAGTGTTTTAGGAATAACAAACAATTCTGTGATGTTCTGCATAATTGGATTTAGTGTTTCTTCAAGAGATTGCTGTGAAGCTGTCTATAATATACTTTTTGGTTTCCTGGATGATTCCAGCCTTGCATAAATTTGACTTGACAAAATATGCAGGATTTTTTTACAGCTATGCTAAGAGAATAATAATTTATTTTTTGGCAGAAGCCCAGAAGCTAAGAACAGCTGTTTTTTGTCTCTAGTTACCAGTACAGGTTTACTATCAATTACAAAGCTAGTGTAGGTAATGGATGCAGACATATAATTCCTGGTTAAGACCAAACTCTTGCTAGCAAAGACATTTTTATATGACACTCCAGCATTCCTGTGTGCTGCAGCACTCAACAAGCAGACATTTTCCTGTTTCCTAAGTGTAATTCAAAAGTGTTTTATTCTTCTAGCTTGCACAGCATAAGAACCCATTACCATAGACCCAGCTACTTGTAATGCTGTTGACTGAAATTAAATACTACAAGAAAATATGGGGCAATTTAGAAGTGAATTTAAATTTCCCTATACTTCATTTGCATTGATATACATTTTAATGGTTACCTAATTTGGGAGTTTTATTTCTTTCTGTTGCTGAGCTAAAACCTGAGACTTGCTTTGCCCATTCGACTTCAGTGAACATGGCTCTTGACAGTAAGCCTACATCCTTATTTGTCTACAGAATGTATAATGAAACAGCAGCACGCTGGCTCTCAGAATTTCAGCAGTGTTTTACTCTGTGCAGGGATCTGAATGAAATATTAAATAAGCTGATAGCAGAATTTTATCTGTGTTGGTATTACAAAAAAAAATAATTGATAAATATTTCACTCTAGCAATACGAATGTGATGAAAAATACATGCACGCTTGCTAACATTAAACTATTTCTCCTGCAGCTATTCAAAGGGTAAATTTAGTATGACCACATACAAGTTACTCTCAGTGGTCCTTATTGTCATAATCAGCACACACTTCCAGTCACTATAGAATCATAGAATGGTTTAGGTTGGAAAGGACCTCAAAGATCATCTAGTTTCACTCCCCTGCCATAGGCAGGGACACCTCCCACTAGAACAGGTTGCTCAAGGTCTCATCCAACCTGGCCTTGAACACCTCCAGGGAGGGAGCAGCCACAATATCCCTGGACAACCTGTGCCAGTGCCTCACCACCCTCACTGGAAAGAACTTCCTAACATCCAGTCTAAATCTCCCCTCTGCCAGTTTAAACGTATTGCCCCTTGTCCTGTCATTGCAAGACCTTGTAAAAAGTCCCTCCCCAGCCTTCCTGCAGGCCCCCTTCAGATACTGGAAGGCCACTCCAAGGTCTCCTTGAAGCCTTCTCTTCTCCAGGCTGAAGAGCCCCAACTCTCATAATCCGTCCTCATAGGAGAGCTGCTCCAGCCCTGCATCAGCACGCATTTTCAGCTGTAAATACAATGAAAAATCCTTTTGGATCTTATTTGTCATTAGGGGTTAAAGTGTTGGGAAACAGTTTGAGGGTAGAAACCACAGAGTAGTGCTGCCTAGTACCCATTCACTGTACACTGTTTACATGTATCCTCTCAATTATTTTTTTTTCTTAGAATTTTCTATGTTCATCAAGACCTGTACTACCTGTTTGGTGGCCACAGTGTTGTAATTCAGCAAGTTGTTCAACTAATTTCACGTTTTAATAATGCTAATAATTCACCAATCCAGCCTAGGAACACCAGCTGTGTGACTCACATTGTCCTACCTAAGCATTATCATCATTAATATCTTTATGTAAGCATAGAGCTAGGAATTTATTTATCCACATAAAATTTGTTCTCCTACCAGCTGTTTTCACTGCAGCAAGGCAGTGGCAGTGTTCAAATAAAGTCAGGCCGAGAGGATGAAATGATGAGACAATCTTTGTGTCTGAAATGGCTCCAATTCCTCAAGAATCAGAAGTTCACATCTGTGCAAGGTACTTTAACCTTTCACAGAAGAGGTATTGAGCACTATTCCAATTATTTTCAAATGAGACCATGATAAACAGGAAACTATTGCCCTCCACAGACTATATAAAGGGCTTATGCTTCTCCTCCTGAGAGTATGTGCTAAAGCAATGCTTCTCCTCCATAATCAGTTCATGATATATACCCTGGCAGTATGCCATCTCCAACACCTATGCCTGCATGCCAGTGCCACAATAGAAGTATTTGCATAATCATAGAATCATAGAATGTCAGGGACTAGAAGGGACCTCAAATGATCATCTGATCCAGCCCCCCTGCCAGAGCAAGATCACTTATACCAGATCACACAGCAATGTGTCCAGGTGGGTTGTGAATATCTGCAGAGAGGGATACGCCACAACTCTCCTGGGCAGCCTGTTCCAGTGTTCTGTCATCCTCACAGTGACAGAATTCTTCCTCAGGTTCACATGGAACCTCTTATGCCTCAACTTCCAGCCATTGCCCCTTGTCCTGTCACTGGGTATCACCAAGAAGAGCCTGGCTCCATTCTCCTGGCACTCACTCCTTACATATTAATAGACATTAATAGACAGGAGACCCCTTAGTCTCCTCCTTTCCAAGCTAAAAAGCCCCAGCTCCCTCAGTCTCTCTTTGATTAAGGAAGTTGAGCATCTTCCTAAATCATCTTTGTGGCTCTGCACTGGACTTCCTCACGCAGCTCCCTGTCCTTGAACTGGGGGGCCCAGAACTGGACACAATACTCCAGATGAGGCCTCACCAGGGCAGACTAGGGGGGAATCAATGAGCTCTTTGAGGTACTTTGCAGCAGATGTCAGTAAAATATGATTGCTGCCCCCAGATTCATTGAGATTGATTTCTAATTTATGTGCATTTATTATCGCACTAGGTGAGCCCAAAGAACAATCAGATTGTGTTGTGTAGCACTGAGGTGTAATGTTGCACTGTGTAGTTGAGAAACATGTCGGAACGCATCAGCTACACAGTGTAGAAGTTACAAGGCAGAAACATCAATCAAAACATCTTTCATAAAGACTACACAGCATGGGGTCTGTTCTGCTCCAAGCCCTAGCTCCTGGTGCTGCACACACGGGTGGATTCACAGGCATTTCAGAGAGAGAGCGAGCTCCTTCTCAGCTAGGATTCTGCTGCTCCTAACTCCGAGCAAACACTCACAGCTTTCCTGCAGTGCTAGCGGCAGAGGCTGTCACTGTAGCATACATGCAGGTATTTACTGAATGTACCATTTTCAGAACACTTTTAGCCAATTCGAAGAAGGGATTATTAGTCATGAAAGAGTTCAGCACACAATCAGGGCCACTTACAACAAAGGTCTCTTTACTGCAGTTATAAGAGGCCTTTCCATCTTGTGTTTCCTGCCGGAATCTTTACAGCCTGTTTAAGATTTCTCACCTCCACCCTAGAGCCAACATTATATTATACCACTGAAACAACTTTAATCATGAACAGTGTTTCCAGAGGTATCCAAATGCCACTTGTAACACGAAATATAAAAGCCATCACATAGTAATTTTCTTACACATCACAGTCCTGTAAAATAGCAAAAACCTCAAGCATCTACTTGTTTAAAAAAGAAATATTGAATGAAATACAGCAAAGTGACATAGCCTGTATTGATCTGTATATCCCAAGATACTTCATATCACTAACTTCTGTTGCACCCTTAGGCTGTTAAAAATAAAATCTCTAAAACTAGCTCATCAAATGAGGTCATGGATAAATGCATCAGAGTTGAACCTGGCAGTGTAAAAAATGAAGCAGTTCTTGTTTCGGCTTCACAGACACAATGTTACTTCAAAAACCATTATAAAATATTCAAGGGAAAATTCTGTCTTACTAACATACTGATTCAGACAGTGAACAAAAGTATAACAGGCAACAACCCATCTTTTGAGTCTTATAATCATTAAGAGTAAAAACATAGTATTTGATTACATGCAAAAGATAGGATTGCCTAAATACACAAATTAATTAGTGTGCTATTAAAAAAACCCAAACCAAACCAAAATCCAGGGATTTTCCTGAAGACTTCCACCTAAAAAAACCCTCTGCTTTAATATAAATACTATAGAGCATTTTTAAGTTGATGACAATCAGGAACACAAGAGAGAGCTATTTAGGGTTTGGACTGGATGATCTTTCGAGGCTCCTTCCAGCCCCTGACATTCTGTGACTCTGTGAAAACATGCCAGTGTTATATTTCTCTGTAAAACCTTTAATAGTCAGGTAAAGTTAAGCACTATGAAAAGTTGTAACCATGGTCAGACCATTCAAAATGAGGAAGAAATAGGCTGAATAAATTTCCTCCTAATTTTAAACCTGATTTACCCAGCTCACAAGTCTTGAGATTGAATTGGTGCCCAGTGCTGCTACAAATTCACCATGATAATGACAAAGACAAGACCTCTGAAGTAATATTTTTTTCCCTGGCACTTTAATAGCTTTCTTTTCCCCTTTTCTAAAGAAGCCCATGTAGTCATTCTGCATTTATATGAAAACAAGAAGAAAAGAAAAGTTTTCTAACAATAAAGATCTTTTAGCTAATATGACCATATTTAAATGAAATAATAAAATCCCTTCGCTTCCAGAGAGGTCTCAGAGCTAGGCTGATTCTTTTGTGACCACTTGTCCTCTGCCCTTATCTTACTACCTGGTAATATTTTCTATTCAAAACATTCAGCATGATATTTGAAAATACTAAATCATATATCCAAAAGACATGGATGAATGGACAAGGTTTTTCAATGTCTGCATGTCAAAAGTGATGTCTGGAAGACAATGTAATATAATGTATGCAATGAGAAATAAGAGAGAAAGATATAGTTGTTAGTACTGGAAATCTATCAAGTGGATGGGTAAAGTGTCTTAAGAGCTCTGTCATTTTCAGTCAGATGTCTTCATTAGCAGGAGTTGCCCTTTCAAAGGCATCTGCCTGTGCAAGACAGGACTTCACTAATCTTTGCTTTCCATAATAATGTAAGCGCTCGCTGGCATGGTGAGAGATATGAGTGCTTGACATCTCTCCCAGCTTGAAGGAATTCAGATTCATGTCTCCAGTTTCTCCAGAGAGCACTCTAAATAGCTGAAGAGAAGCACAAAGGTACAGAAAGAAGAAAAGCCAGATCTGAACTTTAGCAGTTGTGAGCTTATTATCATGAGGAGAGACCTAGGTTACATATCCTCATTCTGTGATCATAGTTTTTATTTTTAATGAATAATTGTCTGACATGAAGTGCCACAGAAGGACACTGATTGCTAGCTTGAAGTGCAAACTGTTGGCTCCAGCATTCATAAGCTTTCTGTTCCTCAAAGAAACCTGCTATGGCTGCTTCACTTCATGTTGAGTCAGTGTGTTCCTGCTTAGAAGCCCAAAACCTAAAGGCACATTTAGGTATCTTCAGTTAAAATATAAATCCTAACACATATTTAGGTATGCAAGTTTAAAAGTCTGGTACTGATACATGCAGGTGGAAGTTTTTAACCCAGGAAATACAAATCACAAAATATTAGCTAGATGTAAATCAGCCTTTCAGACTTGCAAACCTGAATGTTCTTTCTGTTTGCATTTTCAGGTTGTTCACCTTGATGAAAGTCCATGTTCTTTGAACTCAGGAATGATAAGCAGCACCTGTATGTAATTGTATTGTATTGTACTTGTATGTAATTTCCAGTTCTGTCTGAATATCTGAGCATCATTCCATGCAGTCACCTCATTGACATGCTACACATGCTACCATAGCCCATACTGGAGCCAGACAGTAAATTACAAGGTTTGCTTATGCTTTTTAAAAGAGGTAATACCTTCTATTTTTTTCAGTGATCACAATTAATGCACATGAATGAGCTATTACACTAAAAATGGGATTGATGGGAGGCTGGTTAGCTTAGCAAATGATATTAAAACCAATCTGACATCAATCCTACTACTCATGTATTGCATCTCAAAAAAAAAAAAAGCTGTTGTGACAAATAAAGGTGAATCCTCCAGCAAGAGACAATGAATCCTGCTCTTTGTGAAAGGCAGCATCACAGAGAGACTGAAAGGAGAAGCCAAAAGAGTAAAACTATTCCATGGCAGTTACTGAAAACTCTGGAGTTGGCATCATGTTTGCAATTTGCAGGTACTCTTCTTCATACTTCAGTTACTGCATATAATCTCTAAATTAAGCATCATCATCCATGAAAAGATCACAGATTTTTTTTTTTATTACTTTGCCAAATATTTACTAAGTTCTCTTTAACAAATAGGAGATTCTATTTTTTTCTTCTATTTTTTTTTATACCCTGATTTAAATAATTCTCATTAAACGTCAAAACCTGTAAACCACTAGATCACCCTGTGGATCCATGATATCATGTCTTGCATACATAACACATTTATCAGCTGTATCTTAACAACTATTGCTCTGAATGCTGGGAGCCTCTGTTCTTGGCAACGAATAAAATGAGGAGGAACTGGGACCGTGTGGAGACGAGCAGAGCGAAATGAGTTTGGGGAAGCATGAAGGACTGATCAGAAAATCAAGGAGAGCCCATCACAAAATGTGACAGGCCTGGAGAAAGCCAAGTTCAGGTGCTAGCAGAAAAGTAAGGGCTAGCTTTGGTAAGACTCCTTTATACTTGAAAACAGCCCAAAGCCTTGCTCTAGACACACACGTGTAACTAACTCCTTTGTCATTTAACTCACGAGCAGGAGATGTCTGAATTATCCTGTTCCACAGTATTGATAGACACTCTCACCTGGTCATTCAGAAGAAGAAAGAGTGGATAGTTGAACTGCATGAAAGGACAATGGGGAGAAAATGTTCCTAAATTAAAAATGCTACAAAGAATGAGACTTTTAAAAATTTTATTTCCTTTTTCACTCCTTATCTCTCTAGCTCACACCTTCCTCCCTATCTGTCTCAGAAATAGCTCTAAGAATAGCTCTTAGAACGGGCTGCAAGTGCTTAGAAACAGGGACAATCACTTGATTCCTTGACTGCAAAGGACATGACAAATACAAGGTCCCTGCACCACTCCTCCATTGCTTCTGCTGGGTTTTCAACAGCCTTGTGTGGCTTCACTTCCAATCAAGCAGAAACAGAGAGATTATGCAGTAATTTCTCTCTACAAAATAGTATATAGGGACGTATGAAAAAATACCACAGATTAGAGGCTCGTATTTATTTCTCCCAGACAGGAAAGAAACATAATTCACTCATTGGTTTAACATGAACTTGACTATAATTCCACCCTTTCTGCAGAACTACTTAAAGGTAGAACAGCTCTAAGAGTACATTTTTTTATATAAGCATGTAAACACAGGTGAGGGCTGAACATCATCATTCACACCTCAAGGTAAGCAAATGTGCATGGTAGAGGGAAATCTGATGCTGAGTTTGAGAGCATGAATTGATTATTACTGGCATATAAATTATGTATGAAACAGCCACTAAATTGCTCATTTTCCTTACTTATTACAGTTTGCATTGATCTTATGGGTATCTCAGCTCCTTAGACGAAAACAATTTGGTGAGCTGAACTTATAAAATCAGAGAGCAGAATTATCATGATTCATCTTTTCAGTGTTGATGCCACATCTAAGCAAATGCAACTTGGACTGTTTGCCACGCACTGAAAGATAACTGGCAAGTGATTAAATCCACCTTCACTTGACCTGCCCAGTTCTGTTTAGAAGCTCTTTATGTTTGACTTGTTCAATCCCCAGAATTATTGGTACAGAAACAAGACTAGTGCTAGCTGGCAGAGGCTCTGGCACTCTGTCCTGCAGTGCAAACTTTCCAATAGATGTGCTCCCATCAGTGTAGGGATGCAGCAGAGGCAGTACGTGAAAAGCACATAAAAGCATGTAGTAATACTTTGGAATACCAAGGAACTTATTGCTTTGGAATTTGATCCCTATGACTGATGAAACTGGTAGATGCACTGGCAGTTTTCAGTGACTGAATGCTTGTACCTGGGAAACATTCTGCAGATATTTTCACAGAATCACAAGATGTAAGGGGTTGGAAGGGACCTCTGGAGATCACCGTGTCCAACCCTCCTGCCAAAGCAGGACCATAATCCAGTGCAGGTCACACAGGAATGCATCCAGACAGGGCTTGAATGTCTACAGAGGAGACTCCACCACCTCTCTGGGAAGCACAACCTCTCTGGGAAGCCTGTTCCAGTGGTCTGTGACCCTTACAGTAAAGTTCCTGCTCATGTTGTGGTGGAACTTTCTGTGCTGTAGTTTACACCCAATATTGCCCCTTGTCCTAGTGCTTCAAATACCTAATTTTTGCATGCACACGTATGAATATCTATTTGCACATGTATTTGTTCAAATATCTAAGAAAGAGGGAGAGAACAAACAAAGAAACATGTCCGTTTTTTTCCTCACTCAACATGTTTACACCTAGTTCCTTTTCCTAAAGTGATTCCCAAGTGACAAGACATATTCAGAATGATTTTTACTCTTCGCTGGCTCTTGTTAGTAGACAGGAGAATAATCTATTGTCTCAGTGTCTCACTAACAGTGCGTGGGCTAAAAGAGGTGACTTAACACTGAGCAACCTTTAGATTGGTCTAGTTTATCAGTAACAGGCCAGAATGGGTCCAGGATATAATGTAAAAGGAGCTGCCTGGCTGCAGTCAGCGCTGGCACAGAGAACAAAGATGTGCTGTTCAGTATGGTAATCTAGTTCAGGTCACTAGGCTCTTCCAAATTGCCATATAGGCTTGCTTAATTTATCCTTTAAATATATTCTTTCAGCAGGAATACACTGCATGTCAGAAATAAAACAGGCAGCTGCTTACGTATCACATTCACTTCACATATCCATAACAACTCCTGCATGTTCAATCCTGACAAGTCTGATTTGCAGTTGTATATACTAGGTTGAAAAACTGTTCCCAGTGATTAAAAGGTAATTAAAAGAGATTTTGAAAAAAGTAGCAGAGATTACAAAAATAGGGCTCATTACTTCACAGGATAAGAGTTTGATTAAAAAACAAAACAAAACAAAACAAAAATGCAGAGTTGAGGCATTTTGAGCCTGGATTATGCTTATATATGTCACAACATTGATTCTGGGTTTGAATTTGCAACTCACCTCACTGAGAATTTTCAGTTTCCCTTTGAGGGAAACTGAAATGAAAAAATGGTTACTCAATTAGAATTACACTGAAGAAAAGTTTGTCCTCTAGCCCATTGTGAACATAATGCTGTGAACGGGCAAGAATAGTAACGTCTCTTTCTGATGTCTAGATAGCTTGTGTGGGAGACCATTATCCTGTGGCTGTGTTCTGTTCTCCTGATACAATCACTTAAATAAAGTTTTACTGTTTACTTTCCTTAATTAAAGTACAATAGAAAATATACAACCTCTAAGAAGTCTCACTTTACTCACTGCTGTGGAGCTTTGAGGGTGTTTCAAGTTGTCTTTCAGTGTACTTCAAAAAATCCCTGATAAAAGAGTGTGTGTGGAGGTGAAGTGGGAGAATTATTGGCAATTATATTTTATACAGAGTTGTAGTAAGTTTACGTAACTGCCATCTTTCTGCCAACCTTCCCACTGTGATTTAGAATCTCTCACTGCTCTGCCAAGTGATTAAATCCTGCAACATGTTTTTTTTCACAGGTTTTTATTTTGCCCCTTTTTTGGAGATGAATATTTCTTTTAACAGACAGCCTAAATTTAATGGTTTAAATTTTTTTTTGAGTTATAATAACAAGAAAATCTTAGCATTTAAAATATTTTAATTCACTAGTCCTTAAAGAGACCCTTCAAACAATGGAGACCAATCTCACATTGACAAATGCATGGATAAACAGAAGATACTGGCAAATATTTTGCTTTTGCTCTGGACTGTATGAACTTATTTAACTGCTTTCTGTTCCCAGTAATGAAAAAAATAAAAGGAAAACATTTTAATATGGTGGGAAATAGGAACTTAAAGCAATGATATCTGACACATGGCCACAAAAAGTATATATATATATATGTGTGTGTGTGTGTGTATATATCAATTAACTGCACATTCGAGCTGAGAAAAAAAACCTGAAAAAATTACTCACTGGTAAGAAAATGCTGGGAGGTAGGGCCAAAATCCCTATGAGCTTCATGCAGTTGCCTGATGCGCTCATCAATGGCCACCTGTTAAGAGAGAAGGAAAAAAAATAAGTCACTCTCTTCTAAACAAGTAACAAGTGGCAGTTACAGAATCATTGAATTGTTTAGGTCGGAAGAGACCTTAAAGATCATCTAGATCCAATCCCCCTGCCATGGGCAGGGACACCTTTCACTAGACCAAGCTGTTCAAGGACTCATGTAACGTGGCCTTGAACACCTCCAGGGAGGTGGCAACCATAACTTCTCTGTGCAACCTGTTCCAGAACACTGGAACAGGGTCCCCAGAGAGATTGTGGAATCTCCTTCTCTGGAGACTTTCAAGGCCCATTTGGATGTGTTCCCCCCTGGCAGGGGGGTTGGACTCGATGATCTCTGTGGGTCCCTTCCAACCCCCCTTGGGGGGGTATCTTTCTAATACTTAGTGTAAATCTACTCTGTTTCAGCTTAAAGCCTCATCCTATCAGTACAAACCTTTGCAAAAAGTCCCTCTCTGGCTTTCTTGTAGGTCCCCCTCAGGTACTAGAAGGTTGCTATAAGGTCTCCCTTTTCTTCTCAAGGCTGAACAACCCCAGCTCTCACAGCCTGTCCCCACAGGGGAGGTGTTCCAGCCCTCTGATCATCTTATAGTCAGATACTTTTTTTTCATTAAAGAACATTGTTTAAAATTAAGCAGGCTTCTGCAACAACTCCTATTCCTCAGGGCTTGACAGAGATTTAGTATGTTTTATCCAAATGAAAGGAGGTCAAAAGCAGTTTGAATTTGGTTGTCTGTGTTTCACTGTGCCCCTAGAAGTTGTTGAAAATATAAAGGATGATAAAGAAAAGTATATCAAATTGGTCTGACTTTATATACTTAGAATAAGACTGTTTCTTATCAATATTGAAGTCAGAAACATTCCTCTATGTTAATAATTTTACAGAACTACCTCAAAAGTACTTTTTAAGAGTGATGCATTATAAACAAGCACGTAAAAACTAATCTTTCTTAACATGGACATGATAACTATACTTCAGTTCAGTGTTGAAATGAGGGCAACCAAAGAGCACCTGTTACAAACATTTCTATGTTCTTCTAATGAGACAAATCTTAGCCCCTTATTCCTTTACATGGGAGACTTCTTTGAAGAGTAAATTGTCCTAATACGTTGTTGGGTTGGTGTACTGCATTAAAACATAGGTGCTAGTCGCAAGATTGATTTTATTTTCACTCTTGAAAATCCCATAAAAGTGTCAAGCAAGCAGAAGGTGGTTTCTACAAGATTCCATAGTGTATGGATGACTTCTACCAGCAGAATTATAGACTATATGCTAAAATATTACCATCATTAAGACAGGCCTGAGAATAAGATTAGGTAAAGCAAGGAGAAAAAAAACAACAACAAAAAATGTTTGAAAGTGATAATATTTTAGAAATGTATTAAATAATGGATAGGAAGCAGATTCATTGAACTCGAATATTTCCTATAAGAAAAAGGGTTCTATCAACTCTGGCAAAGTAGAAGGAAAAAGTAGTTCATCTGTTTCCATTACTCTAATGTTAAGATACATAACAAAGAAACAAATAGGTTGCATGATTGAAAAGCAATCCACATTTTAAAACTTTCAGAGTTTTTTTTGGTTGGTGGTAGGAAGAAGCAATCACATAATAATTGAGGATGCTTCTGATACTTGCTCTTTGACATGACTGTGTGTGTGTGTTTGCCAAATAACTCCCCAAAAATCTTGTTTCACTAAACACAATAGAAATTTAACATTAGGACATGATTTCTTTGCTTGCATTTTCAAAACTGATACCATAACCAAGAAAACCCCAGCCTTTCTTTTCTTTCCTGGAGCCACTTTTTCAGCTACTTTTCCTGCAGCTTCCTCCATTTCTACACCCTTTTTTCTCCTGTCTTCATATACACAGACATGATTCATGTGATTTCTCTATATTTTTTTTCTAGGCCCTGTTGACTAGCACCTCCCCACACAGCTCAGTGACTAGCATCTCATTGTATAGCTTCTGTTCTTATTTCTACTGTTTTCTTGAATTCACAATTGCTCATGAAGCAACATTGATACTGGTATATTTTAGGCAGGCACACAGTGGCTCAGTCCTATGACCTGTGTTTTTGTCTGTTTGATCTTTTTGATTGGTTAGCCAAACAAAACTAAGCCTAGAAAGAGGCTGAGCTTTAAGTAACATCTGAAGCTGCAGGTAAAAGAAGACTCAGCAAAGGACAAGTTAAGCCTGGAGTGAATTGCATGGACAGATGTTATTACAGAATTGTCAGGGTTGGAAGTGACCTCAAAAATCATTCAGTTCCAACCCCCCTGCCTTGGGAAGGGACAGCTCACACTAGATCAGGTTGCTCAGAGCTACATCCAGCCTGGCCTTAAAAAATTCCAGGGATGGGGCTTCCACAGCCTCTCTTGGCAACCTGTTCCACCTCCCTGGGCAACCTGTTACAGTGTCTCACCAGCCTCAGGGTGAAGAACTTCTTCCTAACATCCAATCTGAATCTACCCACTCCTAGTTTTGCTCCATTCCCTCTACATTCTAAAAGCTGGTCCTTCACCAGCTTTCTTGTAGGCTCCCTTCAGATCCTGCAAGGCCACAATAAGGTCTGCTTGGAGCCTTCTGTTATGTTAAGCAGTACTTGGTTTGGCACACTCTTTTATAAAGACAAAGAAGGGAAGAAAGCACACAAACATAAAAAACTGTGAAGTATCAACACTATTTATGTATCTGCCTTCTTGATATATTCAAATGGTGTCTGTTACAGTGCTTCCATATGAGATTTAGTATGCAAATGCATTTGGCTTTCCTAACTTGTGTGAATGTTAACGTGCAAATACACACTTTTGAGTAAAAAGAAACCCACAAGCATATGCAGTTCCTTCTAAACAACAGCATAAAATAAAATATATATAAAAAAAAAGTATCTTTGCTGTACTATAGCACCCTTTAGTTCACTTGCTACCACAAGACTGAAACAGCTAAAAGGATGCATTATACATTCATCTCTCCCTGCTTTCAGCATTACTGTCTTGCAAAGATTATTCCCAATGTAAAGATTTAGTAACTTTCTTGTTCTAATTTTTAAATTGTAATCTCATATGTTTGTTATATACATTTTTTTTCTCAAAATATTTGATAATCAAGGAAATAAAGAACCTGGAGACAGGTTAAATTAGCATCCCTTAGACTTTCATTGTATGATAAACTCACAGGATCACAGGGTATTAGGGGTTGGAAGGGACCTATGAAGATCTTTGAGTCCAAGTCCCCTGACAGAACACAGAATCTATCTCAGGTCACACAGGAATGCGTCCAGACAGGTCTTAAAAGTCTCCAGAGAAGGAGACTCCACAGCCTCCCTGGGGATCCTGTTCCAGTACTCTGTGACCCTTACAATGAAGTTCTTCCTCCTGCTGAGGTGGAACTTTCTGTGCTGTTGTTTAGACTCATGATCCCTTGTCCTATCCCAGGGCACAAGTGAGCCCCTTCTTGACACCTAGCCCTCAGATATTTATATACATTTATTAAATCCTCTCTCAGTCTCCTCCTTTCCAGACTAAGCAGCTCCAGGTCTCTCAGCCTTTCTTCATAACACAGTGCTCCAGTCCCTTAATAATAACTGTTGATTTTCTCTTAGAAGGCTGGGAAGAGATGTAAGTGCTTCAGAAGAAATAGTGTTCAGAACAACTAATCAAACCCCATTCTGTCAATGAAGTGCTTATTTATTTACATTCACTTAAAAACAAAATATCAGAAACACCCATCCCAAAATAACTCACATGAGACACTGGTGAAAACATTATTTGAAAAGCCGAAGTAGTTGAAAACGTGACACAAGCAAATGAGAAGTCTACACAATTGTATCACATATATCTTTGCATGTCATATATCTTTGGGCCAATTCTGGTTTATTTCTAGGTGGATCTCTTTAGAAATACCTTAATTTGGAAGCAAAGTAAGGCGGCAAGCAGCTGTGGCTTTTTTCTTTTTGTATTTTCTCTGCACACTTTGTGAAATGTCTGCATTTTCTACGCTGACTTTTATTCTTTCTTGTCTGATGCTCATGGAAATGAACAGCAGATTTTACTATCCCTGTTTCTAAACCAAATGATGTCATCACTGAAAAAACTTAAAGGTGCCATGTACTATTGATAGGGGTTTATTAATACTATAATGAAAAAAATTAAATTGTCTCTCTTCTGATTTACCATTGCTAGGTCTACTGGCATGCTGGACAAGTACTAGAATCCCAACACATACTGAAAAGAAAAATGTTTTCCTTTTTTATTCTCCTTAAAAGAAAATGAAACTTTTTGTCACTAGATTTTTTTATGAACTTTCTGCCTTCTGAATAAAATATACCAAATAGAGCCATTATGAGAGCCTAATGACTCTATTGTCTCAAAACAATGTATGACCTACCTGGTCTGAATAGACAGGGCAATTGTTCCAGTGGCCTTTAATAGCTCTTGAAGACAACTGCTAGCCTAGCGGAAGGGCTTAACAATGAGAAGGGATAATTGCTGCAGAGGAGGGAATTTCCTCTTTCCCTTTTTTAAAGCCACCACAACAGTGTTATAGAAAGGCTGGTGACAGTCAGTGCATGGCACAGACCTGGTGTGCGCCTCTGCTTGCGATTGAACAGGCTGTCCATCCATCCCTCCCCTCCTCCCCAGAAAGGGTATTAAAGGACCGCATCTTCTGTGGTCCATTTGATAAATCTACTATGGAAGACCTTGCTGGGATGTACACAGGTCACTGACAGACTTGGACTATGCCTGTGAAAACATCACTGGATCCAAGGATTGGTGATATCTTCCTTTCTCTCCCTCTCTTTTCCCCCTCTCCTCTTTCTCCCTATTTTCTTTCTGCTCCAGTCCAAATCTAATAAACCTAACTCATCAGGCATTTGGTGTCAGTTCACTTTAATTTATTCCAAGTGAATTTTTGAATCTTAATGTGACCTCCCCTGCTGCCTACGGTTGGCTCAGGGTACCAGGTCATGACAGCTATGCATTAGAATCTCTTTCAATCCACCAAAAACTCAGCTTCAAATAAAGGAGGAGGAATGGGTTTCATTAAGTTCGGTTTTATCGAGTTACTTCACTTTCTGTTTTAAGGGCACCGATGGAAGAATGAGGAGATCAGACAGGTATCACCTAACCCATTCAGCAAGGTTAGACATCTACCTTTGATCTTACCTTCTTTAAACTACTATTCATTTGAAACACAGCAACAGCATAAACTCTTCTCAAGTCATGATACTATCCTTTTCTGAGGGCATCTAAGGGCACATGAAGCATAATATATAGACACTAATTGCATAATTATTCTGCCTTAAATGTGGCAAATTATACAAAGTTGTGTGAGTAGCAATTTTAGCTACATGAGACAGCAGAAACAAGATCCCTAGCTTAAAAAGTGCAAAATATGGGGAGTTAAGGCAATTGTGGAATATCTGAAGGTCTGTCCTAGGATGCTGAGGAAATATGGCAAGAAAAGAAGAAAAAGAATAGAAGATTCTCATCTGAACAGCTATATTTAGGGCTGAAAAAAAATTATACGCAATCTCGTTTTTCAAAATTTGCTTCATCAAAGGCTGGTCTCCTGAAAAGGGCAATTTTCTGTACTAATAGGCATGCATACATACAATACTTATTAAAGTAACACTCCTTTAATTCCCTCACCATATTCATAGCATTTCCACAGCCTCCTGACCTTGGCTCCAATCGCAACCAATCTGACTGCATATCAAAGGAAACTGACTTCTAGGAGAACATCTTTAATGTTGCTCAGCAATTCTCCTCCCAAGAGCTGAAAAGTATCTTTCCCCTCTCACTTACTGAGAGCTGCCAAAACAATACAGAGCTGTTCTTTACAAATCAATAAACAGGAAGATCTGATCTACTGTACTGCTAATAGCTACTAAATTCAGCCACTCACCGTTCCTTGTTTATTAGGAGATAAGAATGGATTTAAATAAGCACACTTTGTGCTGTTAGTGAGGAACACCTGGGGAAAAGGCAGCTGATAGTCATTCTTCTCAGCTGCTAAACTTCAGGTTTAAGTCTTGCTATTTACTGAGTTGAAAGCACAGGGAAGGACAATTGGTTTCCTGGTGAAAAGTTCTGTAATCTGAAATGTTTTGACAGTGTGAAAACTAGCATTATTTTCCAAGTGAAAGCAAAAATACCCCAACAGATAAACATAATGTTAAACACATGCATTTACAGCTGTCACAAAGACTAAAATTCCAAAGTTTCTGAGTCATGGTAGGGCTGTATGCTTCAGCAGATTGAAATCTGAATGACTTCATGCAGTTCTCCTTTCAGTAAAAGAAATCCTAAAATCTGCTAAGATCCCTATATTGTACCTTCATGGCTTTTTCAGATGAAACATGACATGAGAATAAAATGTAATAAAAATTCAGGAAACATCTTAAAGCCCCGGACATAGAGAATTAGAAAACAGCAAATAAGAAAATAAGAAAAATAAGAAAATAAGGAAAAAAAGAACAATCTTCTAGACTTAATATGTCAACTGCCAATAACCAGGCATTGCCTTCTTAAGCTTTTGTTTAGTAATCCTAAATCGGTCAGTTTCAGGCTTTGTATATTTCTATGGGAAGAAAGTTAGGCCTTAGGTTTAAATAACAAAAACATTCACATTTGAAGGGAATAAAGCAGTTGTAAACTCTGTGAAATCTGAAGAACAAACAACTTTAGGAACCATTTCTTTTAGAAAAGATTGTTTAGTTTCGGATAAAAGACATTTGGTCAGTGAGGCTTAGTATTTGATCTGTCCATCGCTCTTGTAAAAGCCACCACCAGTAGTTAGATGGAGTCAAGGTCTTTTCTGCTTCTCACTCCACCCCACCAGTGAGTAGGCTGTGAGTACACAGCCTACCCTTGACACCGTCTGCCACAAGAAGCTGGTGAGGGGCCTGAAGCACAGCCTTGTGAGGAGAGGCTGAGGGAGCTGGGGGTGTTTAGCCTAGAGAAGGCTGTGTTCTGCCCAAGAAAGGGTAAAGCAAGCCTATGGCTTCACCCAATATGGCCAAATCTTGGCTAACTGCCATTTGATTGGCTATCTCATGTCCAAAGGCCCATTAGTCTCGGGCTGTATTGGACAAAAGGAGATGAGCAGGGAACACAGGGTGCGCGCTTTTGCCATTACAAGCTGTGCCTGCTATTGCATCCGTGCCTGCCGCCTCATTGATCCTGNTCACAGAGAGAGCGATTGGCATTGGAATGCCCAGACTGGATGGGGCACTTAGTGCCATGGTCTAGTTGATTGGTTAGGGCTGGGTGATAGGTTGGACTGGATGAGCTTGGAGGTCTCTTCCAACCTGGTTGATTCTATGATTCTAAGAAGTTGAGAGGGGACACAACTGAGACAGCTGACCCCCATGACCAAAGGGATATCTTATACTATCAGGCATCATGCTCATCATATAAAGATGAAGAAGGAAGGAAGTAAAGAAGAAGCAAGAGGGTGACTTTGGAAATGATGGCATTTATCTTCCCATGTAGTTGTTAAATGCCATGGAACCCTTTTCTTTGGGAGATGCCTGAATGCCTGCATGCCAAGGGAAAGTAGTGAATGAATTCCTTGTTTTGCTTTGCTTGAGTGCATGGCTTTTGCATTTTCTATTAAGCTGTCTTTATTTCAACTTCTTGTTTTTTATCTATTTTCTTTTTCTTTTCATTTTTTTGTACTCCCTTCCCCATCCCACCGGGAAGAAGCAAGCAAGTTACTATATGGGGCTTAGTTGGTGGCTGGAGTTAAACCACAACAACATCCCTTACTAAGTTCTACTCCATGTGGGCTGTGGCATGCCCAAACACATTCCTATACACTTGGATAGCGTCTCTATATTCTACCCAGGCTACCTGTCTGTGCTTGCATTTGCTGAATACAACTTTTTTACGTCTGAAAAGTATGCTGGTGCTCCTCATTCATGCATTCAGGCTTCCTGGTATTTTTGTCTGATTCCTGCTCTTCAGGACAGACCAGTTTTGAGCTTGCAGAAAGTGATCCTTGTGTAGCAACTAACCTTCTTGATCCTCTTTTCATTCTAGGACTTTATTGCTTCAGATTCTTGCAAGAAGATCCCTGAAGAAGCCAAAGTCTGCTCTCCTGAACTTCAGGCTTGCAGACATGTGGTCACTGCAGCCAAGCCTGCCTTCAGCCTTCACCTCCCCAATGAACCCTTGTTTGTGTGTGAGGTCCAGCAGAGCATCTGGCTTCAGTGGGTCCTCTAATCAGCTGAGTCATGAAGCTTTCATCAATGCTATCTGGGAAGTTACTGCATTGGTTATGACTCACTGTGCTGTCTCTACAGCAGATAATGATTCTAGATACTATAATCAGGCTAGTCCCCTGGGAACCTTGCCCTGGGTCTGTCACTATGAGGTTGCTTCTAGCTCTCTGTAAAAGGTCCCAAACAAACGTTCCTCCATTCAGATGGCCTATACCAGACATCCATTACAATGTCACTCATACTAGTCTGCTCTTTAATTCTCTCCCATGAATTCTCAATCTCCTTCATTTCCAACCCATCATTCCTAGTTTAAAGCTCTGCATGTTGGAGTAGATGATCTTTAAGGTCCTTTCCAACCTAAACCTGTCTATGATTCTATGATTCTCTGTGTCTTCTCTGGAGCCCCATCAAGTGGCCCTTAGAGCTCTGACTTGCAGAGCTACAGATTCAGTGATTCCTGTTCTGCTTTCAGCACAAAGCTGAGACTGTATATATTCTTAGTTCTGTGTTGTATTCTGGGGAAAAGAGAAACTAAAATGTATATGCTACCCTGAACTGCTGGAAGGTTATTGATCTTAAAATTAATCTAATGTTGATGCAATTTGGCATTTTCAAAGTCAGTGAGGCCTGGGCACCTGCAACTCAGGACAGAATGTGCTCTGTAGTAAGTAAAACCATCTAGTATGGAGCTTAGCAAGGCATATATTCTTTCTGACTTCAAATCTTAGTTTTGAGATCAAAGCACTTGCACACTGTGCTTTGAAAAGCTTCCACATAAATATCCTCTCTATTTTTTTAATTAAAAAAAAAAAAAGCAAACAACAACAAACAAAACAAAAACAAAACCTAAACCCCACAACCCCTCCAAACCTACAAACCAATCTATCTACCTGTCAGGATTACTCATTGTCTATGAGACTTTTAGGTGGCATACTGTGATCATCTCTAGGAACCATAACCAAGAGATAGAGATGAGAATCGATTAGGCTCTAGAGAAATTAACAAGAATGATGGTGATGTACAACAAGAGGACTGAGTGATTGATAACAGTTAAGACTGAGGAATAGAAGACTGAGAAAACAGGCACAAATCTGAAATGACAGTCCTTTCTTTTTTTTTACTATGAATTTATAGATTATGATGAGAGTTATTTATAAGAAAAAAAATCTTCCATGTGCTTTTCATGTTATTTATGTTAAATGTCATAAGCAGTCTATAGATGAAGATATGTGGTCTTCAATTATTCTGTTGGGAAACAGGAAAATTGAGGAAACCTATTTTCCTAGTCTTGGGAGGAAGAGAAGGGCGATTCCTTCAAGTATAGCCAGTCGTGTTTCACCTCTTATGCAATGTGCTTTGTAACAAATTTAGGGGAAATGCTAGTTTCCCAAAACAGGAATTGAGATTATTGGAAGAGGAGGGGTTGAAATGCAGTTTGATACAAATTATTCCTTTTCACACATGAAGTTTATGTTTCCAGAACATTAAAATGTCATTGGTATGTTACACTTCTAAGTATCTCCTCTATTTTCTGCAAATCTAAAATGGTGAAGGACATGGAAGTGT
>WBNM01030309.1:3287-14911 GCA_013399055.1 Ramphastos sulfuratus
AACCTCAAACCTCCAAACACACAAATACTACAACCCACCCCCCACAAACCTACAACAACACACCCCCCACAAACCTAAAACAACACACCCCCCACAAACCTAAACAAAAAGATCCATCCCAAACCCACAAAGCAAAACAACCAAAAAACTCCAAACCCATAAAAACATCCTCACACAAAGCCACACAAACAGTAAAATAAAATAAAAATGAAAAAAAAAAAAAAAAGGCACTTTGCATATATGTTTCTTACATACTCATCAGGATCTGCAGAGAATTAGCTGCTGATACCTTTTGCAGTGCACATATAGAGATAGTTAAGATCAAGGGAAAAGATTCTTATTTGACAAAGAACACTAAGGAGAAAAGAAAAATGGTGAGGAGGAATTCAATTAACATCTTAGCTCTTAATTCCCACAACAAAGCAATATTCTGCTAAAGAACTGCTTAAAGAGTGACTGATTACAATCCTCCTGCACTGCTGTCTCTGAGCAGGGGGTGGGAAGAAAAGTTTCTCCACAAGCATTCTCCAGTAGAAAGCTCACAGGCTTAAGCAAGCCATCTGAGCCTGACATGCAGAGAGGTCTGAGGTTAGCTCAGGTGGGTCTAGCCTGGAAGGTAGTGTCAACACTCAAGGTTTATTTGTCTTACATTTGGAAGGGATGATCTCATCCAACAGATGGAGCTAACTGTGTCAGAGCATGGCTGCTCCCTCCCTGGAGGTGTTTAAGGCCAGGTTGGAGGAGGCCTTGAGTGACCTGTACTAGTGGGAGGTGTCCATGCCTATGGCAGGGGGTCGGAACTAGATGATCCTTGAGGTCCCTTCCAACCTTACCATTCTATGATCTGATGAAAAGGACCCACGTTTGTAAGAGAATCTCTTCTGTGGATCAGGCAAGTCAGTGTGGATTTTCCTGCACAACCAGAGTCATGGGGGGAAAAAAAGAAAAAAAAAAAAAAAAAAAGAGGCTTTTGTGTTTCTGGATGACAGGAAAGGTTGTGCTGCAAATCTGATTCTTTCACCCTCCGCTCTCGGGCTAATTGAGTACAGTTAATTCTCTTGGCATGAAAACAGAAGAGTAGGAAGTTAGCTTTGCAGCCCACAGCTTTGTCCAAGTGCATTCTTTTATTGTAGGTTAAAAATGTTACAAGCAGGCTTTGTTTTTATCATAGAATCATGCATCCAGGTTGGAAGGGACCTCTAAAGGTCATTCAGTCCAAACCCCCTGCAGCGGGCAGGGACATCCTCAACTGGATCAGGTCCCCCTCATCATCAAGTTACTGCTGCAAAATTTGTCTGTGGAGTGAGTTGTCTCCACAGTCAAGTTTCTTTCAACTTCCTTTCCCCAAAAACAAAGCACTGAGATGGGGAAGACATCTTAGCAGACAGACCTTCAGCTGCCACTGTGGCAGCAGAGTGCAGTATCTAACAGTCTCCAGCCCTTCCTCAGCACCGAGCTGCCCTGCAGTCCAGAGATACTATTCACAGTGCTTTGAGACTACCAAAAGGCAATACAGCATCACCTTTTAGATGATTTCTGTTCATTAGTTTTAGCATGCTCTTAACTGGCCACAGCAGGGGTGATTGTTGGGTGGATTCATCACTGCTCTGTGTGTAGTGAAACACATCTCTGGGAAATTCAGCCAAAAGCAGACATGGTGCAGACAAAAGTCACAGCTCTGAACTCCCCAAATTTACTGCAAGATATAAAGGGGAGATCAGGTAGTGCTGATAAATCTTGAGAGCTGCCACGAAACCCCAGTCAGATGTCACAAGCTATAAACTTACAGAGAGAGAGACTCAGAATAATTCTTTCCAGAGTTAGTTGCGTTGTTGTGAGTTATTTCTGCTGTGGAGTTTCACCTCCCTGTGCAGGCACAGCAGGGCTGAGCAGATCCTGGGTGGGCAGGCAGCAGTTGGCTCAGCACCTGAGATGAAGAACTGCAGGTAGCTGCTGCAAGGCTGCAGCACATGGTGCTAGCCCTAAGGACACCACCAAAGCTCACCACAGCAAAAGGCCAGATGTTTCCCCAGCACAACTGAAGGGCTGACTTGCTCTCTGTGAAGTCCTGCTGTGACTAACTGCCATGCACCAAATAAAATCATCAATTTGGTGCTTTGCAGCAGTTGTCACAGGGTCACAGTTATTCCCCTTCACTTCCTCTCCTTTTTAAACCACATTTTTCCCATCCGACTTCATAAGGGGAAAAAAAAAAAAAGGAGGAAATTAATTACATTTGAAGTAATTAGAAATTTAAAATCCTTTAATTCAGCGCTCTCAGACACGCAGCTTTAAAATATATTAGGAAGATGTTAGGTCTAATGCTCTCCTCAGAAGCCTGAGAGACTAATTTATTTTGATGGAAGGCACACACACGGCTCTGAAAGCAAATACGGCCATTAACTCCTTTAATCCCTCCCCATCACAAATGATCTATTCTGTTATTTAACTACTGATTCATTAAAATGTTGAATGAGGAAAGTTTCAATAGACCCATGGATGCAAAGAGATGCAGACTCAAATCCTGCCTTGCCCTGACATGCCCCTCATGGCCTGGCAAGCAGCAGCAAAGCACGTTGCATTGTTTGCAGTCAGGCCTGGAAACCCTTCTGTAGCCTGNTGAAACATTTCCCTGGCCATGAGCTGACTGACTGAGGTCTGTTGCAGAAAAAAAAAAGCATGTTAAAATATGATGCATTTGGGGTTGAATTGTAAGAACACAGACTTATAGAATGGTCTGGGTTGGAAAAGACCTCCAAAGGTCATCCAGTCCAACCTCCTTTGCCATCAGCAGAGACATCCTCATCTAGATCAGGTTATCCAGAGCCCTTTCCAGACTCATGCTGAATATCTCCAGGCATGGGGCCTCAACCACCTCTCCCTGGGCAATCTGTTCCAGTGTTCCACTGCCCTCATGATAAAGAACTTGTTTCCTAACATCCAACCTAAATCTATTCTTTTGAAGCCACTATCCTCATCCTGTGCCTGCAGGCCTTTGCGAACAGCCTCTCTGCAGCCTTTTTGCAGCTCCCTTCAGGTGCTATAAAGTCATTGTTAGGTGTCCCCAGAGCCATTCTCTTCTCCAGGCTGAACACCCTCAGCTCCCTCAGCTTGTCCTCATAGCAGAGCTGCTCCAACTCCCTGAGCATTTTCATAGCCCTTCTCTGGACCCACTCCATCATGTCCGTGTCCTTCCTGTGTTGAGGGCTCCAGAGCTGGCACTAAAACCANTTTAAACCACTTTTTTCCCATCCGACTTCAAAAGGGGAAAAAAAAAAAAAGGAGGAAATTAATTACATTTGAAGTAATTAGAAATTTAAAATCCTTTAATTCAGCGCTCTCAGACACGCAGCTTTAAAATATATTAGGAAGATGTTAGGTCTAATGCTCTCCTCAGAAGCCTGAGAGACTAATTTATTTTGATGGAAGGCACACACACGGCTCTGAAAGCAAATACGGCCATTAACTCCTTTAATCCCTCCCCATCACAAATGATCTATTCTGTTATTTAACTACTGATTCATTAAAATGTTGAATGAGGAAAGTTTCAATAGACCCATGGATGCAAAGAGATGCAGACTCAAATCCTGCCTTGCCCTGACATGCCCCTCATGGCCTGGCAAGCAGCAGCAAAGCACGTTGCATTGTTTGCAGTCAGGCCTGGAAACCCTTCTGTAGCCTGACTTAAGTGCTGTCCCAGTAGACTCAACTCTTCTCTGGTAGAAATGTTACTAGAGAGCTTTAGATCAGCTCAACAAGAGAAAATTGGTGCAATGTACTAAAAGGCAATAGTACTGTATACAGTTCTGGAGCCCCCAGCACAGGAAGGACATGGAACTGTTGGAGCGGGTCCAGAGGAGGCCACAAAGATGCTCAGAGGGCTGCAGCAGCTCTGCTGTGGGGACAGGCTGAGAGAGTTGGGGCTCTGCAGCCTGGAGAGGAGAAGGCTTCCAGGAGACCTTAGAGTAGCCTTCCAGTATCTGAAGGGGGCCTACAGGAAGGCTGGGGAGGGACTATTGACAAGGTCTTGCAATGACAGGACAAGGGGCAGTGGGTTTGAACTGGCAGAGGGGAGATTGAAAGTGGATGTGAGGAGGAAGTTCTTTACAGTGAGGGTGGTGAGACACTGGCACAGGTTGCCCAGGGAGGTTGTGGCTGCTCCCTCCCTGGAGATGTTCAAGGCCATGTTGGAGGAGGCCTTGAGTGAGCTGTACTAGTGGGAGGTGTCCCTGCCTATGGCAGGGGGTTGGAACTAGATGATCCTTGAGGTCCCTTCCAACCTTACCATTCTATGATTCTATAATAGGTTTGAAACATTTCCCTGGCCATGAGCTGACTGACTGAGGTCTGTTGCAGAAAAAAAAAAGCATGTTAAAATATGATGCATTTGGGGTTGAATTGTAAGAACACAGACTTATAGAATGGTCTGGGTTGGAAAAGACCTCCAAAGGTCATCCAGTCCAACCTCCTTTGCCATCAGCAGAGACATCCTCATCTAGATCAGGTTATCCAGAGCCCTTTCCAGACTCATGCTGAATATCTCCAGGCATGGGGCCTCAACCACCTCTCCCTGGGCAATCTGTTCCAGTGTTCCACTGCCCTCATGATAAAGAACTTGTTTCCTAACATCCAACCTAAATCTATTCTTTTGAAGCCACTATCCTCATCCTGTGCCTGCAGGCCTTTGCGAACAGCCTCTCTGCAGCCTTTTTGCAGCTCCCTTCAGGTGCTATAAAGTCATTGTTAGGTGTCCCCAGAGCCATTCTCTTCTCCAGGCTGAACACCCTCAGCTCCCTCAGCTTGTCCTCATAGCAGAGCTGCTCCCACTCCCTGAGCATTTTCATAGCCCTTCTCTGGACCCACTCCATCATGTCCGTGTCCTTCCTGTGTTGAGGGCTCCAGAGCTGGCACTAAAACCAGGCAATTTTACACTGCAATAGTTCACACCAGAGCCATCCTCTCTGTACTCTGGATGCAGCAGATGGTTTGGCCTGATGCCTATGTATGACCTGTGGCCATAATCTGTTCTCCTAATCTAGCAGATTAAAAATGCATCCTAATGATTAAGGCAGCATAATAAAATTGTTTTGTAATATGCTAAATGCTGCCTGACACTGGCATAGAGCAGATAACCTGACTTTTAGAAGGCTACCTATGTAAATATTGAATAATTTAGGAATCTATGGGATTGGTTTTTGTCTAAATACACAGACTATAAGACAAACAAATGTTGGGCAGGTAAAAAAAAAGAAAGTATTTGAGAGGAACTGTTGGCATATTCATAAAACTGACTGGGGAAACAACTGTAATGTTCCCATACACAAACTGAATTTCAACGTGGCACTTAGAGGCTGTTAAAATGGATCGACCCTCAGTAAATATTTCTTTCACAAGTCACCTACCAAAGGCCTTCTAATGATCTTCAGCCTAGAGAAGAGAAGGCTTCCAAAAGACCTTAGAGTAGCCTTCCAGTATCTAAAGGGGGCCTACAGGAAGGCTGGGGAGGGACTATTGACAAGGTCTTGTAATGACAGGACAAGGGGCAATGGGTTTGAACTGGCAGAGGGGAGATTTAGACTAAATGTTAGGAGGAAGTTCTTTGCAGTGAGGGTGGTGAGACACTGGCACAGGTTGCCCAGGGAGGTTGTGGCTGCTCCCTTCCTGGAGGTGTTCAAGGCCAGGTTGGATGAGGCCTTGAGTGAGCTGTACTAGTGGGAGGTGTCCCTGCCTATGGCAGGGGGATGGGACTAGATGATCCTTGAGGACCCTTCCAACCTTACCATTCTATGATTCTATGATTTCTCTCTGGAGCTTTACCACGAAAGACTGGCAAGCATTTAAATTATTTTGCAGAAGCAGGGCAAGCAGGCAAAGCAGCCTAAAGATGACGAAAACATGAAGGCACAAGAGGACACTTCCAGCAGCCTGAAGATTAAGGGTTTGTTATGTTGCAGAGGAGTTAACACAGTTGAACTTCAGCAGAGGATAATTCTTCCAGATGAGGAAGCGAGGTGGACAGAGGAGTCATGATTAATAATTATCTTAATCTACTTTCACCATTCCGGCGCTGAGGTTTTTAACAGAATGGGATTTAGCAGCAAAGCAGGATAATTTGAGCCTGTGTGCAGGGGGATGATGGCAAAGAGGTTTTCACTGTAAGCACTCAGTCAGAGCTGTCTCGTTAAAGCTCTGTGTCCCTTTCCATATGCAGCCTTCATCACCCCCTTAAGAGATTTGCTGGCTCCCATAAGCGCGGCAGAGAAACAGTAGGCTCCGAGGCCATTTGGCAAAAGACTAAAGGATGGGTTTTAAATGTTACATCTAATCCATGACATCCAGCAGTAGCTAGGCACCAGCAGGTTACCCTGAAAAGGCTCTAAAATGTGAATTGTTACAAAAGCTTGTCAGAAAGCTTTACTTTTCCCTTACTCTGCTCTCATCAGACCCAACCTGGAGTACTGTGTACAGTTCTGGAGCCCCCAGCACAGGAAGGGCATGGAATTGTTGGAGCGGGTCCAGAGGAGGCCACAAAAATGCTGAGAGGGCTGCAGCAGCTCTCCTATGAGGACAGGCTGAGAGAGTTGGGGCTCTGCAGCCTGNAAAAAAGGGATGATACTCATTTAAAAGCAAAAAAAAATAAAAAAGGCAAGAACTGTTTTGGGGACAAGTTTGGGGAGCTCCCTTCCAAAAGTAGGCCCAACACATCCTGGGCTCTGTCAAAAGCCGTGTGGCCAGCAGATGAAGAGAGGGGATTCTGCCACTCTGTTCTGGTAAGACTTCACCTGGAGTACTGTGCCCAGTTCTGGAGCCCTTGACACAGGAAGGACATGGACCTGATAGAGCAGGTCGAGAAGAGGGTCATGAAAACAATCCAGGGGTTGAAGCAGCTCTGCTAAAAGGACAGACTGAGGAAGCTGGGGGTGTTCAACCTGAAGAAGAGAAGGCTCTGAGGGAGACCCAACAGCAATCTTCCAACACCTGAAGGGTATAAGAAGGCTAGAGAGGGACTGCTTATGAAGGCCTGCAGTGATAGGATGAGGAGCAATAGATCCAAACTAGAGAAGAGGAGATTTAGATTGGATGTTAAGAACAAGTTCTTTACCATGAGGGTGGTTGAGCACTGCAACAGGTTGCCCAGGGAGGTAGTTGAGGCCCCATTCCTGGGCATGTTCAAGGTGATGTTCAACAAGGTTCTGGGCAGCCTGATCTTGTTGAGGATATCCATGATGGCTGCAGGGGGGTCAGACCAGATGACCTTTGGAGGTCCCTTCCAGCCTGGACCATTCTATGACAATGACATTGAGCAGAATGACAGGACCTGTGTACTAAAAGTGGTCCTATAGGGTATATCCCCTTCTAAGACTCTGCATTGTTCTGTATCTTGAGGGCAGCATCCTAGAGAGTGGGATTAGCAGTACAGCTTTTGTAGCCTGAATTTCTATATTATATGTTTTTTTTTTTATATATATATANTGAATCCAAACAAGGTATTTGTAATCCTCAACACAAAGAGCATTGCTGCAGCTCAGTAACCTCCAGAGCCATCGTATTGGTAGCAGCCTGAACCAGTAACTTGGGAAATGCTTGCAGTCTGTTTTATCAGGTTGAACGGTAAAGCAGTCACCTTGGCATAGAGCTTCTGTTGCTGTTCAAGACCCAGAGAAAATGGTAACAAAGACCTGCATTGGTATTCAAAGGGATACAAATGCCCCAAGAGATGAGTACTCTGCCACGAGCAGCGCAATCCCATGACAGATGTAACAGCAATCCCCTCAGGAGCCTATGCATGCTGGCTTGTATAAAAGATCTGCCAAAAGCCACAAAAAAATAATTTTTCACAGCTGTTCGTAGCTGGGGGAAAGGACTCAAATCAAAAGAGTCAAGTCTGCTAAGAAAAATGAGAAGAAATGAAAAATGACAAGAATTGAATCAATGGCGCCTGTCCAAATGATTTTAAAGCAATATTTGAAAACAATCCAAATATTTGATAGAGAAAGAGATGCATTTTCAGAAAATGCATCCATGTGAGACTGATTATTTTGAAGGTTTAGTACTTAAATGCCAGCAATAATGTCCCTCTCCTTCCCATGGCACAGCTTTGAGCAGGCACTGACAATCAGTTACATCGCTTCTGCAGCTGTGATGCAAGCCAGATCCACGTATCTTAGTGAAGCAGAGGACTCTGCAAATGAGGTAGGTTGCAACAACAAAGACTTTATATTCCTATTTTTATGTCCTTGGATAGATGAAAAAATAGGAAAAGAAAAAAAATTGGACATGACTATTTTGATGGATTCTTTATGTTCCACTCTTATACCTACATATAAAAGAGGAGGCTCAGGGCAGACCTCATTGCTGTCTACAACTACCTGAAGGGAGGTTGTAGCCAGGTGGGATTGGTCTCTTCTCTCAGGCAACCAGCAACAGAACTAGGAGACACAATCTCAAGTTGTGCCAGGGGAGGTCTAGGCTGGATGTTAGGAGGAAGTTCTTGACCGAGAGAGTGATTGGCATTGGAATGGGCTGCCCAGGGAGGTGGTGGAGTCACCATCCCTGGAAGTGTTCAAGAAAAGCCTGGATGGGACACTTAGTGCCATGGTCTAGTCAATTGGCTAGGGCGGGGTGATAGGTTGGGCTGGATGAGCTTGGAGGTCTCTTCCAACCTGGTTAATTCTAGGGTTCTATGAAAAAAAAAAAAAAGCAGCCAATGGCTAAACCAAGAATGTGAAGCACAATAAACCAAGATATTGAAATATCCCAAGCATATACTTCATGTAAAAAAAAAAAAAAAAAACCACAACAAAAAAAAACCCCCACAGTAGCAAACCTCTAAAATATATACTGGATGCATATATTTTGTTTGTGAGTTGTCTTATTTTCATTACCATCAGCATTTATATCTTGGTATTTAATGTTCATTAAAATTGAGGTGCTTTGTAGCATTCTTCAGGCTCTGCAAAGTCATCCTCCATGAAAATCTACCTGATAATTAGTGTCTAGAGGGATCTCCATGCTTGAATGTGTGGAACATAGAAGAAATCCAGAAACCCAAGAAGGATAATCAAATCTAGAGCAGTGCTTAATGTGTGATACTTGGAAGAAATCCAGAAATCCGAGAAGGAGAATCAAATCTAGAGCAGAGCTTAACGTGTGGAACCCAGAAGAAATCCAGAAACTGATGGAGGAGAATCAAATCTGGAGCAAAGCTTAATGTGTGGAACCCAGAAGAAATCCAGAAACTGATGGAGGAGAATCAACTATAGAGCAGAGCTTAACATGTGGAACCCAGAAGAAATCCATAAATCCGTGGAAGTGAATCAACTCTAGAGCAGAGCCAGAAGAAATCCAGAAACCCAAGAAGGGGAATCAAATCTGGAGCAAAGCTTAATGTGTGGAGTCCAGAAGAAATCCAGAAACTGATGGAGGAGAATCAACTATAGAGCAGTGCTTAATGTGTGGAACCCAGAAGAAATCCATACACCCAAGAAGGAGAATCAAATCTAGAGTAGAGCTTAGTGTGTGGAACCCAGAAGAAATCCATACACCCAAGAAGGAGNTGTGGAACATAGAAGAAATCCAGAAACCCAAGAAGGATAATCAAATCTAGAGCAGTGCTTAATGTGTGATACTTGGAAGAAATCCAGAAATCCGAGAAGGAGAATCAAATCTAGAGCAGAGTCTAGCCAACAGGTTTCTATTTCTATGAAGGCTTTTGGTTGCTTCATAATTCTGCTCTTCCCTTGGATGCTGAAGAGATGCTTGTCACCTACCAGTGGATGTCAGAGGTAATATTATGTCATAATAAAACAGGGACAAATGAATACACAGGTAGGAAATTAGGGTTAAAATTGGTCTGGAAAGGCAGAAGTCATACTTCTGTACCACAAAAAAAGGAAAAGCAGCTCCAGATGGGAAAATAAGGCTGTTTGGAAGAGCAGAGAAACCTGAGCAGCAAAATTATGCCAGAGAATTTCAGGGCTAAGGACAGAGGACTCCTCAATTAGGTTTTCTTTTTCTATGAAGTTACTGAAAATGACAGTGCCTGCCTTTCTCCTGCTCTCTATAAATACAGTTTGGGGGCATCAGGACAGTTTGCTGCACTGCTCACAGGAAATAACAGGCCATGGTTTGCAACAGGCAGAAAACCACCACCTGGGTCATGACTCATGCAATGCGAATACAGCAGGGCTGAGCCGTACCAAAAGCCTCCACTGTCAAACAGTTCAAGTTGAAGCTCACACACAGAGCACTGCACCCTGCAGTAAGTTAAAACATGGGAGAATGTGCATGACATGTAAGTATCAGCAGCTAGGTAACCACTGCAGCCTCCCCAGCTCACTCAGTCTGCCCTCAACAGGAAAAGGTTCCAGTCCCATAATCAATTTGTGGCTCTGCACTGGACTCTTTCAAGCAGCTGCCTGAGGTCCTTCTTGAACTGAGAGGCCCAGAACTGGACGCAATATTCCAGATGTGGCCTCACCAGTGTAGAGCAGAGGAGGAGGAGAACCTCTCCTCTCATCAGCTTGAGAGGGGATCTTATCAAAGCTTATTTAAAGGATGAGGCCAAGAGGATGGGGCCAGACTCTTTTTGGTGGTGCCCAGTGACAGGACAACAGGCAAAAAACTACAAGACAAAGTTCCATCTAAACATAAGGAAAAACTTTTACTTTAAGGGTGCTGGAGCACTGAAACAGGCTGTCCAGAGAGGCTGGGGAGTTTCCTTCTCTGTAGAGATTCAACACACCCCTCCACATGATCCTGTACAATCTACATTAGCAGGGGGGTTGAACTAGATGATTCCCAGAGGTCTCTTCCAATCCCCAGCATTCTGTGATTCTGTAAATTGATATTTTAAGCTAAGCAGCAGAAGAATCATAGACAAAAGCTAAGCTGGACATTGCAGTCAACTTCCATGGGGTTAATACAACACCACAAACTATGATGTGTTCTCTAAAACATTTACCAAAAGAAGGGATGATTTTTTTTTTTTTTCTGATGAAACCTGACTTGTCAAGTTGACAAAACTGCACAGGTAGGCAAAATTCTCATATGTAGATGCTGCAAGAATTGAAATTTTAAGTGGGTTGTAGCAAAACCAGGAATTAAAATAGAATTAGGCACAATGCAAGTTGATAATTGAGTAGAGTGTAATGGGCAAACTGATGTAGTTGATGCCCCAGCTTACTGCAGAGGGGGTTGGACTAGGGGACCTCTGGAGGTCCCTTCCAACCCAGATTATTCTATGATTCTATGATTCTATAATTCTATAGTCACCAATGCTAACAACACTGACCCTCATATAAATTCTCAGAGCTATTCCATCAATCCCAGTTTGCTGATAATAAACTCAAGCACACAAATATTCAAGACCAACAGCATAAAAAACAAACAAACAAATAAAAAAAAAAGAACAAAAAATACAGACAAACCCCCCCCACAAATACACAACCAACTAACCAACCAACCAAGAGCTCAGTGGTTATTTGAGAAAGCAAACACAGATGCCTAAACATTGATTTTCACTTTTCACCCTTTGGAAGGGTAATCCTCTTATGGCAGCCATGACTCCTGCAGTTGGGGTGTGTTTATGTAGTAAACATGGGCATCCCAAGCACAACTCCAGG
>WBNM01030310.1:0-35495 GCA_013399055.1 Ramphastos sulfuratus
GTGAGGCAGTCTCAGTGCCCGGCGGGGCGCTGGCCGCTCGGCCTGCCGAGGGGGAGCAGCGGTGACCGTGCTGACCCCAGGCTGTGCCCCTGCAGCTGGGTGTTCCTCTACGAGAAGGGCTACCAGTCCCAGGACAGCATCGTCAGCTCCGTCTCGGTGAAGCTGAAGGGGCTGACGCTGACCAACGAGAGCGTCGTGGGCCCACACATCTGGGACGTGGTGGACTACGTCTTCCCACCTCAGGTGAGGAGGCAGCCTGCAGGGAGGAGGCTGAGGCAGAGCTCACTGCTCTGTCTCCCTGCTTGGAGGCTGGAGCGAGGAGGGGGCAGCCTCTGCTCCTTGGTGCCAAGCCACAGGAGCAGAGGAAATGGCTCCAAGCTGCCTCAGGGCAGGCTCAGGCTGGAGCTCAGGAAATTTCTTTACTGGAAGGGTTCTCAACCATTGGCACAGGCTGCCCAGGGCAGTGCTGCAGTCACCATCCCTGGGGGTGTTCCAGTAGAGTGGAGCTGGTGCTGAGGGACATGGTTTGGTGCTGAGCCTGCAGTGCTGGGCCAGAGGTTGGACTGGATGAGCTTGCAGAGCTCTTCCAACCCAATCTGTTCTGTGATTCTGGGGCTCTCTTTAGGGGCTTGATGTAGTGCCAGCAGCTGCTTTGCCCACAGGCTAGGGTGCAGATGGTTTCCTCAGTGCAGGTTCTCCACAGAGTGCCCATGCCAGGCAGGCTGCTCCAGCCAGAAGCCTCTGCCCACACTTTCCCTCTGGGGAGTATCTGGTGCTTGGCACCTGCCGTGGTGGATGGAGCATGTTTGAGGCTACCTCCAAAAAGACCAAGGCTCCTCCAGTGCCTCCAGACAAGCATCTCAGGCATCAAGAAGGGTCCTCCACTGTCCCTGGGCTGGTGGCCCTGCAGCTCCCCAGGGCCACCTCCAGCTTCCTCAGCTGCAGCAGAGGAGAGTGGAGGATCCAAAGCCAGGGAGAAAGGTGTCATCTGCCTGCACATGTCCTGGTGGTTCGTGTGCCCTGCCCCTTGCCCCAGGGAGAGGCTGCTTGCAGGGCCTCCATCACAAAGTGCTGCTGGCTGAGCTAACTGGCCGTGTTTCCATAGGGGGACAACTCCTTTGTGGTGATGACCAACTTCATTGTCACCCCCGGACAGAAGCAAGGAACCTGCCCAGAGGTAAATGTGCTGGCCCCAGCAGGCTCCATCTCTGCCAGTTGGGGCTGTCGTGGTGGTACCAGTGGGGAAGAGGCTCTCCTGACATCAGAGGGTGGCAAATGCCTGAGCCTGGCCCCAGGCTGTCCAAGTTCAGGACCTGAGAGGACTACAGGAAGGTTTTTATTCTGCTGCAAGATGCACAGCATCTACTGAAGTCTGCTTCCCTTGGACAGGCTGGGAGACCTGGGTCTGTAAGCCTGCAGAGCTGGGGCTGTGAGCCTGCAGAGCTGGGGCTGGTTGTTAGCCTGCAGAGCTGGGGCTGTCACCCTGCAGAGCTGGGGCTGTGAGCCTGCAGAGCTGGAGCTGTCACCCTGCAGAGCTGGGGCTGTGAGCCTGCAGAGCTGGGGCTGTCACCCTGCAGAGCTGGGGCTGTTAGCTTGGAGAGGAGAGGGCTCAGGGAGACCTCAGAGCTGCATTTTGGTATCCAAAGGGGACTCACAGGCAGGCTGGGCAGGGACTGTTCCCAAGGGCCTGTAGTGACAGGCCAAGGGCAACGGTTTAGAACTGGAGCAGGGCAGATTTAGGTTGGACACCAGGAGGAAGTTCTGCACGGTGAGGGTGGGGAGAGACTGGCATAGGCTGCCCAGAGAGGAGGTGGAGGCTCCATCTCTGCAGACATTCAAGGTCAGGCTGGGTGGACCCCTGAGCAGCCTGCTGTAGCTGGAGATATCTCTGCTGCCCACAGACAGGTTGGACGAGATGAGCTCTGAGNCAGAGCTGCATTTTGGTATCCAAAGGGGACTCACAGGCAGGCTGGGCAGGGACTGTTCCCAAGGGCCTGTAGTGACAGGCCAAGGGCAACGGGTTAGAACTGGAGCAGGGCAGATTTAGGTTGGACACCAGGAGGAAGTTCTGCACGGTGAGGGTGGGGAGAGACTGGCATAGGCTGCCCAGAGAGGAGGTGGAGGCTCCATCTCTGCAGACATTCAAGGTCAGGCTGGGTGGACCCCTGAGCAGCCTGCTGTAGCTGGAGATATCTCTGCTGCCCACAGACAGGTTGGACGAGATGAGCTCTGAGAGTCTTTTCCAACCCGATGCATTCTGTGGCTCAGCGATGGAGCGGAGCAGAGAGGCTCAAGGGAACCTGACAATGGAACTCCTCTTTTCCTTGCCTCTGGGCATCCATGTCCGGGCAGCAGGGCATGGACGAGGCTCTGGCCGCCGCTGCGAGGCGTTTGCCCGGGGCCGGCGGGCAGGCGGCAGGCACTGAGCCGCTGCTGCTCTCTCACACAGTTGCCGGACGCGGGGCCCTGCGCGCAGGACAGCGACTGCAGCCGCGGCAAGTACAGCCGCCGGGGGCACGGTAGGCACCGGGCACGGCACCGGGCAAGGCTGCGGGGGGCTGGCACCAGGACCTGCTTTGCACCACTGCCTGGCAGCCTTCAGGGAAAGCTTCGGGGGAGGCTCCCAGCTGGGCTGCTCCTGCTGTGTCTCCTGAGACACTGTGTCTCCTGTTGGCTCTGCCAACAAAAGCTTAAGCGAGACTGAAACCTTTTTGGCTGCTGGTCCCACACTGGGAGCAGAGGCTGACAGCCCTCAGGCTGTGCTGCCATCCAGCCAGAGCTGGGCAGGCTGCAGAGCTGGGCAGAGGGAACCTCATGAAGGTCAGCAAGGGCAAGTGCAGGGTCCTGGCCCTGGGGAGGAACAACCTCCTGCAGCAGGACAGGTGAGGGGGGAGCTGCTGGGAAGAGGAGGAAAGCTGCTGAGGGGCCTGGAGCAGCTCTGGGAGGAGCAAAGGCTGAGAGCCCTGGGGCTGAGAGCCTGCACAAGAGCAGCCCCAGAGGGCAGCTGAGCAATGCTCAGCAAGAGCTAAAGGAGCTGTGGGGGGCAAGAGCCTGGGGCCAGACTTGTCAGTGGTGCCCAGGGACAGGCCAAGGGGCAGCAAGGGGCACAGAGTGGCACCCAAGAGGTTGGATGTGAAGAGGAGGAGAAAGTTGTTTGTTGTGAGGGTGCTGGAGGCCTGGAGCAGGCTGCCCAGAGAGGCTGTGGAGTGTCCTTGTGTGGAGAGCTTCCAACCCCCCTGGGCACTGTGCTGCTGGCATTGTGCTGTGGGTGCCCTGCTGGAGCAGGGCTTGGACTGGGTGATGCCCAGAGGTCCCTTCCAGCCTCACCCTGCTGAGCTCTGGCATTTTTCTGAGTCAAAACCAAAAGGAACTCGAAGGCCTTTCCCTGCCCACAAGCACTGGACTCTGGTTCCGAGGTGCCCCCTGACTGCTGTCCCCCCAGCAGCTCAACATTTGCTAAGGTGCATGTAGGAAGAAGAATGCCTGCTGGCTCCCCTGGGCAGTGCTGGGAGGGAAACACTGCCCCAAGCCCAGAGGCTACCATTGCATTACCTTTGAATTGCCCTTTTCACAGAGGGTTTTTTGTGTCTGGGATGTCTGTGGCAGGGCTGAAGCTCCAACCAGTTCCCATGCATGCCAGAGTGGCATCTCCCAGTACCCAGGGGTGTGGTGTGCTGCCTCTTCCCTGCAGGGCTCATGACAGGCAAATGTGTGCAGTTCAACAGCTCTGTGAAGACCTGTGAGATCTTTGGCTGGTGCCCTGTGGAAGTTGATGACCACGTTCCCAGGTAAGGAATGGTGTTCCCAGGCAAGGGTTGGTGTTCCCAGGTAAGGAATGGTGTTCCCAGGCAAGGGCTGGTGTTCCCAGGTAAGGAATGGTGTTCCCAGGTAAGGGTTGGTGTTCCCAGGTAAGGAATGGTGTTCCCAGGCAAGGGTTGGTGTTCCCAGGTAAGGAATGGTGTTCCCAGGTAAGGGTTGGTGTTCCCAGGTAAGGAATGGTGTTCCCAGGTAAGAGTTGATGTTCCCAGGTAAGGAATGGTGTTCCCAGGTAAGGGTTGATGTTCCCAGGCAAGGGTTGGTGTCGCCAGGCAAGGCTTGGTGTTGCCAGGCAAGGGTTGGTGTTCCCAGGTAAGGAATGGTGTTCCCAGGCAAGGGTTGGTGTTCCCAGGTAAGGAATGGTGTTCCCAGGTAAGGGTTGGTGTCGCCAGGTAAGGGTTGGTGTCGCCAGGTAAGGGTTGGTGTTGCCAGGCAAGGGTTGGTGTTGTTCCCCCTTCTCCCTCCTGGCCCTGTCCCAGCTGCACCAGCAGTGCCTGGGGCAGGGCAGAAGAAGCTGGGGCTCTGTGAGTTGCTGCCAGGACAATGTGGCTCCACGCAGCCCCTGTGGCTTGCTCAGGGGGAGGTTGTGCTTCTCCTGGTGTGATTTGCTTCCAGCCTTGCTGGCCACTTAACCTCAGCCTCTCTGCTGGGTGCTCTGTGCATGGATCTCCTCTGTGCATGGCCCACCCCTGTCTACCCTGCTTGCCTTCAGAGCAAAGCTGTGCTCTGCCCATGAGATGTTTTCCACCTGCAGCCTCCACAGGCCACTGTGGAGCACCTCTTGGTAGATGCAAAATCCTTTTTTTGCCTGCCTCCTCTCCTTGCAGGATGTGCAGAGGCACCTCCATGGGTCCACCATGGAGCCATGGGAAGTGTGCAGGTCCTTCAGAAACCTTCGGACTGTGCTTTTGGGGTTTCTAACCCCAGAACCTAACTCCCTTTCTGTTCCCTAACAGGCTCTCCCATCCTTCCTTGGGACTTTTCTGATCCTTGTTGGGACCTTAGACTTAGAAAAGTCAGGGATGAGATGAGTTTTTCTGGGGCCTGTCATCTCAGTCAGGGTCACTCTCCAGCACCTGGGGCTTTCCCTCGGGGCAGAGTGAGGGCCCATGGCAGCACTTTTGTCTTTCAGCCCTGCCTTGCTATCAGAAGCAGAGAAGTTCACCTTGTTCATCAAGAACAGCATCACCTTCCCCAGGTTCAAGGTGTCCAGGTAGGGGAAGTTGAGTGCCTCGGGGCAGGCTGTGGGTGTCACTGGGTGCTTGCTGCCTTCCCTCCCCGGCAGGCCCAGGACTGCTCTGCTGTGCTGAGCCCTGCATTAGCTGATGGGAACTGAGATGCTTCCCTCCCACATCTCTCCCACCTCAGCTGGCAGCTGCGGCTACAGGAAAGAAGGCTTCTGGAGTCTCCTCTGAGCTCCCCTGATGTGATGCTTGTGAAGTTAGTTCCCCTCGGTCTTCATTTTTCTTCTCCCTTTTCCTCCCTGAAGATAACAGTCAAATACTACATGAGACAGAGGTGTGAGCAGCCAGGCCAAGCCTGGTGCCCCAACATGAGCAGAGGTTCCTCTTCACATCCCCACTTGTCTCTGCAGAGGGCTGTTAGGGTTGGTTCCCTCCAGGCAGCACTGGACTGGTGCTGCTGGCTGAAGGAGCTGTGTCAGGGTTTGCCATGGCAGTGAGTCTGAGCTGCAGCCAGCCAGCAGGAGCTGTTGTGCTGAAGAGGTTGGATTCTCCTTCCCAAACTGATTGTGTCCCTGTGCTGCAGCCAAGGTTAGATGTCCTGGCAGCCAGCAAGCTTGGAAAAGCCTTGAGCTGACCACTTGTGTCAGCCCAAGAGGTGGCCAGGAGAGGAGAACCCCCAGCAGCATCAAGGAGAGGGAACACAGCCAGAGAGAGCAGTGCCTGGGAGGTGAGGGGGGGGTTGGGCTGGCTGCTGTTGGAGTGGCTAAGCCTGAGCCTCTTGTAGTCACAGGGAAGCTTCCTGCCTTTGAGCACTGCTACTAATTAATTGCTGAGCATAACTGATGGGACAGGGGTGGGCAATGCACAAGTCCTACACAACCATCTGGTCCGGGGAGGCCTCACAGAAAGACTATTTTTAGGAGACAGGGTGGGGTGGAAGGGAAGATGTTGTCCTTCCTCTTCACCCTGTCTGGAGGAGATAGCAAAATCCAGCTAAATGTCAAAGCTGTGGGATGCACCTTCCAGGAGCTGTTCAAGGTGGAACAGTTGGTGCACAGAGCACTGCCTGGCAGAGCCCATGGACAAGCTGATGTGTTCCCAGGAGCAGCTGGGAGTGATAGTGGAGGCCATGGGAGGGTTTGCAAAGCTGAGGAATGAGAAAGAGGGTTGCTAGAAGAGGTGTGGGCAAGCAGGTTTGTGCTGGGTTTGGGCAGCAGGCAAAGAAGAGCTGGAGAAGATCTGCAGGAAAGAAGACAGTGGAGAGGCTTCCTCCAGAGGAAAGAGGTTCATAGAGTCACAGCCTGGTTTGGGTGGAAAGGCCCTTTCCAGGCCATCCAGTCCAACCTGCAGCCAGCAGGCACAGCCCCAACTGGAGCAGGCTGCTCACAGCCACAACCAACCTGACCTGCAGTGGTGCCAGCCATGGGGCAGCTCCCACCTCTCTGGGCAGCCTGGCACAGGCTCTCCCCACCCTCAGGCTCAAACATTTCTCCCTTCTCTCCACTCTCAATCTCCCTCTTTCAGTCCAAACCATCCCCCCTTGGCCTGGCACAACAGGCCCTGACAGAAAGTCTGTCCCCAGCTTTCTCATCTCCCTTTCAGCCCTGCAAGGCTACCAGAAGGTTTCCCTGGAGCCTTCTCCTCTGCAGGCTGAACACCCCCAACACTCAGCTTTCTTCACAGCAGAGGTGCTCAGGAGAAAGGAGTTGCTGACAGGGTGGGAGAAAGTGGCCAGAGGAAAAGGTCACTCTGCATGTGTGGGGTCTGATGGGCATGGGGAGGGTGAGGCCCTGGGCTTTGGCATTACCCAGCTCTGAAGAACAGGTTGGTGCAGGGACCTCCAGAGGTCCTTCCCCAGCCACATCATTAGGTTCTGCAGGCTCTGTCTTGCTCTTTCACTGCAGGCGCAACTTGGTGGAGAGTGTCACCAGGCAGTACCTGAAGCAGTGCACCTACCACCGGCTGAGCGATGCCCTCTGCCCTGTCTTCGAGCTGGGCTACATCGTCAGGGAGTCAGGCCAGAACTTCACCCTCCTGGCCGTGAAGGTACTGCAGGCTCCAAGTGCAAAGATGGTCAGAAGCTGGAGGAGCTCCCCTGTGGGTACAGGCTGAGGGCTGGGGCTGTGCATGCTGGAGAAGAGAGGGCTGCAGGGAGAGCTCAGAGCAGCCTGCCAGTGCCTGAAGGGGCTCCAGGGGAGCTGGGGAGGGACATGAAGAACAATTTCTTCCCCAAAAGGGTTGTCAAGGCCTGGCCCAGGCTGCCCAGGGCAGTGGTGGAGTCCCCATCCCTGGAGGGGTTTCAAAGCCATGGAGATGTGGTGCTGAGGGCCATGGGTTGGTGGTGCCCTGGCAGTGCTGGCTTCATGGCTGGACTGGATGAGCTTAAAGGTCTTTTCCAACCAAAACACTTTTATGATTCTGTGACCTGAGGCAAGCTCAGAAGGGACTGCTTCATTCCCTAGCATGTGGCCACTTCTCTTAGAGGAAGTTTTCTTCTGATTTTGGTGGGTCCATTTCCCTCTCCTCTATGGCAATGTTAAGTTGCTTTTGATTTTCCCTGTGGCTGTAATGTTTGGTGGCAGGGTGGGCCAGGCAAGGGAAGACTGTCCCAGAAGGACCAAGGGGCATCTGCAGTGAGCACTGATTCTCAGGACCGTGGCTTGGGCATGGTCAGGAACAGGAGGGCATGAATGTACCAGTGCAGGCACAGGAGGCTCTGCAGAGGCTGACATGCAGGGCATGGAGCTGAGGCTGCCCAAGAGGGCTGAGGCTGCCCTCTGCACCCTGGAGAGCCCTCCCAGCACCAAATGAGGCCATGCAGGAGGAGGCAAAGCAGAGGTCCAGGTGTGCCAGGCCCAAGGGGTGAGCTTGTGCCTGCCCTGTTGGCTGCAGGGTGGAGTGGTTGGCATCACCATAGACTGGAACTGTGACCTGGACTGGCCTGTGCGCTACTGCAGACCTATTTACCAGTTCCATGGCCTCTACAACGACGACAGCAACGTGTCCCCAGGCTTCAACTTCCGGTAAGCACAGCCCTCCTGTGCAGGCAGCAGGCAGAGGGCACATCCTTCAGGAGCCCACAGCACACAGGGAATGGTGGAGGATCAGGGACTGTGCTCCAAACACTCCCCACTCTGCTCAGAATGGCAGGGGGAATGTCCCAGCTCACCCCTTGGCCCCCAAAGTGTCCCTCTGCCTTTTCCTGTACATCTCCTGCCCCTTGTAGACTTTCCTGCTGAGCTCTTGGGAAACCTTGGAAGTCTGGGGACGGTGTGGGATCATCTCTCATGGCCCCACAGCTCAAAGCAGTCAGCCCTCTAGGCCTGAGCTGCAGATGCTGCCCTCTGCAAAGCTGCCACCAGCACTGCCCTGGGGTCTGCTGTCACCCAGCACTCATGGGCAGCAGGGCAGCACAGCCACAGGCAGCATCTCCAGCAGGCAGGGAAACTGAGCCACAGGAGGGACAGGAGCCAACAGCCCAGCTCCTGCAGGGGGGCTGAGGAGCAGGGCAGGGGCAGGTCTGTGGCAGCACATTCCTGCACCTTTGGCCTGCTCTGCAGCCCCCCAAGATCCCCATGCTGCTGGGTCGCAGGGGCTGTTGGCCCCCAGCAGCCCATTGATGCTCCCTGTCCCCTTGGGCAGATATGCCAAGTACTACAGAGAAGAAGACAAGGAGAAGAGGACTCTCTACAAGGTGTTTGGGATCCGCTTCGACATCCTGGTCAATGGCAAGGTGAGGGTGGCCCAGACCCCCAGGGCTGTGTCCTTGGGAAGGTCGCAGCCCCCACAGCTCTGGTAGGGCCATGAAATGCAGTGTGAGTGGATTCCTGGGGTGGTGACCTCACAGCAGCCCTTGGGACGTGCTGGGGAGGCAGCACAGAAGGGAAGCTCTGGTCACATCTCTCAGCTGCAGTGGCTCTGCCCCAGAGGCATCCTGCTGGGCTGAGGGGGGAATGGTGGAGAGTCAAAACCTTCTGCTGGTATTTCCAGAAGCTGAACATTTGCATTCTGCTGTTTTGGTTTTGTTCCCGTGGGGAGAGGTGGCTCTCCTCCTTGTGTTCCCACTGGGACTGTCTAACACAGAGAGAGAGCCTTGGTTTTAATTAAGCATACAGGAAGCAAAATCATTTTGATTTGTGCCAGCCTTAACCCAACCTGTCCTGAATCAGCTCTTACCCAGCTCCTGTGGTAGAGGTTTGGAGTCCTGTGTGCAGCTCTGGAGCCCCCAGCACAGGAAGGACATGGAACTGTTTGAGCCAGTGCAGAGGAGGCCACCAAGATGCTCAGAGGGCTGCAGCAGCTCTGCTGTGAGGACAGGCTGAGAGAGTTGGGGCTGTGCAGCCTGGAGAAGAGAAGGCTTCCAGGAGACCTTGGAGTGGCCTTGCAGGATCTGAAGGGGGCTACAGGAGGGCTGGGGAGGGACTATTGACAAGGTCTGGGAATGCCAGGACAAGGGGCAATGGGTTTGAAGTGTCAGAGGAGAGATTGAAAGTGGATGTTAGGAGGAAGTTGTTTGCAGTGAGGGTGGTGAGACACTGGCACAGGTTGCTCAGGGAGGTTGTGGAGCACAGAATCACCCAACCTGATCTTTGATCACATTGGGTGATTCTGTGCTCCACAACCTCCCTGGAGGTGTTCAAGGCCAGGTTGGATGAGTCCTTGAGTGACCTGTTCTAGTAGGAGGTGTCCCTGCCTGTGGCAGGGGGTTGGAACTAGATGATCTTTGAGGTCGTTTCCAACCTTCCCATTCTATGATTTGGGTTCCTTCAAGGCTCTTTAGCTGAGCCTCACCAACAGCTCCCTCATCCTTTTTCTGCTGCCCTGGGCTGAGTTTTCACATGTCACCTGATTTCTCTGCTTTTATTCAGGCAGGCAAATTTGACATCATCCCAACCATGACCACAATTGGCTCTGGAATTGGTATTTTTGGAGTGGTAAGTTCAGATATTCCCAGCCTCTATGTGGAGACTCTCAAATTATCCTCCTTGGGACACCCGTGGGGAAGTGTCCCTGCGCTGCAGCGAAGAGTTGGTTCCTGCAGCAGGGCATGGGCTGAAATGGGAAAGAAACTTCTCTTCTGCCTCCCAGCTCAGGGAAATAGGTTCCTGCTGCCCACAGGCTGGTGAGAGTTCCACTCAGGTGCTGCCAGGTGAGGGGGAGCCTGCCAGGCAGGCTTTAGTCACCATAGCTCAAGGCAGAGCTGATCCAGAGGGACCACGGTGAAGGGCAGAACAGACACCAGCAGAGCTTTGCTTGTGGCACAACCCAGGTCTGGCTCTGCACATACTGCAGGTGCCAACACTTGGCTTCTAGGGGCTGAAATGGCCCAGTGCTGGGCACAGCCCACTCCTCCTCTGTCCTGAAAGGACATCTGGGGGCTCTTCAGAATCCACCATAAGCAGAAGTGACCTTAACCTACTCTACCCTAGTAAGGCCTCTTCTGGGGTCTTGGGTCCCTGGGTCAACAGGGACAGGGAAGAGCTTGGGAGGGTACAGAAAAGGGCTGCAGAAGTGAGGAGAGGACATGTAGAACATCTCTGTTATGAAGAGAGCCTGAGGGACTTGGGGCTTTTTACCCTAGAGAGGAGGAGACTGAGGAGGAATCTTCTCAGTGCTTATAAATACTGAAGGGTAGGTGCCAGGAGGCTGGGGCCAGACTCTTGTCAGTGGTGCCCAGGGACAGGCCAAGGGGCAGCAATGGGCACAGAGTGGCACCCAGGAGGTTGGATGTGAAGAGGAGGAGAAAGTTGTTTGTTGTGAGGGTGCTGGAGGCCTGGAGCAGGCTGCCCAGAGAGGCTGTGCAGTGTCCTTGTGTGGAGAGCTTCCAACCCCCCTGGGCATTGTGCTGCTGGCATTGTGCTGTGGGTGCCCTGCTGGAGCAGGGCTTGGACTAGGTGATCCCAGAGGTCCCTTCCAGCCTCACCCTGCTGGGTTCTGTAATTTGGGGGCACACTGGAAGGAACTGGAGGTACAAGATGGCAGAGTTTTGCTGGGAAGTCTGCTCCAGCCCTAACTGCTCTTTGATTTCAGGCCTCTGTCCTCTGTGACCTGCTGCTGCTGCACTTCCTCCAGGGCAGGGACTACTACAAGCAGAAGAAATTCAAATATGCGGAGCAGGAGCCTGTAGGTGACAGTGGGGCCCTGCCCCCTGAGGCTGCTGGGGCATGGGGCAGGGCTGGGGGAGATGCTGCTGCTGAAAGGCTGGGACAGACCAGCACTGTACTGAGAGCAACCAGGAGCCTTCCTGAGCTGCTGGGAGTCCTGGGACTGTCACAGCCTGAGATCCATTCACCTCCTCCAGAAGTGCAGAGATCTTCTGCATGGCACAGTCAGTTCCTTCCCTTTGGCCCCAGATATTCCAGCACCTCCTAACAATTCCAACTGGAAAATGTCCCTTTTTTTGCCTCTCTGAGAACATGGCCATGGCCATAGAGGCAACAGTTTGAAACCAGAGCAGGGCAGATTCAGACTGGACATTAGGAAGAAGCTCTTTACCCCGAGAGTGGGAAGACCCTGGCACAGCTTGCCCGGGAGGCTGTGGATGCCTTATCCCAGGAAGTTAAGACCAGGCTGGATGAGGCCTTGAGCAGCCTGGGCTGGTGAGAGCTGTCTCTGCCCAGGACAGGAGGGTTGGAACTGGATGGTCTTTAAGGTCCTTTCCAGCTCAAAGCATTCCACAACACTCTGCTTGTGGGATGTGCTGTGGCCTTCCAGAGGGTACAAATCCAGCTCCTCCAAAACTGCTCTGCAAGCCCTTGTGCACACTGGGGCTCAGCACTTGCTGCCCAAACACACCTTGCCCTGGCACTAGAGAGGGGCAGGCCTGTAAAAGCACCATCTCTGTTGTCTCTGCTCTCACCCCCAGTCCAAGTCACACAAGAAGGACAAGAAGGTGGACAATGCCCAGTGAGAGGTGAGTGCTGGCTGCAGCCCCCCCAGCATATGGCTGCCAGGGGGCAGGGCTGGGGGCTGGGGGCTCTCCTGAGGCAGCAGGGTTCCAGGGAATCTGGACTGTGGGCTTCACCCCGACTCAGCATGTCCCAGAGCAGGCAAATGCAGAGAGCAGCACTGGGTGTGGGACTGATGTCACCTCTGTGATGGCAGTGCCACCTGAGGAGGAGCAGTGGGTGGTGGTGAGACAGCAGAGGTCACTGTGCCTCTCTCTCTCTGCAGAATCCAGGCTGAACAACACACCTGCCCCCTCGTCCCTCTCCTCCTCTGCTAACACACAGATGCCATCCCCTCTCACCACCTGATGCCAGCCCCGAGGCCAGCAGGAGCAGTGCCCAGCTCACGGTCACCTGCAGCCAGGCAGGGTCCATCTGGTTGGGTGCCTCTGGTGGGACACAGTGCTGTGGGTGGGTTAAACTCATGGTGGGCATCAGGGAGTCACTAAGGCACCCTGGGGGCCCTCCACCAGCCCTGACTTAGCAGGTGCTTGCAGAGGGCTCCCACTGCATCCTCCCTGGTGTGCCGGGACCATGCCAGGGCATCCCACACCCTGAAGGCCCTGGGGAGAACATCGATGCTGCTTCTGCCCCAGGGCACCCTTGGACAGCTCCAAACTGAGGAGAGGGGGAGGGAAGGAGAGCTGGCAAGAGCCATGCCCAGTCCCTCAGCAAGGGGGAAGAAGGGGCTTGTTTTGTAAGGATGTATTTTATTACCAAAATAAACCTTTAGTTTTTGTACTACAGCCCCTGGCAGTGCCCGTGTGTGCCCCGGGGCACAGGGCAGGCTGTTTGCCTCTTGGGGCTTTGTGGGTGCAAAGGATTCCTGCAAAGCAGGCTGGAGCTGGAGGCAGGCTGCCCTGGGCTCTGTCTTCCCATGCAGGGCCCCTGGGCCTCTGGCCACAAGCAGGCTTCCTTATCAGGGTTGTCACTTGGGCTTCCTCCTCAGAGGGCTCGGCTGGCGCTGAGCGCTGGCATGCTGCCGGGCACCAAGCACAGCTGCCATGGGCCAGCTCTGCCTCCAGCTGCCCTCCCTGCTCAGTCTGCTGGTCAGAACTGACCTTCTGGGCCACAGCCTCACACCCCAGCCCTATGCACCCAGGAACAGAGCTTCAGCTCCCTGCTGGAGGATGTGCAGCACTCGGACATGCTGCTGGGCAGCAGGAGGGAGGCCCCAGGGCACTGCGGCTCAGCTCTGCAGGACACAGCAGCACAGGCTCCCTGCAAAGCTTCTCTCTCTGAATGTCATTTTGCACCTCCCAGAGGGAATTTTGCCTTGGTCACTTCAAACCTGGATCCCAGCTGTCATGGGAGAAAAACAGCAAAGAAGCTGCTGGTGGTGGTGGGGAGCAGGAGGCAGCAGCTGCAGCATGGACACTGCTGGGCTTTGATGGCACAGAAGGGCACAGGCCACAGAGAGCTACAGGTGCAACTGGGTCATGAGCTCAGCTAAGATCTGAAGCAATACAGTTTGGGAGGGCATGATTTGCTCTCAGGGGGACACCTCAGTGCTCACAGGCTTCTTAGGGGCTGGGCATAGCTCTGCTGTGGGAACAGGCTGGGAGAGTTGGGGCTGTTTGTTGTGGAGAAGAGAAGGTTTCAGGGAGACCTCAGAGCAGCCTTCCAGTGCCTGAAGGGGCTCCAGGAGAGCTGGGGAGGGACTTTGGACAAGGGCTGGGAGTGACAGGAGGAGAGAGAATGGCTTTGAGCTGGGAGAGGGGAGAGTGAGAGTGGAGAGAAGGAAGAAATTCTTGGCAGTGAGGATGGTGAGACACTGGCACAGGCTGAGGATGGTGAGACACTGGCACAGGTTGAGGATGGTGAGACACTGGCACAGGTTGCCCAGGCAGGTTGTGGAGTGCAGAAGATGGGTGGTGGGGAGCCAGGCTGGATGAGACCTTGAGTGACCTGTGCTGGTGGAAGGTGTCCCTGCCCATGGCAGGGGTTGGAGCTGGATGAGCTTTGAGGTCCCTTCCAACCCAAACCATTCTGTGGATCTCTGATAATTAAGGTTATCCATGTGGTTAACTTTTTCACCCTTTCTCATAGAAATGTAGAATGCTTTGGGTGGAAAGGACCTTTCCAGGCCATCCAGTCCAACCTGCAGCCAGCAGGCACAGCCCCAACTGGAGCAGGCTGCTCACAGCCACAACCAACCTGACCTGCAGTGGTGCCAGCCATGGGGCAGCTCCCACCTCTCTGGGCAGCCTGGCACAGGCTCTCCCCACCCTCAGGCTCAAACATTTCTCCCTTCTCTCCACTCTCAATCTCCCTCTTTCAGTCCAAACCATCCCCCCTTGGCCTGGCACAACAGGCCCTGACAGAAAGTCTGTCCCCAGCTTTCTGACCTCCCTTTCAGCCCTGCAAGGCCACCAGAAGGTCTCCCTGGAGCCTTCTCCTCTGCAGGCTGAACACCCCCAACTCTGCCAGCCTGGCTCCCAGCAGAGCCCTTCCAGCCCTGCCAGCACTGCTGTGGCCTCCTCTGTCCCTCTGCAGCAGGTCCCTGTCTGTGCTGTGCTGAGGGCTCCAGAGCTGCCCCAGCACTGCAGGGAGGTCTCAGCAGAGCAGAGCAGAGGGGCAGAATCCCCTCCCTGCCCCTGCTGCCCACACTGCTGGGGACCAGCCCAGGACAGGCTGGGGCTGGGCTGGCAGTGCTCAGTGCCAGCTCCCATCCAGCTTTGTACCCTTCAGCACCCCGAAGTTCTCCTCAGGGCTGCTCTCCAGCCCTTGACCCCCTGCCTGAATGGGTATCAGGGCTTGCCCCAGCCCATATGCAGGACCTGGCACACCCTTGCTGATGATGCTGTCCTGCCCAGGAGAGGTGCCAGATGCTTATATTAAAGATGCAGTGAGAAGAGTAGGAGAAAGCTCCCTGGTTTCTGGGAGGGGTTGCCCCTTTGCCACAGGAGCTGAGGGCATGGGCTCGTTGGGCTCCCTGTGCCACCTGTGCCCTCCTGCAGCACCCAGTGCAGCGCTGCAGCACTCCAGCAAAGTGCGACCAGCAGAGGGAAGTGGCAGACCACTTGGCACAGCCCTGCCTGGCACGGGCAGCTGCCGACGCCGAGTGCCCAGGTAACCTTTTGCACCCACTTAGAGCAGGTCAAGCTGCAGCCACAAAATGCCCAGCGGCAGGCTGCAGGGAGAGCAGGAGCTTGGTGCTGCCTGCTGAGGCGCCCAAGCCCTCGGGACGCAGAGCCTCTGCTGCTCCTTTCTATCAGGAGGAAGAAGAGGGAATTAGGAAATAAGCTGTTTGCAAATGAGCCTGGGGGCTGCTGCTCAAAACCCCCACGAGTCCCCAGAATGCTTTAAAAATCACGGGTCTGTGTTAATCCCCTTGCTGGTCTGGTTTGGGGGGGGTTAGAATCATAGAATGGTTTAGGTTAGAAGAGACCTCAAGGATCATCCAGTCCCAACCCCCTGCCATAGGCAGGGACACCTCCCACTAGAACAGGTCACTCAAGGCCTTATCCAGCCTGGTCCTGAACACCTCCAGGGAGGTTGTGGAGCATAGAAGACCTCCAGGGAGGTTGTGGAGCATGGAATCACCCAACAGAATCACGTTGGATGATTCTGTACTCCACAACCTCCCTGGGCAACCTGTGCCAGTGTCTCAACACCCTCACTCTCAAGAATTTCTTCCTAATTTCCACTCTCACTCTCCCCTCTCCCTGCCATTCTTCCTCCTCCTCTCACTCCCAGCCCTTGTCCAAAGTCCCTCCCCAGCTCTCCTGGAGCCCCTTCAGGCACTGAAATGCAGTTATGAGGGCTCCCTGGAGCCTTCCCTTTTGCAGCCTGAACACCCCCAGCTCTCCCAGCCTGGCCCCACAGGGGAGGTTCTCCAGCCTCTGAGCATCTTCATGGCCTCCTCTGGATCCACCCCAGCAGGTCCCCTCCCTTGTGCTGAGCCTCCAGAGGCAGACACAGGGCTCCAGGTGGGGTCTCACGAGAGAAGTGAGGGACAATCCCCTCCCTTGCTCTGCTGCTTGTGCTTCTTTTGATGCAGCCTAGGACTTGGTTCACTTTCTGAACATGAAAGCAAATGTGGGGAGCAGATTTTGCCCCTGGCCAGTTCTTGTTATCTCTGCAGGTTACCAGACTGGGACTGGTACAAATGAATCTCCTCAAGCCCTCAGCTGTGACTGCTCAGAAGGCAGCTGGCGCAGATACAGTGCAAGAGCAGTTGCAGAGAAGTGTGATTGGCAGCAGTGCTGCTGGTAGGTGATGCTGCAGGGATGCAGGACTCTGGTCCGGCCTCTGCAGGGCTGGCAACACTTCATCATCCTGTCTGTGCACAGCATAGGGAGGCCTCAGACTGCACCCAGAGCCTCCAGACGCTCCCAGAATGCAAATGATGAAGGGATAACACTGAGGGAAGAGACAGTTCCTTCCCTCTGCCATCTCTCCATCCCAGAGCCCTCTCTTTCTCTCTCTGGCACAGCAGACTCCCTTTTATTTCTAACCCAGTCATCCACTCCCCAAATCATTGGATTTTTCCCTAAAAAAGCAGCTGGCTGGCTGCACTGATTCCTCTTTGCTGTGGGAGCCTGTTTGCAGCTGGATAAATCCTCTGGCTGCCACACAGCCATGAACTGACAGGAATTCCTTCCAGCTCTAAAGGCAGTTCTTCCTTCTGTCCTGGGTGGCCAAAGGGCCCTCTGCCACCCAAGCACAGGGCACCTGCAGTGCAGCTCTGGTCACAGGCTGCTACAGCTCCTCTGCACCGCTACCCAGGCTGCTACAGCTCCCCTGCACCAAGCTCCTCTGCACCACTGCCCAGACTGCTACAGCTCCTCTGCACCACTGCCCAGGCTGCTACAGCTCCTCTGCACCACTGCCCAGGCTGGTGCAGCTCCTCTGGACTGCTGCTAGCTCAGAGTTCCATGCCATCCAAAGGGACCTGGGCAGGCTGCAGAGCTGGGCCCTAGCCAGCCTCACAAAGTTCAGTGAGGCCAAGGGCAAGGTTCTACAGCTTGATTGTGGCAAACCCAGAGCACAAACCCAGGCTGGGCAAGGAGTGGCTGAGAGCAGCCTGGAGGAGAAGGCCTTGGGGGTGTCAGTTGGTGCCCAAGTGCCCAGCAGCCAGCACTGGTGGCTGGCAGCCCAGAGGCAGCTGTGTGCTGGCTGCAGGCAGAGCAGGGAGAGCAGCAGCACAGGGAGGGGATTGTGCCCCTCTGCTCCGCTCAGACCTCACCTGCATTATGACATCCATTTTTGGTGTCCCTAACACAAGAAGGACATGGAACTGCTGGAGAGGGTCTAGAGGAAGCCACAAAGATGATCGGAGGGTTGGAGAACCTCCCCTGTGGGGACAGGCTGAGAGAGTTGGGGCTGTTGGACTCAATGATCTCAGAGGTCTTTCCCAACCTGATTAGTTCTGTGATCCTGGGATTCCATTTCCTCTTGTTCTATTGCTTGTTCCTAGGGAGCAGAGCCCAACATCCCCCAGCTGCAGCCTCCTCTCAGGGAGCTGCAGAAAGCAATGAGCTCTGCCCTCAGCCTCCTCTTCTCCAGGCTGAACCCCCCCAGCTCCCTCAGCTACTCCTCTCCAGCCCTGTTCTCCAGACCCCTCCCCAGCTTTGTTGCCCTTCTCTGGACAAGCAAAAGAACCAGGAAAGTTCTAGAGAAAGAGTAGCCACATCCCTGCTCCTCAGTGCCCTGGGATTTAGACAAACGAAGCTTCACTACCTTGAGCCCAGCATGGGCTGGAAGGGAGAGGTCCCAGCAAACCTGGGCAATGTGAGATGCTGGAAGCCTTCTGTGTTGCAGTGACAGCCCAGCACTGCCCTGCTGTCTTCTTTCTGTCAGAATGATTTTCTGCATGGGAAGAGCAATGAGGAGGTATTTCCAGCTGCTGCAGGAGAAATTGTGTCCCAGCTGTCCTCCTTCAGATACCACAGGCCCTCAGTGCATCATTTCTGTTTCTGTTCTGGTTGCTTTGTTCTGGCTGCAGGAAGGAATTGTGTACCTGAGGGGTAAAAGTGGACCCAGTACCAGTTAAAGGCAGGACACCATGGAAACACTGCCAGGATCACAGATAAAACACACCCAGGGAGATCCACAAACTGCCAAGAGTGGGCACTAGGGAACCTGTTTGCTGGGCACCCTCAGCTCTGGGAGGCTCTGCCACCTTCCCCCTGCTTCTCATCACACACAGCTGACCTGCTCCAAGAGCTCTTCTCTGTCCTGGTGTTTCCTGCTCATGGAGGACCTTCCCTGCTGGATTTCCTCTGTGCAGAGCTGGCAGAACAATTCCTTCCAGCATCTTAACAGAGAGCACTTCACTGACTGCAGCAACTCTTCAGGAGCCACAGAGTCATGGAATGGGTTGGCTTGGAAGGGACCTCAAAGACTATCCAGTGCCAACCCCTGCCATGCCCAGGGACACGTCCCACCAGCACAGGTTGCTCAAGGCCTCATCCAGCCTGGCCTTGAACCCCTCCAGGGACGTTGTGAAGCACAGAAGCACAGAATGTAATCAAAGATCACATTCTGTGCTTCTGTGCTCCACAACCTCCCTGGGCAACCTGTGCCAGTGTCTCACCACTCTCACTCTCAAGAATTTCTTGCTCATCTCCACTCTCACTCTCCCCTCTCCCAGCACAAAGCCATTGTCCCTCCTCCTCTCACTCCCAGCCCTTGTCCAAAGTCCCTCCCCACCTCTGCTGTATCCCCTTCAGGTCCTGGCAGGCTGCTCTGAGGTCTCCCTGGAGCCTTCTCCAGGATGCACAGCCCCAATTCTCCCAGTCTGTCCCCACAGGGGAGATTCTCCAGCCCGTTGATCATCTTCATGGCCTCCTCTAGACCCTCTCCAGCAGCTCCATGTCCTTGTGCTGAACTCACCAGAGCTGGAGGCAGTGCTGCAACTGGGATCTCAGCAGAGCAGAGGGGCAGAATCCCCTCCCTGTGCTGCTGCTCTCCTGCTTTGGATGCAGCCAGCACACAGCTGCCTGCTGGGCTGCCAGTGACCAGTGCTGGCTGCTGGGGAGTTTTTCTTCCCTGCAAAATCAGGGGACAGAAAACAGTGTGGCCATGTAGCCTTTATCAGCCAATGTAAGAACTGACAGTAGGTGAGTGAGATCTCAGAGATTTCAAGCAAAATTCAAAACATGTCAGTTCAAAGTATTTTTGATTGCAATTTGACTGAATAGAGCAGCATTTTAGGTGGAGGTGCCAAGGCTCTGATAAAGCTGTTCATCTGCAGAGAGCTGCTCAGCTGCCTGTGACCAACAGGGGTGACAAAGCACATTTCTGCAGGCACCCAGACCTGGCTGCATGCAGTGAATTGCAGAGAGGTTTGCCTCTAGGGGAGGTACCCACAGAATGGGCAAGCTGGTGGTCTCCACAAGGCTCACAACACAGCTTCACTGCAGCAAGTGTCCCTTCAGTACTCCTCCAACCACAGTGACAGCCCAAGCAAGGCTCTTGGGATGGGAACCAAAGCTGGTAGCAAACCTCAAGTGGTGTTGTTACTGTTGAACCGTTCTGCACTGTGAAAGCCATGGTAAGGAATTAATTTGTTTCCAAAACAGAGGATTATTTGAGATCCACTGGAAGCAGGCAACAAGCATTTCTGTCTGCCTGCTGTCACAGCAGGAAGGAGCAGCAGCCAGCAGTGGGTTGAGGCAGGAATGTGGACTTAATCCAAGTCTTGCTCTCCAGTCACAGCCGAGATCCCCTGGTGGGGATCCTCACAGTGAGCAGGGTCACAGCAGGGCCCAGCTTGCCTGGCCGCAGGTCACTGGTCACAGACCAAACATCCTCACCAATCCCTCAGGAAACACACTTCACAGCTGCCTGTGGGGCTGCAGTGGGAACCAGGGGCATGGGCAACCCTGAGCCAAGTAGGTAAAAGAGAGCAGGGTAAAGCTAAAAGGCAAAGCAGGAGTCGTGAGACACAGAGGGCATTGGCCTGAGGAATCCCTTGGCTGATGGCAGTTGGTGTGCAGCATTTCTCTGACTGCTCTAAGGCTGCACCAGATGTGTGTGCACAGGGTCAAGGCTGTTAGCCTAGCGATGGAGCCTGGGTGAGAAGGCTCTGGGCTCAAGGAGAGTGACCAAACTGCACAACAGCCAGGTCCTGCCCTTGCCTGTGCCTGCATGGTGCCCGGGGGGCACAGGGGCAGGGTGCTGCAGCACAGGGAATCCACCTCAGTGGCAGCCCAACCACCGTGGGCCCAGGAGCAGCCACCCGAGCCTGTGCTGTCACCACTGGGCTCCTCCACTGCCTGCACATCGTGTGCCTCACACCCCAGTGCCCTGCTCAGACAGCATCCTGGGCACAGCACCACCTGATTGTACTGACAAACCCCCTTGTGTTCACCCAGGGCTGTCCCCAGCCTATCTGTGCTTCTGGCTACATACAGCCCAGCAGGGTGAGGCTGGAAGGGACCTCTGGGCATCACCCAGTCCAAGCTCTGCTCCAGCAGGGCACCCACAGCACAATGCCAGCAGCACAATGCCCAGGGGGGTTGGAAGCTCTTCACACAAGGACACTCCACAGCCTCTCTGGGCAGCCTGCTCCAGGCCTCCAGCACCCTCACAACATTCTCCTCCTTTTCACATCCAACCTCCTGGGTGCCAGCTTGTGCCCATTGCTGCCCTTGTCCTGTCCCTGGGCACCACTGACAGGAGTGGGGCCCCAGCCTCTTGCTCCCCACAGCTCCTTTAGCTCTTGCTGAGCATTGCTCAGATGCCCTCTGGGGCTGCTCTTGTGCAGGCTCTCAGCNGGCTGCGGGGCCGCGTCCTGCCCACCCCGGCCGAAGGGCCGCCTAGGCCGCGCTGCCCGCCGCGGGTCACCTCCCTCAGCCGGCTGTGCCCTGCTTCGGGGCAGGTGCTCCGCGGAGGGGGCACACACGCGGCTTGCTCCCGGCGGCTGTGGTGGGGCCGACGGCAGGGCGCGGGGAGGATCCGAGCTCCGACTGTGGCAGAGGTGCGGTCGCCGGAGCGGGTGGGCTCCCCCGGGCTGCTGTGCTCGGGAAGCTGCTTCATCGCCCCCCCCCGCCCCGGGCTGCGGGAGCTGAGCTCCGCCGCAGCGGGGCTGGGGATGCGCCCTGGCGGCAGGCGGTGCTTGCTTCAGAGCTTCACTGAGCTCAAACATTCACGGTAAAGTAAAAAACCCTTCCGAAAACTCGGGTTTGGCCAGTGTGTCCATCGCACCGGGCGTCTCGCACCCTTTTCTCCAGGGAGAGACGAGGAGGAGGTGAGAAGTGTGGAGAGCTCCGCGCGGGCTTGTCCCTGCCTCCTGATCCTGTGATGCCCTTGAGGGTCAGTCTGAGCTCCTTAGCCTGGGTTTCCCCGGGGGTCAGTGCTTTTGCTGGGCTCACCCCTGCCTGCCCGCAGGGCGCTTGCCTTGCTCGGNTGGGGCTGCTCTTGTGCAGGCTCTCAGCCCCAGGGCTCTCAGCCTTTGCTCCTCCCAGAGCTGCTCCAGGCCCCTCAGCAGCTCTGCAGCCTGCCCTGGACTCTCTCCAGCAGTTCCCTGTCTCTCTGCAGCTGGGGAGCCAGACCTGGACTCAACACTCCAGGTGTGGCCGAGCAGCGGTGAAGGAATCCCTCCCGCACCCTAACCCTTTCCCGCTGCCGCTGGTGCCGAAGCCGCGGGGCCGTGCGGGCAGTACAGGTCCGGACCCGCTCCGCCCCTCAGGGGCAAGGGCCGGGCAGGGGCCAATGGGCGCCTCGCGGGCTCGGGAGGCGCGGCCGGCGCCAGCCAATGGCAGGCGTTGGGCCGACGGCGGCGCGGGGGCGGAGCGCGCTGATAGGGCGCGGGCCGGGAGCGTGTCTGGGCGCCGCAAACAGCGGCACGTTGGAGCCGAGCGCTGCCCGACTGCAGCCGAGCGCGGCCGACGGCAGGTGAGCGCGGGGTGGCGGTGGCGACGCGGCGATGCTGGCGCGCGCCGGGCCGCCCGCCCGAGGAGAGCTCCGTTCCGCGCCCGCGGGGCTCCGGCGCCGGCAGTCGCCTCGGGGGGGCTTNCGGCACGTTGGAGCCGAGCGCTGCCCGACTGCAGCCGAGCGCGGCCGACGGCAGGTGAGCGCGGGGTGGCGGTGGCGACGCGGCGATGCTGGCGCGCGCCGGGCCGCCCGCCCGAGGAGAGCTCCGTTCCGCGCCCGCGGGGCTCCGGCGCCGGCAGTCGCCTCGGGGGGGCTTCGCCGCGGGCAGGCTGCGGGGCCGCGTCCTGCCCACCCCGGCCGAAGGGCCGCCTAGGCCGCGCTGCCCGCCGCGGGTCACCTCCCTCAGCCGGCTGTGCCCTGCTTCGGGGCAGGTGCTCCGCGGAGGGGGCACACACGCGGCTTGCTCCCGGCGGCTGTGGTGGGGCCGACGGCAGGGCGCGGGGAGGATCCGAGCTCCGACTGTGGCAGAGGTGCGGTCGCCGGAGCGGGTGGGCTCCCCCGGGCTGCTGTGCTCGGGAAGCTGCTTCATCGCCCCCCCCCGCCCCGGGCTGCGGGAGCTGAGCTCCGCCGCAGCGGGGCTGGGGATGCGCCCTGGCGGCAGGCGGTGCTTGCTTCAGAGCTTCACTGAGCTCAAACATTCACGGTAAAGTAAAAAACCCTTCCGAAAACTCGGGTTTGGCCAGTGTGTCCATCGCACCGGGCGTCTCGCACCCTTTTCTCCAGGGAGAGACGAGGAGGAGGTGAGAAGTGTGGAGAGCTCCGCGCGGGCTTGTCCCTGCCTCCTGATCCTGTGATGCCCTTGAGGGTCAGTCTGAGCTCCTTAGCCTGGGTTTCCCCGGGGGTCAGTGCTTTTGCTGGGCTCACCCCTGCCTGCCCGCAGGGCGCTTGCCTTGCTCGGTGCTTGCCCTGGCTCCGAAGGAAGCTCAGCTGCGGCTCTCGGAGGCCTGCACGCCGGGACCTCGCTTGCTTCTGCTGCTGCGGGGCAGCTAAAGTTACCTCTCAGTTGTAGTTGTAGCTTACAAAGGCGTAGTGTAGCAGGGGACTGTTGCTGCTGCACAGTTCTGAGCGAAGCTCGCAAGGCCATTTCCCATCAGGTGGTGATTTCCTCTCTGTGAGGCATCTGTGGCAGCTTCAGTGTGTCCTGGGCATTCGACATGGGATGGCTTTGAAGTGTTGCTTCTTGGATAAGGCAAGAGGAGAGTCCTTATCTCAGCTGCCCGAAGAGGACAGGCAAAGGCAGCGTGCTGGAGCCAGGCTCTGGCATGTCCCTGCGCATGGCACCGCTGCTGTGCTGCACACGGCCGGGGCTGGGCTGCGGCTGAGAGCAGGACTCCTCTCCAGGCAGAGCAATACTTTCCATTTCCTGAGCTTGCTGCCTTGGCTTTTGCCTGGAGAAAGGCAGATCTTAGCAAGCAGAAGCCTAAGCACCACCAGCCTCAATCATTCCAGTGAGCAGTTCAGGCCTGTCACCGCTTCATGCGTTATGGAGGCTGGCTTGAAGTCACTGCAGGTGCTGGACCTAGGTTCCAGACTGAGGNGACTGTGGCAGAGGTGCGGTCGCCGGAGCGGGTGGGCTCCCCCGGGCTGCTGTGCTCGGGAAGCTGCTTCATCGCCCCCCCCCGCCCCGGGCTGCGGGAGCTGAGCTCCGCCGCAGCGGGGCTGGGGATGCGCCCTGGCGGCAGGCGGTGCTTGCTTCAGAGCTTCACTGAGCTCAAACATTCACGGTAAAGTAAAAAACCCTTCCGAAAACTCGGGTTTGGCCAGTGTGTCCATCGCACCGGGCGTCTCGCACCCTTTTCTCCAGGGAGAGACGAGGAGGAGGTGAGAAGTGTGGAGAGCTCCGCGCGGGCTTGTCCCTGCCTCCTGATCCTGTGATGCCCTTGAGGGTCAGTCTGAGCTCCTTAGCCTGGGTTTCCCCGGGGGTCAGTGCTTTTGCTGGGCTCACCCCTGCCTGCCCGCAGGGCGCTTGCCTTGCTCGGTGCTTGCCCTGGCTCCGAAGGAAGCTCAGCTGCGGCTCTCGGAGGCCTGCACGCCGGGACCTCGCTTGCTTCTGCTGCTGCGGGGCAGCTAAAGTTACCTCTCAGTTGTAGTTGTAGCTTACAAAGGCGTAGTGTAGCAGGGGACTGTTGCTGCTGCACAGTTCTGAGCGAAGCTCGCAAGGCCATTTCCCATCAGGTGGTGATTTCCTCTCTGTGAGGCATCTGTGGCAGCTTCAGTGTGTCCTGGGCATTCGACATGGGATGGCTTTGAAGTGTTGCTTCTTGGATAAGGCAAGAGGAGAGTCCTTATCTCAGCTGCCCGAAGAGGACAGGCAAAGGCAGCGTGCTGGAGCCAGGCTCTGGCATGTCCCTGCGCATGGCACCGCTGCTGTGCTGCACACGGCCGGGGCTGGGCTGCGGCTGAGAGCAGGACTCCTCTCCAGGCAGAGCAATACTTTCCATTTCCTGAGCTTGCTGCCTTGGCTTTTGCCTGGAGAAAGGCAGATCTTAGCAAGCAGAAGCCTAAGCACCACCAGCCTCAATCATTCCAGTGAGCAGTTCAGGCCTGTCACCGCTTCATGCGTTATGGAGGCTGGCTTGAAGTCACTGCAGGTGCTGGACCTAGGTTCCAGACTGAGGCCACTTCCTGCCAGCTTGCCTGCAGAAATTCTCCAGGTGTTTATTCTTGCTGTTTGGGATCTGCCTTGTGGGTTGGAGTGGCCATGGTTTGGTGCTTGTGGTGCCAGGACAGCTCCAGGCCAGGCGGGTGGGCAGAGCTGCTCTCATGCAGCTGCTGCTGGAGCCCAGCTGCAGGAGGACCTCACCTCTGGCAGCACTGCCCTGGAAAGCATTGAGCTGCTCCCGTTGCTGCCCGTGCTGTACTTCTGGCATGTTTTCAAAGCCTGTGCTGCTGGGCATTTGTGCCTCCTAATTAAGGTGTTCATTAAGCCCTAAATGTCTCTGCTTAATATAATTAATTGTCCTTGCACTAATCAGACTTCCAAGGCCCAGGTTTTTTGGCTGGGAAGACATTGTGGGGTTTTTGTTTCCTTTTGGGCTCTCGTGGGGTGGCTGCAGTGGGAATGTCCTCAGGCTGCAGCAGAGGAGCTCTCTGGCTGGACGGTGCAGCTGTGCTGGCTGGAGGCAGCAGCACTGCCCAGGCAGCAGCCACCACGAGCACTGATGTGCTTTGGACCTTGGCTGGGTTGGAAGAGGTGGCACTGTGCTGGGCATGTCACCCTGTGCCTCAGCCAGGGCTCTGCTTACCAGAGTGCAACACCCCAGAGCTTCCTGGGGGATGCTTCTCTTGGATAGAGAGAGAGCAGTGCTGGCTGAAAGGGAACTCTTCTGCTGGGCCTTTATGTGGCTGTCACCATGCCATAAAATCCCCTGGGGTCTTTGCTACCTGGCAGCGGGGGAAGGATGAACTCCTTTTGTAAGAGGCTTCAGGGAAAGGCTGGTGGTGCTGGATGGCTTCTGGGGACCATTCAGCAGAGTGGCTTGGGTCTCCAGAGGAGATGCCTGGCTGAGAGATGACACAGCTGATGTACCCAAGGCATGCTGAGCAGTAGCTCAGATGAGGTCCTCTTGCAGCTCAGCTCCAGCAGCAGTTGCATGAGAGCAGCTCTGCCCACCCACTCTGGGCCTGGAGCTGTCCTGGCAGCACAAGCACCCACACATGTCCCACTCCAGCCCACAAGGCTTATCCCACACAGCAAGAATAAACAACTGGGGAGTTTCTGAAGGCAAGCTGCACTCACTGCCATGAAGTGACTTCAGTCTGGAGCTAGCAGGCAAGGAGGGCAAGGGCTGAGTGCTGGTGGGAGCTCAGCATGGGGATGGCTGTGCTGGGGCTGTGGGGGAGTTTGGCAGCTTCTGAAATCCTTCTGTGTGGTTCACTGTACCTTGGGAAGCTGCCTGGAGAGATCATCCCTGCTATTGCCCAGCGCTGCAGGGGGAGTGTGGATGGCTCTGCCCAGAACTGGGTGCAGGAGAAGGCAGCCTCTGCTTTTGTGTCAGGGAGATCACAGCTGCCTCCAGGGCTCTGTGGGTGCTGAGCACTCGCTGTTGGGCAGTGCAGACTGGTGAAAGATGGGAGGGGAAAGTGGTTTGTGTGAGGTCTGCAGCAGAGCCCTGCTCTGGGCAGCATCGGTAGGAACTCTCCTGGCACCCATGTGTGAAGGAGGGTGGGCAAACAAGGCTTCTGGGTGGGCTTTTACCCACTTGCAGCTTTGGGTGGGGGGAGACTCTCTGCTGCACAGCCTCTGCCAGATGCTTTCTGCTGCTCAACCCAACCACTGCTGCTGAAGTGTGGCAGCTGGAGAAGGCAGGAGCTGAGCCTATCTCTCTGCACTTGCCCAGTGCAGAGGCAAGTTACAGCCATGGAATCCTGCAGCTTGGAAAAGACCTCCAAGATCAAGTGCAACCTTCTATCCATCACCTCCATGACCAGTAGCCCATGGTCTGAGGTTACCCCTTCATCTGGAGATGAAAGCAGAGTGTCAGCCAAGAACAAGGTTGGCATGAGATAAATGGTTACCTAGGGAGGCAGCACCATGGGGAGAGCTGGCAGTGCAGTGACCTTCCTAAGGCTTGGCCTTCCTGATCTCTCCTCTCTGAGCCTCAGTGCTTTGTCTTTTGGCACAGGATGCTCCTTGCCTTGAGAAGCAATGCAGGGAGGGGAGGCAGTCATTGGAAAACCTGTGGCTGAAGAAATGAGTGTGGGTAGCTGGCTCTGGGAGTGGTGGGGATGGCTTAGGGTGTGCAGAGGCAGCTGCTGGCACAGCAGTGTCAGAGTGCCATGGAATCACAGAAGGGTTTGGTTTGGAAGGGATCTTAAAGCTCATCCAGTGCCAACCCCTGCCATGGGCAAGGACACCTCTCACCAGCACACGCTGCTCAAGGCCTCATCCAGCCTGGCCTTGAACACCTCCACAACCTCCCTGAGCAACCTGTGCCAGTCTCTCCCCACCCTCACTCTCAAAAATTTCTTCCCCATCTCTACTCTGTCTCCCCTCTCCCAGCTCAAAGCCCTTCTCCCTCATCCTGTCACTCCCAGCCCTTGTCCAAAGTCACTCTCCTGGAGCTCCTTCAGGTCCTGGCAGGCTGCTCTGAGGTCTCCCTGGAGCCTTCTCTTCTCCAGGCTGAACAGCTCCAGCTCTGCCAGCCTGTGCCCATCTGAAGGGTAGTGCTGTTTGTGATGGGATAAAGCACCAAGGCACTGGGTGCAGCAGACAAATGAATGATACCAAATCATGCTGTGCAGTCAGACACCATGCTTGAATCCCAGCAGGGGTTCAGCTTGGCCTGGAGGGAGAAAAATGACTGAAATCTTCTAAAACAGGAGATCTTGGTCATTGAGTAGGGGTAAAGTGATAGAGGTGTAGGATGATTTGGGTGGCAGGGACCTTTCCAGGCCATCCAGTCCAACCTGCAGGCACAGCCCCAACTGGAGCAGGCTGCTCACAGCCACAACCAACCTGACCTGCAGTGGTGCCAGCCATGGGGCAGCTCCCACCTCTCTGGGCAGCCTGGCACAGGCTCTCCCCACCCTCAGGCTCAAACATTTCTCCCTTCTCTCCACTCTCAATCTCCCTCTTTCAGTCCAAACCATCCCCCCTTGGCCTGGCACAACAGGCCCTGACAGAAAGTCTGTCCCCAGCTTTCTGACCTCCCTTTCAGCCCTGCAAGGCCACCAGAAGGTCTCCCTGGAGCCTTCTCCTCTGCAGGCTGAACACCCCCAACTCTGCCAGCCTGGCTCCCAGCAGAGCCCTTCCAGCCCTGCCAGCACTGCTGTGGCCTCCTCTGTCCCTCTGCAGCAGGTCCCTGTCTGTGCTGTGCTGAGGGCTCCAGAGCTGCCCCAGCACTGCAGGGAGGTCTCAGCAGAGCAGAGCAGAGGGGCAGAATCCCCTCCCTGCCCCTGCTGCCCACACTGCTGGGGATCAGCCCAGGACAGGCTGGAGTTGGGCTGGCAGTGCTCAGTGCCAGCTCCCATCCAGCTCTGCACCCCACAGTCCTTCTCTGGAGGGCTGAAGGACACTGACCTGAAGCTAGCTGTGGGCTGAAGCTGCAGTGGTGGCTGCCTGGCAGTGTGGGAGGGGGGCTGCAGGTGGGCAAGGTGTAAGTGTGCAGGCATGGCTGCAGCTCTGTAGCACTGGAGATGTGTCCCAGCCTGTACTGTGCACAGGTGGGGGCCATGGTCACAGCCAAGCATGCTCAGTGAGGGCTCCTGCTGCAGCCCAGCAGGCTGCACCTTTCCTTGGGAGGTGCTGCAGCACTGCAGGCAGTGGCAGGCAGTGCTCAGCCCCGGGTGTCAGCACTGCAGCCCTGTGTGTGGTGTCCCTCAGACCCACAGCTCCTGCACTGCAGGTGGGGCCCTTGGGCTGGCCTGGGGCAGCAGTGGCGCAGAGCAGAGGGCTGCTGTGGGTTCCTGTGCCAGGCCTGTGCCTTGCTTCTGAGGTTGCTATGAGGCAGCAAGTGCAGCTTCCCCTCTGTTTGCTTTCCCTGCAGTCAAACATCAGGACTGTCAAAAACATTCCATCCGGAGGCCTGACTCAACCTTTCCTCTTTTCCAGCTGCTGTGTTTCTTTCCAGCCTGCTTCCCCTGCAGGCACTTCAGCACCAGCTGTGGGCTGTAGGCTGGCAGTGCCCCACTTGCAGTTTTAACCTGCTTAGGAATTTGCAGCCAGGATTTGTTGGTCAGAAAGACCTTCCTGTGCCACTGCAGCCTTAGGATATGGGCAGCAGCAGAAGCATCAGGACTTGTCCTGAGTGTCCAGGCCATGGCACTGCAGAATCTCTTTTCTCCTGTAGCTGTTATGTGCTGGGGTCTCTGGATGGGGAGGTTCTCCTGTTTGCTTGGCAGACTCTTGTCAGTGGTGCCCAGTGGCAGGGCAAGGGGCAGTGGGCACAGACTGGACTCCAGGAGGTTCTGTCTGAAGAGGAGGAGAAAGTTGTTTGTTGTGAGGGTGCTGGAGGCCTGGAGCAGGCTGCCCAGAGGGGCTGTGGAGAGCTTCCCTGGATGGGAAAGGTTCTCCTGAAAGATCCAAACCCTCTGTGGGCTCTGTCTCAATGGGCCAAGGCTGGCAGCTGAAGGGGGAGGCTGTCCTGTGGCAGCTGGCAGCTGGCTCAGGGGGTGAAGCTGCTGAGGACAAAGCCTTGTGCACAAGAGCTGAGCCATACCTGGTGGGTGCAGGTGTGGGGAGGACTCTCCTGGGCCTGGCAGGTGTCACTTCGAGGTGAGGACCTCTGAACAGTTGCAGCTCCTTGTGCTAGGAGCTCTGTGGGACTCCTTCTGCCTTTCTGTCTCTGGGGTGGCATCAACTCCCCTGCAGGCTGGTGGCTGCCCTCAGGCAGGCTGGGCAGAGTTCTTCAGTCCTCATCAGAGAGTTTCTGGGGAGGTGCTTAGCTCATTGGCAGTCACAGCTCTAATTACTGTGGTGTGAGTGCAAGCAGTGAGGCTGTGATGTGCCAGGATGCAGATCTGCTTCCCCTTGTCCCTCTGCCCCTGCTGCTGCCTGCAGAGCAGCCAAGGCTGTGCCTTAGATGAGCAGGAAAGCTGTGGCAGCCCAGGTGCTGCTGGTGGTGGCACTGGATGGCAGCTGCTCCCCACAGGTTGCTGGAGCCAAGGTCAACCTCTCTATTTATTTATTTATTGCTACCCTCTGTATTTCCCTGGCTCCAGTACTCCTCACCAGCATAAGTGGGGAGTGTTAGGTCTCATCTTTCTGACTGGCAGTCTCTTGTCAGTGGTGCCCAGGGACAGGCCAAGGGGCAGCAATGGGCACAGAGTGGCACCCAGGAGGTTGGATGTGAAGAGAAGGAGAAAGTTGTTTGTTGTGAGGGTGCTGGAGGCCTGGAGCAGGCTGCCCAGAGAGGCTGTGGAGTGTCCTTGTGTGGAGAGCTTCCAACCCCCCTGGGCACTGTGCTGCTGGCATTGTGCTGTGGGTGCCCTGCTGGAGCAGGGCTTGGACTGGGTGATCCCCAGAGGTCCCTTCCAGCTCCCATCCTGCTGAGGTTGTGTAGAGTTTTGATGGGAGCCCTTGCTGCAGAGGTAGGGCAGAGGGGTCTGTGTTAAGCCATCAGGAGCTCTCCTGTTTTTTGTCTGACAGACTCTTTGAGAAATCTGGGATGCCCTGGAACCCCCCAAACCATGGCATTAGCACAGAGCTGTGTGCCAGGGCAGGGGGATGCAAGCAGCTCCCTGGCACCTGCAGTTGCTGTCCAGGGTCTCCCCAGTGATGGCTTTGCTCAGCCAAGTGGCTCCACAGTTGTGTGACCTTGTGAGGGCTGAGCACTGAAGTCCCCTTTTGGCTGTCTGCCGTGGGGCAGCTGTGCATGGCAAGACTTTGCAGTGCTGGCAGGGAGCATTTTCTTCAAAGGAAAATATGTGTTTTTTTCCCTCTGGTGTTCTCCCTCTCCCTGGGTTTCTGGTATGGGTGTTGGATGCTAAGCAGGGTGTGTAGCAGTGCCTCTTACAGACCCCTAAGGCTCTCAACTGGAGAAGGATGGTTTGGGCTGTAGGATGTTAAATTAACACAAAGCCTCACTCAGTTGTTTCTTCTGGCTACAGATTTCCTTGGAAACCTGGAGCTGCAATTCCCAGCTAGACCCAAACACTGAGTGCTCAGCATGGGTGTTAGACCAGGAGGCTCAGCTGGGGTGGAGGAGAAGGAATCCTGGAGTCACAGAATGTCAGAAGGGACCTCCAGAGGTCCCCTAGCCCAGGCTCCTGCACCCAGCAGGGACCTCCTGCCCTGGAGCAGCTTGCCCAGGGCCCTGGGGAGCTGGACAAAGAGTGCTGTGAGAGCCCAGGCTGAGGGACACCTCCTGGGGATGTGTCAGTGCTGGAGCTTGCTGGTGGCTGCCAGGGTGTGAATGGGTCATGCTAAGGGCTCTGAGAGCATCCTGGCCTGCAGTGGCTCCAGCTCTGCAATCAGCTGCTGCTGTCCTGCCTGTACCTTCCCTTTCTCACTGTCCCTGTTCAGTTTTGCCTTCTGGTCTTGAGTGCAGCAAGGCTTGGCTTAGCCACCTCAGCCTTGGGCTTGGCACACAGACTGCTGTGCTCTTGAACCTTGGTACTCAGGACAGACTTTCATGGAAGGGTAGAACTGTCTGGGTTGGGAAAGGCCTCTGAGGTCATCCAGTCCAAACACCAATCCCCATGGCCACCAAACCGTGTCCCCAGGTGCCATGCCCACCCCTTTCTTGAACACCTCCTGGCATGAGCACTCCACCACCTCCCTGGGCAGCTTTCTCATGGGTGTCTTCCTCTCCTCCCCCACTCCTGCTGCAGGCAGCAGTTCAGGTTTCTGTTCTGTAGACAAAGTCAGTCCTAAAGCCACAAAGGAGCTGCTGAGGATGGGGGTTTCTATACCAGCAGCATGGGCACAGCCTGGTGGTGTTTCTTGTGCAAAGCAGTGTGAGCAGCAGGACTGGGGCACCAATTGTCCCTTTGGCTCAGGCTGCCATGTCTACAGTAGATAAAGCTGAAGGAAGAAACCTGCACAGCTGTGGCATCCCTACATGAGGAGGGTCTCATCACCAGCCCCCATGCTGCTCTGTGCTGCATCCAGCCCTGGCAAGGGGCAAGCAGCTCCTGCCTTTGTGCTTCCTCACAGTGCTGCTGCCAACACTTGGGCACCACTGGAGCTATTCTCCTGCCTCTGCCCCCTCATGTGCTGGATACAGCTGCTGCTCTGAGTCTGACTGCTGCTCTGGGCATTTGAAGAGAACTGGGATGCTCCAAAGGTGCCCTGCTAGTGGGGGGTGTAGCTGTTGCTTCATGCTGGGTGTCTGCTCCAGAGCCTCCCTTCCCCTCAGGCAGCCTCAGCACCTGAGGCCTGCTCTGTGTGTGGACAAGAAGCTGGCTGGAGGAAGCTGCCTGCATGTGTGGAGCCTGGGATGGATGCGGTTTGGGCATGAATTGCAGCTCCAGTAGGGCAGGAGGCTTCCACTCTGCAGGATGAGAAGTGACTGATGGTGATATCAAAGACAGGAGATGGATTTGCCCCTCAAGGGAGCCCTGGGAAGGTTTGTTCTGCTGCTTCAGAGCTTCCCTCCCTGACTTTTATGAGTGGTTACAAATCAGTGTGGAAAAACTGCACTGAAGGAGAGAGAATTGGTTTTGGATGCTGGTGAGAGAGAACATTGCAGCCAGAGAACTCCAGATCCTTGAGAGGCAGCAGGGCCTGCAGTGCTCCTGTGGTGACAAATTGGAGTGCATTGTGCAGGACAACCACAGGGACAAGCCAAGGCTGGATTTGGGCTCTTCCTAACCCCCCTCTCTGGAGCTGCTGTCTGGGCAGTGCTGGTCTGAGAACCTGTGGTGAAGCCAAGGGTTTGGCTTGTGCTAATGCCTTGTGCCTCAGGTGGCAGCATGGGGACAGAAGATTGGCCCCTGACCTCCTGCTGCTGGGATGCTTTGCTGCTGGGTTCCAGCTGCCCCATCTGTAGCTGTTGGGCAGCTTCACTGAGAGCTTAATGGGAGCTGAGGCTCCCAGCCCTGCAAGGCAGAGTGCAGGACAGAGCTGAGGGGAGGCTTTTGGCCTTGCTGAGTCAGCACCTTATCCCCAGGCTGGAGAAGTGGAGGCTGCCCAAGGGCTGCTTGTCAGACAGCCCTGTTGGGGGGAGGGGGGGCAGGAGCCTGGGGCTCTGCTCAGGGCTGGGCTGTGAGGGGCGAGGAAAACTTCACTGTCAGGGTGCTGGAGCCCTGGGCCAGGCTGCCCAGAGAGGCTGTGCAGTCTTCTTCTCTGGGGCTTCTCAGGACCCCCCTGGGTGTGTTCCTGTGTGAGCTGCCCTGGGAGATGCTGCTCTGGCAGAGCTCTGGACTTTGATCTCTGGGGGTCCCTTCTGTGTTCTGTCATTTGTTGGCACAGTGAGAACAAGGCAGGCTGGGCAGGAGTGAAAGGCTTTGCTCCTCTGTCCTCTAGCAGTGGTCATGAACTTCAGAGCTCTCAGCTGGCAACTCAGGCCAGCTTGCTCTGCCCTGGCGTGCTGGAGCCACCAGGCATCTCTTGCAGCCTGTTCCCACCCTGCTCAGCCTGCTGCTCTCTCCTTGCCCAGGCAGTGTCTCCAGCAGTGCTGCAGTGAGCCTGGCAGCAGCAGTACAGGGGCAGGGTTGTGTGTGGCAGGTGCTGCAGTCCCTTCCTTAATGCCATGGAGGCTGCAGCAGGGAGCTGCTTTTGTTGGCTCTGTTGGTAGCTTTCAAAGTTAGAATCATAGAATCAGTCAGGGTTGGAAGGGACCACAAGGACCATCCAGTTCCAACCCTTCTGCCATGGGCAGGGACACCCTACCCCAGATCAGGCTGCCCACAGCCTCATCCAGCCTGGCCTTAGTCACCTCCAGGGATGGCCTCCAGCCACTGCCTGTCTGCTGGGCAGGACAAGTGTCATGGATGCAAAAGGGCAGTACCAGGTTATGCCTCACTTGTGGGAAATGGTTTGCTAGGAGAGAGACTGCTCCCGAAGGCCTGCAGGGACAGGATGAGGGCAATGGCTTCAAACTAGAGCAGAGCAGATTGAGATTGGATGTGAGGAACAAGTTCTGCTCCATGAGGGCAGTGGAACACTGCAGCAGGTTGCCCAGGGGAGGTGGTTGGGGCCTGTCCCTGGAGATACTCCAGGTGAGGCTGGACAGGGCTGTGAGCAACCTGCTCTGGTGGAGGATGTCCCTGCTGAGTGCAGGGTTGGGCTGGATGAGCTGTGGAGGTCCCTTCCAGCCAGCCTGTTCCTTGGTTCTGTGCCATGTCCTCACAGCCACCAAGTGAGTGAGTGAGCAGAACCAGTCTGACTCTGCCATGCACTTGCAGACATCTCTCTGCCTGCCTCAGTGCTTCCCGTGTTAGGTGCTGTGGCCAGAGGAGCAGGGCAGGGATCATCCTCCTATGCTCAGCTCTGCTGAGGCCACACTTCAGATCCTGGGCTCAGTTCTGGGCCTCTCACTCCAAGAAGGACATTGAGGGGCTGCAGCAGGTCCAGAGAAGGGCAGCAAAGCTGGGGAGGGGTCTGGAGAACAAGGCTGGGGAGGAGCAGCTGAGGGAGCTGGGGGTGTGCACCTGGAGAAGAGGAGGCTGAGGGCAGAGCTCATTGCTCTCTGCAGCTCCCTGAGAGGAGGCTGCAGCCAGCTGGGGGTTGGGCTCTGCTCCCTACTGATAAGTGACAGGATGAGAGGAAATGGCCTCCAGGTGGGACATGAGAAACGATTTCTTCTCCTTAAGGGCTGCCAAGGCCTGGCCCAGGCTGCCCGAGGCAATGGTGCAGTCCCCATCCCTGGAGGGGTTTCAGAGCTGTGGAGATGTGGTGCTGAGGGCCCTGGCTTGGTGGTGCCCTGGCAGTGCTGGGTCCATGGCTGGACTCAGCTGTGGCTCTTCTATAACCAAAGTGATTCTGTGACTCCAGGAGCACAGAGCTGAGAGCAGGACCTGATACTTCCAGTGCACAGCAGCAGCCCAGGTGCTCGCTGCCTGCACACCACAGCAGGGGCACAAAGCCTCCAGCCCTGGCCAGGAGTGTAGCTGCCAGCCCCGGGGCTGTGGCTGGAAGTGCTCTCCCTGGTTCGACTCCAGTGTGGGTCTGATCTGCCTTGGGGCAGTGCCTGCCTGGGGCCAGCCTCNCCAACACTTCCATGTCCTTCCTGTGCTGGGGGCTCCAGAACTGCACCCAGGACTGCAGCTGGGGTCTGAGGAGAGCAGAGCAAAGGGGCACAATCCCCTCCCTTGCCCTGCTGCCCACACTGCTCTTGCTGCAGCCCAGCACACAGTTGCTGTCTGGGCTGCACTCACACTGCAGCCTCATCTTGAGCTTTTCATCACCCCAGACCCTCAGGGCCTGTTCCTCAGGGCTGCTCTCAGCCATTCCCCACCCAGCCTGGAGCTGTGCTTGGCATTGTGCCTACCCAGGTGCAGGACCTTGCACTTGGCCTTGTTGAATGTCATGAGGTTGGCCTGGGCACAGCTCTGCAGCCTGTGCAGGTCCCTCTGGATGGATCCCTGCCCTCTAGCAAGTGACTGTGCCACACAGGTTGGTGTTTCACCCCTTTGCCTGTCACATGCCTTAAGGCTCCAGCTCCTGCAGCTCAGGTTCCCACACGAGTGCTGCTGTGGCTCTCTGCACCTAACAGTGATGTCAGAGCACCTCCAGAGTCCCTCTGGGACAGGTCTCTCCATGCCCCTCCTGCCCAACACTCTGCTCCAGCTCTCGGCTTTCTGCCTGCCTCCAGGAGCTGCTCAGCAGATTCCACTGCCATGTGCTGAGCTGACTCACAGAAAGGCTCAGGCTGGAGGGGACCTCAGAGATCATCTGCTGCAGCCCCCTGCCATGGGGGTGGATGCCTCTGCTGGCTGCTCATGGCCTCATCCAGCCTGGCCTTGAACACCTCCAGGCAGGGGCAACCTGGGCAACCTGTGCCAGTGTCTCCCCAGCCTCACTCTCAAGATTATCTCTTCCTCATCTCCACTCTCACTCTCCCCTCTCCCAGCTCAAAGCCATTGTCCCTCGTCCTGTTGGTCCCAGCCCTTGTCCAAAGTCCCTCCCCAGCTCTCCTGGAGCCCCTTCAGGTACTGGAAGGTTGCCTAAGGTCTCCCTGGAGCCTTCTCTTCTGCAGGCTGAACAGAGAAGAGAAAGGATCACAGAATTAACCAGGTTGGAAAAGAGATGATTGAATCCAACCTAGCACCCAACACC
>WBNM01030311.1:0-25308 GCA_013399055.1 Ramphastos sulfuratus
TTTTCCAACCTAAACTATTTCCAGACACAACAACACCAGAATCTCCCTNAGAATCTCCCTACTCAAACTCAAGTCTTTTTCAACCAAAACAGCACAAGAATCTCCCTACTGAAACGCCAGGTCTTTTCCAACCAAAACAGCACAAGAGTCTCCCTACTCAAAGCCAAGTCTTTTCCAACCAAAACAGCATAAGAGTCTCCCTACTCAAATGCCATTTTTTTCCCAACCAAAACAATTCTGTGATTGCTTAGCTTCAGAGGTATCACAGAGTCCCAGAATCGCAGTACAGTGTAGTTTGAACGGAGCCCAACACAGGAGAGCTCAGCCCCCTGCCTGTCACTGCTGAAATATAAGTACAGCAGAAGTCTTGTTAACAGGGCTCAGAGAATTTCAGAATCCCAGCAGGTGGGAGTTGGAAGGGGCATCTGGAGATCATCCAGTGCAACCTCCATGCTAAAGCAGGGGCACCTACAACCACTTGCCCAGCATCGCAATGCACAGGTGGGTTTGGAACCTCTGCAAAGAAGGAGACTCCACAACCTCTCTGGGCAGCCTGCTCCAGGCCTCCAGCATCCTCACACCAAACAACTTTCTCCTCATCTTCAGAGGAAACTTCTTGGTTTCAAATTTGTGCCTGTTGTCCCTTGTCCTGTCACTGGGCACCAGTGACAATATCTGACAACATCCTCTTGCTCCCCATCCTTTGTCTCTTGCTGAGCATTGAGAAGATCTCCTCTGGGACTGCTCTTTTCCAGGCTCAACAGCCCCAGAGCTTTCAGCCTTTCTTCCTCACAGAGATGCTCCAGGCCTTCCAACATCTTTGGAGCTTCCACTGAACTCTCTTCAGTACTTTCCTATCTCTTTTGAATGGGGAGCCCAGATCCTGACTTAGTACTCCAGATTTGGAGTAGAGGGGGAAGGAGAATGTCCCTTAATCTGTTGGTCACATTCTTCTTAATGGACTCCACCAAGCTCCCTTCTGACTTAAGTTGTTCTATGATTCCTGAAGAAAAAGATACTAGATGACAGTTTCTTGCCTGGGCAGCACAATTTGATACCAATGTTAGTCCAAAGATTATAAGTTGCCATCATTTTTGTTATTTTTTTAAACACCTTTAAATTGATTCACAAGGGTACTTGTGCCAAATTCTCCAGAAATACTCTGGGTTTGAGCTGGAAACAGCTCTGGACTGAGGACAGAAAGGATTTACCCCAAAGGAGTAATTAAACACACTCATACAGAATTGGAAGATAAATGGAAATACTGTTTATGAAAGTAAACAAAATACAGAAGTTATCATGGTAGAAGCATATATATATATATATATATACACATACATATATATATGTAAAACCCATTATATATAGACAGAATAACAATTTACAACATCCTGAGCCACTCCCTAAGGTTTTCTAGTCTCTGGAAGACTTCTATCTCTATGATTAACCCTAAACCTATAACAAATGCTCAACTCCTGGTGGTTTGAGTCCAGCTGTCAGAGATACTGTTTCAAAGGAAGGTTGTGAAAAACACGAGCCTGTGTCGGGTTTTGGGAGTTCAGTTGAGGTGCACCTCAACAGAAACACCTCAGAATCCTTCTGGTAGAGAATGGCCAGCAGGGCAAGGGAGNACTGTAAGGAGAAGCAGAGGGAGTTGGAGACCTTTCAGGATTTGAAAGGAGGCTAGAGGAGAGCTGGAGAGGGACTTATTATAAAGGCATGGAGTGACAGGATAAGGGCTGATGGCTTCAAATTGGAAGGAGCTGCTTTGAGATGAGACATGAAGAAATTCTTCCCCATGAAGGTAGTGAGGCACTGGAAATGATTGTCCAGAGAAGTCGTGGAGGCTTCAAGCCTGGAAGTGTTCAAGCCCAGGTTGGATGGGGCCTGGAGCAACCTGATCTAGCTTAAGGTGTCCTGTCTATGGCAGTGAGGTTGGAATTCGGTGATCTCTGAGGTCACTTCCAACCCAAACCATTCTATGGTTATAGCAAGGAAAAAAAAAAAAGAAAAAAAAAGTCTTTATCACCTTTAATTACAAAATCATTTATTATTCATACATCATTCATTTCTTAATACTTCCCTTTTCCAGAACCTTTGCATTTTAATGTGTTTCTAGGTAGAGAAACATGGAGCTGAAGTTTGTAATGTGCAGTTTTATTTATTATTTTTATGAATACACACTTGCTTTTTTAATTTTTTTTCTTTTAATGGGTTGAGGCAGAGGAGGAAAAAGGGAATTTCTTTTCTTTTCTTTCTTTCTTTCTTCCTTCCTTTCTTTCTTTCCTTCCTTTCTTTCTTTCTTCCTTCCTTTCTTTCTTTCCTTCCTTTCTTTCTTTCCTTCTTTTCTTTCTTTCTTCCTTCCTTTCTTTCTTTCCTTCCTTTCTTTCTTTCCTTCTTTTCTTTCTTTCTTTCCTTCTTTTCTTTCTTTCTTTCTTTCTTTTTCTTTTTTTTCCTTTTTTTTCTTTCTTTTTTTTTTTCCCCTCTTTTTTTATTCCAGTGTAGCATTTACACAGTTTTTCTAAATAGAGATTTGGGTGAGGTTTTTTTTTTTGTGTGTGTGTATGTTACCTTTTTCCCAGCTTCTTAAGGCTTTTCTCTACCTCAAGTAGCCAAAGCAGTTCAAGTTAATACTTAATGCAACCCACTTTAAGAGATAGGCATTTCTTGCAGTCAGGTCTCAATTAAGAGATAAAAGACAAAAAGTGCAAAGCACTTGATAAAGCTGAGAATAGAAGGAGCTGCATGGAAGTGCTTGAAGCTGTCCATAGCGATAACTGGATAGCCAGCTGGAATCTTCTTGAGATGAAGTGGGTGCTCTAACTTATCAAATTCCACATATGGGGAAATTATTGGTGCCCACAGGGGTGATTAACACCAACTCAGTGGGTCAGAAACAAGCTGGGATAAAGGTGACAGCTGTATCTGACTATCACCACCAAATACATCCATTATAGAGGGGAGATAGCAGGGGTGGGTTTTTCCACCTCTCTGTATCTTCACTTGTGCAGGTTGTCAGGGGAAGGCAGGCAGGAGAAGCGGCGTGCGTGGCGTATGCGCTGTGTAATGTGCAAATTGCAGCTCACATTAAAATGTAATCTATTTTAATAAGTCATATTAAGATTACATTTTAGATAATTGTGTGTTTATCTTGTACAACAAATATTTGCCCTCACTGTATATAGTCTCTGTCACTCTCTCTCTCTTTCTCTCTCTCTCTCTCTTTAAATTACAAATGCTGGCACCAAAAGAAAAAGCAGCCCTAACATTTAACTGATAGAAGGAAACAATCAGCTGAAGCTCAGGTAATCATACCCAGGATTGGCCTGAAAGCCACCACATCACCACCAAGATCCTCACAGTAGTGTGGTGTTATGGTTCCCCTTCATCCCTGCCAAGTCCACGGGCAATGGCATGAAGTCATGGTTCCTTTTCATCCCTATGCCAAGTCCATGGGCAATGGCATGGAGTTGTGGTTCCCCTTCATCCTGGCAAACAAGTCCATGGGCAGTGGCAAAGAATTGTGTTTCCCCTTCACTCCTGTGGCCAAAGCAGGGGCACCCACCACAGCTTGCCCAGGATCACAATTGCCAGCTGGGTTTGGAAGCTCTCCAGAGAAGGAGACTCCACAACCTCTCTGGGTAGCCTGCTTCAGGGCTCCAGCACCCTCACAACAAATGAGTTTCTCCCCCACCCTTTAGCTCTTGCTGAGGATTGAGAAGACCCCCTCTGGGACTGCTCTTCTCCAAGCTCAGACAGCCCCAGGTCTCTCAGCCTTTCCTCCTCACAGAGATACTCCAGACTCCTCAGCATCTTTGTAGCCTCCACTGGACTCTCTCCAACAGTTCCCTGTCTCTCTTGTACTGGGGAAGAACAGAGGCCTGGATTAAGATGCTGTTTGACATGTCATTGTGAAATTATTTGAGTATGGATTCATGGACAGGATTATTTGGGTACCTGTTTAAGGCTTTCGTGATTTCCTCACCATCTTGTTCCAAGTGGGTTTTTCTGCTCATTGTCTTTGTTTCCTGGGAGGTGCAAAACACTTTGAAGGCTTATCTTATCTCTGGTAGTGTGAGAGCAGTTGATCAGATGCTGATCTCTGCAAGAGCTGAGCAGGAACTGATCAGGAGGTGATCAGGAGCTGATTTCTGCAGGGTGTTTTAAAGATGATCAGGACAAAGACTATGCTACAGGAGGGCGATGACCCAGCTTGTCTTTCCAAGTGTTACTACTCCCAAGGTTTCCATCATTAATGTCTGACCAACTACACTGTTTGCTTTCATTTTTGCTCAGCAGAAGCTGAGAATTCAGAGAAAATGCTCCCTGGGCATCACTTGCTGGAATATTCTGCTGCTTATTTCTCCTGATTGCAGATCCAGGATACCTACCACAGCTGTAACTGGGGCAAGTATCTTTGGTTTGCACACTACCCTGATTTGCTTACTCCATGAGCAATCTTTTTTTTTCTTTCTATTTCCAATAGATTTCCCCCTACTTTCTCAAGCACAAGGTAATTTCAAACCCAGCTTTTGCTCAGCTGACACAAATGTAATCGATGAGGGGGAATACAACTAAATATAAACATTTCCTTGATCAGGAACAACCAGATGGACAATGGTGTCAGCCATAAAACTCTGAGTGAAATTGGGCTGGCACTGGCTGACCCTGCCTGTAATCTTTGTTCTTCTGTATTGGGCTTAATGTCAATAGGTTAGTCATGGTGACATCCTTCAGCCTGGAGAATTGAGGGCACTAGGCATTGTCTTCCCTGGCCACAAACAAACTAACAACTTCAAATGCCTCTTAACCTTCATCTCCATGAGCTTCAAAGGATCAGCATGAGATGAATCTTCATCCCTCACAGCAGCAGAAATCCAAGGACAATATAATCAGTGGGCTCTGGGGATGTGCCTCTTCTTCTGAAAATGTCTTCTTTTATTCGACTTCCCTTAAGAGGGAAGGAGATGGGAAGGCAGTCAGGATTTTGGTGTGGACCCTTCTTTCCTGCAGCTCTTGGTACCTCTGATAAAGCAGATGTAAAACACTGGTGGTGCCCAAGGGGTTAGAGGAAGCACAGGAGCTGCTCTGAGTCACCAGCTGCCCAGACACCTCAGTTTGATGTCCCTGTGGTATTAACTGGGGATGGGTCAGTTGTAGCAAACCCTGCTTCTGTCCGTGGCTCCTCTGAGCTTCACCAATGCCAGGGACAAACCCCAATAGCCAAGATCTTCCCTTGGATGTTTGGTTGAGTTGTCCAAAGCAAGGTGAGATGAATATTTTTCTCCTCTAAGATCATCCAGTCCAATCATAGAATTACAGAATGGTTTAGTTTGGAAGTGATCTCAAAGCTCATCCAATTCCAACCACCCCGCCATAGGCAGGGACACCTCCCACTAGAACAGGTCACTCAAGGCCTCATCCAACCTGGCCTTGAACACCTCCAGGGAGGGAGCAGCCACAACCTCCCTGGGCAACCTGTGCCAGTGTTTCACCATCCTCACTGGAAAGAACTTCTTCCTAACATCCAGTTTAAATCTCCCCTCTGCCAGTTCAAACCCATTACTCCTCATCCTATCACCACAAAACCTTGCAAATAGTCCCTCCCTGCCCTTCCTGTAGGCTGCCTTCAGATACTGGAAGGCACTACAAGTTCTCCTCCAAGCCTTCTTTTCTCCAGGCTGAAGAGCCCCAACTCTCTCAGCCTGTCCTCATAGCAGAGCTGCTGCAGTCCTCTGATCATCTTTGTGGCCTCCTCTGGACTCGCTCCAATAGTTCCATGTCCCTCTTGTGCTGGGGGCTCCAGAACTGCACACAGGACTCCAGGTGGGGTCTCACGAGAACAGAGTAAAGGGGGAGAATCACCTCTCTTGCTCTGCTGGCAATGCTTCTTTTGCTGCAGCCCAGGACACTGTTGGCTGGCTGGGCCATCATCTACCCAACACTGCCATGGCCATTAAACCATGTCTCAAAGTGGCATGTTCACACATTTCTTGAACACCTCCAGGGATGACAACTCCACCACCTCCTTGGGCAACCTATTGGAATGCCTGAGGGGTTTGGAGCAGCTTTGGAGCTGCTTTTGCTTTTGGAGTAGCACAGACTGGCACTCCCAGCATCACAGCTGATGCAGCAGCCCGCACAGGCTTTGCTATCCTTTTTTTTTTTTTTTTTTTCCTTTCTGTTTGAGGCAGAGGACAGAAGGACAACCCAGATTCCAGAGCCTGTTTGATAAGGTGCCACGGCTGGAGCTAAGCAGGTGGCAGGGTGAAGTATAAAAGGCTTGCTAAACAAAGCAGTTTTATTTCCTGCTTTGTGCCTGCAGGGGAGGAATTCTGAAAGCAAAGCAGAAACCTGACAGCCAAAAGCATCCAGAATTCAGATTTGGGCTCTCTTATTGTCCTCTCACAAAGCAATGCAGATTAATTACAATTTGCAAATAATAGAAGGGTTTGCCACGATGGAGTGTTTAAAAAACATAACGAGGGGCAAAATGGTTTCATTATGCTTTTAAAAACTGGTTTCTGAATCTGGCTGAAAGGTCCTTGAAAGGGACCTACAAGAAACCCAGGAAGGGACTTTTTACAAGGGCTTGTAGTGATAGGGTGAGAGGGAACAGATTGAAGCTTGAGGAGGGGAGATTTAGGCTGGAGATAAGGAAGAAATTCTTTCCAGTAAGGGTGGTGAGGCACTGGAAGGTTGTGGAAGGCTGGCCAGGGAGGTTGTGGATGCCCTCTCCCTAGAGGTGTTCAAGGCCAGGCTGGATGAGGCCTTGAGCAACCTGAGCTACTGAGAGGTGTCCCTGCCTGCGGCAGGTGGTTGGAACTACATGGATCTTCAAGGTTCTTTCCAACCAAAACCATTCTATGAATCTATGAACTGTCTTCATCCTCTTGACTCCCCTGTGTAGCCTGCAAGCAGGACAGCTCAGCTGGAGCATAGAGCTTTGATCCAAGCCAACATGAAGTGAAGCAAATGACAGCAGCTTCATTTTCCTGAGAGGAAATGAGTTCTTGCTGAGAATGCTGAGTGTTGGAGCAGTGGGCATGAGTTTGAGGGGACTCCACACTGGAGGATCCAGTGCCATGATCTCAAGACTTTGCTTCATCTCCTTTCATGACAACTTGTCATGAGTTAGCCACCGGAGGAGTGCCAGAGGCTGTGCATGAAGCCCTCTGCCTTCACAAAGGGAAGTGAAAGAGAAGAAAGGAGAGAGATTGATGAGGTCAGAAAGAAACTCCACCAGCTGGGATGGAAAGAAGAAAAATCCTATGAAAGAGAGACAAAAAGACACAAACCAACATGGAACCCAACCCCCGACAGAACTTAGGGCACCATTTCATTTCATTTGTCCCATTGATGCTGGCAGCAGGCACCGGGCAAGTCCCAGCCTGGACTCAGCAGAGATGGGAATCAGATTCAGGAGCTGGGATCTGGAACTGGATTCAGGAAGATAAGAATGGGAATGGAAGGCAAAAGGGACAAGGTCCTGCTTGGACATCATCCCAGGAAGAAGGGGCTCGGCCCTGGGAATCCCTCAGCTTGCTCCTGAAGATGCCATCCATGGGCTGCAATCCCTTGTTGGGCACTTGAGGCTCACCTGTCCTAGCTGCTCCTCCCCACAGGTGCCAGCTCTGCCTTGCTGTCCCCCAACATGTGGCACAAGCTTTGTCAGTGCTCCTGGTGTGCAGAGGAGCAAGCCTAAGGCACAACCTTTCTGTAGCTAGCCCTTGGCAGGAATTCTGCCCATCAGCTTCTTCCTGCTAGAAGCAGCCCCTGGCTGTGCCAAGCTGCCCTGAACTTCAGCAAGTGCCTCACTGAGCAGAGCCTGAGCTGGAAAGTCACAGAATTGGTTCTGGTCTGACTCAGATCAGGACACAGCCACGTCCAAAACCTATTGGCTGCACTGTGGTCTCTGGTGCTGGAACCTTTCTGCTTAAGCAATAAGCACCCCTTGCATTTCTGCAATGAATGAAGTTAGTTTGAACCTGAAATGTCACTTATTTGCTTTCCTATTTTCATAGGTGATTTCACTAAGCAGCAGCAGTTGCTAATCCCACGTTCACACGGCTAGAAGGTCAAAGTTGGTCAGTGAGCCAAGAAATACCATATCAGGGTTTCTTTCCTCTCCAATTGAAAGAGGTATAAATTGTGGAATTAGTGTATTGATTGAAGGCTACAACTTCAAGCAATCAGTTTGTGGGTTTGTTTTTTTTTTTTTCCCTGCCTTGACAAGATTATTTTATCCTACTTTTCTTTTTATTATTATGTGTTGTATTTGAGTCATCCTTCAGGCAGATGAAGTGACAGCTTGATTTAACTCAATAAAATCCACCAGTTAGGAAACCTACTGAGCCGAACAAAAGCTGCAAACGACAGCGAGGGGAAGGTGCACAGGCAGTGTAAGCAAGCACAGCCTGCTCCAAGAGGACAAGATTAACTGAAATTATGCCCTAATCAATGCATTTCTATGGAAACTTGGGAGGAACTGGGGAGACCTTCATGCTGGGCCAGTGAACGGCAACTGCTGGCTTTCCTCTAAAGCAGGAAAGATGTCATTTCTGCCACGAAGCACTGAAAACGATGTTCCAGCATAGCTGTGGCTGTGTGTGAGCACAAAAAGTTGGGTTAAGCTGTTTTACCTCTGCTGGTTTTCTTCTAAGCAGGGAAAAATGGAATTTCTGATATGGATGTGCTGGAAGGTGTCCAGAGAATGGCCATGAGGATGATCAGAGGGCTGGAGCACCTCACCTATGATGACAGATTGAGAGAATCGGAGTTGTACAGTTTGGAGAAGAGAAGGCTACAAGCAGACCTTATTGTGGCCTTCCAGTATCTGCAAGGGGCTACAAGAAAGCTGGTGAGGGACTTTTTAGGGTGTCAGGTAGAGATAGAACTGGGGAGGAATGGATTTGAGGCAGAGGAGAGGAGACTTAGATTAGATGTTAGGAAGAAGTTCTTCACCATGAAGATGGTGGAACAGGTTGCCCAGGGAGGGGGTGGAATCCCCATCCCTGGATGTTTTTAAGGTCAGGCTGGATGTGGCTCTGGGCAACCTGATCTAGTGAAAGATGTCCCTGCCCATGAGAGGGAGTTGGAACTGGCTGATCCTTGAGGTCCCTTCCAACCTTGACAGTTCTGTGATTCTGTCACAGAGAACTGAAAACAATGCTCAGCACAGCTGCGGTTGTGTGTGAGCACAAAATGTTGGGTTAAGTTGTTTTACCCCTACTGGCTTTCCTCTCAAGAAGGAAAGATGAAATTTCTGCCATGGAGGTCTGAAAACTTCCTTCCAGTGTAGCTGTGGTTTTGTGTGAGCACAAAAAGTTGGGGTATAGAATTGGCTTCACAGTATGGTTTGTGTTGGAAGGGATCTCGAAGATCCATCTAGTTCCAACCTCCCCTGCCATTGGCAGGGACAACTTCCAATAGCCCAGGTTGCTCGAGTGCTCAAGACCTCATCCAACCTGCCCTTGAACACCTCCAGGAAGGGGGCATCCACAACATCTCTGGGCAACCTGTTCCAGTGTCTCACCACACTTATGCTGTTTTTCTTACAGATGTGAAAGATTTATTTTTTTTTTTATGGGAAGGTGATAATTGTGTGGTAATTAAGACAATAGAACAAGAGGAAATGGCCTGAAATTCTGCCAGAGGAGGTTTAGGTTGGACATGAGGAACAATTTCTTTGCTGCAAGAGCGGTCAGGCATTGGAACAGGCTGCCCAGGGAGGTGGTGGAGTCACCATCGCTGGAGATGTTCAAGAAAAGCCTGAACATGGCACTTTGGGATATAGTTTAGTGGCTATAGTGGTGTTGGGTTGATGATTAGACTTGATGAACTTACAAGTCTTTTCCAACCCAAACAGTCCTGTGATTGTATGGGGCTGTTCAACCTGGAGAAGAGAAGGTTTCAGGGAGATCTTAGAGCTGCATTTCAGAGTCTGAAGGGGACCTGTAGGACAGCTGGGGAGGGGCTGTTGAACCTGGAGAAAAGAAGGCTCCAGGGAGACCTTAGAGCTGCATTTCAGAGTCTGAAGGGGACCTGCAGGACAGCTGGGGAGGGGCTGTTCAGCCTGGAGAAAAGAAGGCTCCAGGGAGATCTTAGAGCTGCATTTCAGAGTCTGAAGGGGACCTGCAGGAAGGCTGGGGAGGGGCTGTTTAGAAGGGCCTGTGTGGATAGGATGAGGGGCAGTAGTTTGAAACTGGAGCAGGGGAGATTTAGGTCAGACATTAGGAGAAAGTTTTCCACAATGAAGTTGTGACTGGAACAAGTTGCCCAGAGACACTGGAACAAGTTGCCCAGAGATATGGTGGAGAACCCATGCTTGGAATCATTGAAGGTCAAACTTGATGAGGTCTTGAGCAGCTTGATCTAGTTGGAGGTGTCCCTGCTGACTGCAGGGGGGATTGGACAAAATGACCTTTGAGGGTCCCTTCCAATCCAATGAATTCTGTATGAATCCTGGTTTCAGTCGTTTCTGTGGAGATTAACAGCTTGGCTCTTGTGTCCATTGCCTGTGTGCTGCTGCTGAAGCTGCTGAGATGCTGAGTGCAAGTACAGCAGCTTGATGGTTCTCTACTCCAGCTGGGAAGTCAATGTATGCAGCAACAGAAATCTGAGTTGTTGTACCTTGTCCTATTCTGGAAGGTCTCTGAGGCCACTTAGACTGCCCTCAGCAACTGGCCTTGATTTCCTCTGGGACCTGTTACTGTTTGATTATTGTTTTTCCCTTAAAGAACTTCAGCCAGAAGCAGGAAAACACAATTCTGACCATGAAGAGGTCACCAGTGTTTTAATCTGAAGGAAGTGGGATTGTTTAGTCTAGAGAAGAGGAAGCTGAGGGGAGACCTCATTGCTTTCTACAAATCCCAGGTGGGGGTTGGCCTCTTCTCCCTCATATCAGGTGATAGAATGAGAGGAAATGGACTGAAATTGTGCCAGGGGAGGTTTAGGTTGGAGACGAGGAACAATTTCTTTGCTACAAGAGTGGTCAGGCATGGAAACAGGCTGCTCAGGGAGGTAGTGGAGTCCCCATCCCTGGAGGTGTTCAAGAAATGTGTGGGCATGGCACTGTGGGACATGATTTAATGGTGTTGGGCTGATGGTTGGAGTTGATGATCTTAGAGGCCTCTTCCAACAGAAACAATTGGTTTGAAATTGTAGCAGGGTAGATCTAGGTTGGACAACTGAACCTTTGAGAGATTTAAACTGGAGATTAAGAAGAAATTCTTTCCAGTGAGAGTGGTGAGACACTGGAACAGGTTGTCCAGGGAGGTCATGGATGACCCTTCCCTGGAGGTCTTCAAGGCCAGGCTGGATGAGGCTTTGAGCACACTGGGCTAGTGGGACGTATCACAGTATCACAGTANAGACAGCAATAAAGTCTGCCCTGAGCCTCCTCTTCACCAGGCTAAACAATCCCAGCTCCCTCAGCCTCTCCTCATAGGGCTTGTACTCAAGGCCTCTCACCAGCCTCGTTGCCCTTCTCTGGACACTTTCAAGTACCTCAACGTGTCCCTGACCATGGCAGGGAGTTGGAACTGGATGATCTTTAAGGTCCCTTCCAACCCAACCCATTCTGCGATTCTGTGATATTTTGTAGGTGTGCAGCCTGCAGTGGCCCCTGTTTGCTTTTAAAGTTACACCTCACAGTATATAAATAAATCTCAAACTCTCACCTTTAAAGGCTCTTCCCATGACTAATAACAACAATTGCAGCCCAACACTAACGTACTTTGCCTGGCTCCATCCAAATGCTGTCTGGATTCACACTTTTCCTGCCCATTCCATTTAAGTTCCCATCATTAAGGTGATGTTAAAGCAGGAAAAGGACAACTCCCACTTAAGGTTTTCATGTGAAAGCCCAGGCTGCTGCCTGATTATTGCCAAAAACCACGGGTTGGAACTTTCAGAGGAGCCAAGACCAGGCATTAACATTCATTAACGTGTGGGTAATTTCTCCCACCCAACATTTCTTTACCATTTGAAGTTGTTTTCATCTTTCCTGAGGAAGCCCATATGTTGTCATGATCTCCATAAACCGCAGTTTGGGAAATGACTTGTTTAAATTTAAGGAAAAGAGGTTGTTGATAAGTATAGTTTTCTAATACTCTTCCTCAGCTGTCATTTACTTTGACTAAATTTATTTAAACCACCTTAACCTTTCAGAGAAAGGCCAGGAGATGTTTAAAAGAATAATATGTGTCTGACATTTTGGTTTACCAAAAGGACACCATCATAATTCTGTAGTGCCTCTGTTCAAAATAAGCTAAGAAAAGGGAAAGTAAAAATCTCTCTCTTTTTCTTTTTCTTTTTTTTTTTTTAATCCCTTTTCTGCTTAATTTTGAAGGAATGGATGGAAATTTGATGGATAGTTGCATTAGGGAGTGACCTGCAAAGGTAATCACCAAAGGCATTGATTTGTCACTGCAACAGCATGTGCTGAGCTGCTTCCACTGCCAGGTAGTCTTTCCTTCTAATAAACATTTGAATGTTTTAGTGTTCAAACATGTTCTTTCTGGTATTGACCACTGACTTTGGGGTGATGGAGAAGGGCAAAGGAGCTGGTGAGGGGTTTGGAGAGCATGTCTTATGAGGAGAGGTTGAGTAACATGGGATGGTTTAGCCTGAAGAAAAGGTGGCTGAAAGGAGCCCTCATTGTTTTCTACAAATCCCTGAAGAGAGGTTGCAGTGAGGTGGGGGGTGGTCTCTTTTCACTAGTATCAGGAGATAGAATGAGAGGAAATGACCTGAAGTTGTGCCAGGGAGGTTTAGGTTGGAGATGAGGAACAATTTCTTTGCTGTGAGAGTGGTCAGGCATTGGAACAGGCTGCTCAGGCAGGCGGTGGAATATTGAAGAAAAGCACAAACACGGCAAATATTTTAGTGGCTGTAGTGGTGTTGGGTAGATGGTTGGACTTGATGAATTTAGGCAACAGGTGCAAACTGGAAACCAGGAGGTTCCACTTGAAAATTAGGAGAAAACTGTTCTGTGGGAGGGTGCTGGAGCCCTGGAGCAGGCTGCCCAGAGAAGTTGTGGAGTCTCCTTCTTTGGAGAACTTCCAAACCCAGCTGGCCATTGTGATCCTGAGCAAGATGCTGTGGGTGCCCCTGCTTTAGCAGGGGGGTTGGAGAGAATGTCCCTTCCACCCCCCACCATGCTGGGATTCTGTGGTTGGTTGTTTTCATTTTTAGAAGTGAGTAGATGGTGGTGATGGGTATTAGCATGTGAATAATCAGGGAGATATTGCCTGAATTGATGCTTCATTGTTGTCTTCTTGGTGCCATGAACTCGCTGAGCCCTGCTGCTCCACAGGCTCAGCTTGCTCGTTGTGTTTTGATTGTTTTGTATTTCTTGGGGAGAGATTTTATTTTTTTTCATTTCTTTCTAACATTCAAAAGGCACAGTGATGTCAAAGCCCATATATCCTGTCCCACACTGGCACTCACATTATTAGTATTATTTAATTTCTTCAATAAGACTGCAGTAATGAATTCCTTTGTGGGCTGAACACTTCATGATGTTCAAGTTTTCTTCTCTCTTCCTGGATGGAACAATAATCCTGCTCTGCAGCAGATCCCTGGCCAGCAGATGTTGCTTTTGATGGACATCTCATTTGGTAGTGAAGTGAAACTTGATCAGATGTTCTAACCTTTCCTCTAACAATCACAGATCACAGAGGGGCCCATAAAGACCTTAGAGCAGCCTTCCAGTACATGAAGGAGTACAGGAGAGCTGGGGAGGGAGTTTTGACAAGGGCTTGTAGTGATAGGGCAAGGGGCAATGGCTTCAAGCTGGAAAAGGGGAGATTTAGAATAGAGATTAGGAAGAAATTCTTTCCAGTGAGACACTGGAATAGGTTGCCCAGGAGGTTGTGGACAGTCACTCCCTGGACATGCTGGAGGCCAGGTTGGATGGGACCTTGATCAACCTCATCTAGAGGGAGGTGTCTTTGTCCATGACAGGGATTTGGAAGCAGATGATCTTCAAGGTCCCTTCTAATCCAAACCATCTTATGAATTGTTTCAGTTGGAACAGATGTCTAAGATCAAGTCCCACCATCAGCAAGACCACCATAGCCATTAAACCATGTCCCAAAATGACATATTCACACATCTCTTGAACACCTCAGAAGCACAAAATAACACAATTTGTAACTGTCACAAAAAATGAGTTGCAACATCCCCTATCTGTGTTTTTGCTCTCTCTCTTATGTACTGATATATTAATTTGTGGGGGGCCACCAAGGACATCTAGGGTTGGTGCACTTGCCATTTGAGGACAGGACAGGAGAGCCTGGCTAGGAGGATAGGCTGGGAGAGACATCTCCATCTGTGGAAGTTTTCAAGATCGGACTGGCTGAAGCCCTGACCTGGCCTTGTCCCTCATCTGCCTTTCAGCAGGAGTTGGACTTGGTGACCTGAGGTCTCTTCCAACTTAGATTATCCCATGATGCTCATTTATTGTTTAGAGTATATAGATGAGCACACTGATTGTGTTTGACAACAGGCATAGAAAAGTTGTATTTTTGGGACTGATGACTTTGGAAAGAGGTTTGGATGCCTCAGGTATGTCTGAGCTTTACAGCTGGGTCTGCATAGGGCAGACAAAATTAAACTCCTGGAGCCCTGAGTTACGAAGGAGCAATGGTGTAGGTTAGCTCAAACAGTTTAGTTCTGGGTGCTCATAGGTTCACAGAATTCCAGCATTGGAATTGGGGTTGGGGTTGGAGGGAACCTCTGGAGATCATCCAGTCCACCCCCCCCCGCTAAAGCAGGAACACCCACAGCAGCTTGAACAGCATAACAATGGTCAGCTGGGTTTGGAAGCTCTCCAGAGAAGGAGGCTCCACAACCTCTCTGGACAGCCTGCTCCAGGGCTCCAGCATGCTCACACCAAACAACTTTGTCCTCATCTGCAGAGGGATACTGTGGCTTCCAGTTTGTGCACTTAGCCCCTTGTCCTGTCACTGGGCATCCCATCCTCTTGCCCCCTCACATGTCCTTTAGCTCTTGTTGAGCATTGAGCAGATCCCTTCTCAGGCTGCTCTTCTCCAGACTAAGCAGCCCCAGGTCTCTCATTCTTTCTTCCTCACAGAGATGCTTCAGGTTCCTCAGCATCTTTCCAGTCTCCATTAGACTCTCTCCAGTAGTTTCCTGTCTCTTGAATTGGGGAGCCCAGAACTGGACCCAAAACTCCAGATGTGGTCTCACCAGGGCAGAGTAGAGGGGGAGAACAATCTCCCTTGACCTGCTGCCCACAGTCTTTTTCATACATCCTAAGATACCATTTGCCTTCTTGGCCATGAGGACACATTGTTGACTCCTGAGGAATTTGTTGTCTACCAGCTATCTCAGCTCCTTTTCCACAGAGAAGTTAGAAGAAGATTTTGTACTGTTTTTATTAAAAATTGGAGACGTTTGCTGAGCTGGAGATTGCAAACAGGACCATGATTCCCACGTGTAACTTGGCTGTCATTTTGATTGCCCCTGGTCATTTGTGGGTGTAAAAGGAGCTGCTCCAAGGCTTTGGATTTATTGAGACAGATAATTTACACGGTGATGTGCCATGCCCTTGTCCATCCTCTTGTTTTATGCTATGTGGCCAGAGTGCATAAATAACCTTATCTGAGATGTGCTTCAGCCCTGGGCTTGTAGACTTTGAGGTGTTTGTTTTCCAGTGATTAAAACCGGTTTGTTTGGGTTTTTTTTTAACCTCCTTCTCACCATACCAAGATGGAAAACAAACCCAAACCTTTTTATGTGCTCATCACTGACAGGAAAGTCTAGAAAGTAGATTTCTTACCTATAGTGGCTGTCTGCTGTTCTTCTAACAGAGCCAATGTTGTTTTCTTCATTTCAAGGACCTGGTACCATGTTCCAGTATCAAAGGGTGACTACAAAGACAATGGAGACTCCCTTTTTATGAGGAGTCTCACAGAAAAGACAAAGGGTGGTGGGTGCAAGTTACTCCTGGGAAGATTCCAGTTGGAATCCAGAAGCAAATGTTTCATCATGAGAACAGCTGGACATTGGAGTCATCTCCCGAAGGGAGCAGCAGATTCTCCTACATTGGGCAATTTTAGGACTCAGGTTGACAGGTTGCTGGGCCATCTCATTTCAACTAGACTATCACCTAGAAAGGTTGGACCAGATGGTCTTTGAGGTCACTTCCAACCTGGCATTCTGGGATTCTGTGACCTGGCTGGGCTGCTCCTTGAAGGGAAGAACTGGCAGCTGACAACAAGACAGCTTGCCATGCCCCTACCATAGAATCATAGAATACCATAGAATCATAGAATAGGCCCACACCTTGAGTACTGTGTCCAGTTCTGGGCCCCTCCATTTAAGATGCTGAGGTGCTTGAAGGTGTCCAGAGAAGGGCACCAAGGCTGGGGAGGGGCCTGGAGCACAGCCCTGTGAGGAGAGGCTGAGGGAGCTGGGGGTGTGCAGCCTGCAGAAGAGGAGGCTCAGGGCAGACCTCATTGCTCTCTACAACTACCTGAAGGGAGGTTGTAGCCAGGTGGGGTTGGGCTCTTCTNCAATATCCAATCTAACCCTCCCCTGGCATATTTTCATGCTGTACCTTCATGACACCAAAGCTGCAGACAACCCTGCAGAGCTTTTCATGACACATCTTGAAAATGCCACACAAAAGTGTCAGGAAAAAAAGGAAAGCATGGGGTGCCCATGGGATGCCAAGGATCCGTGATGAGGTGCAGGGATGGAGCTCATGCTGATGGATGCAGCTTCCAGAGGTCAGATGACTGAGTCAGGTTCAATAGCCTAGGTATTATCAAACTTCTGTTTCAAAGGTATTGAGGTATGAAGATGACAAAGTGTGGAGATGTCTGCTAGCCTGGAGACACCTCAGTTAATGTCTAGGTTGGGTTTTTTTTGTTTTTTTTTTTTTTCTTACTGCCTGAGATTTTCTCTCTAAAAAAAATAATGAACTTTAGGAAATGTCACTTTTGCTAACAGAAATTACTGCTGGAACACCTGAAGATGAATATTAAACACAAAGAGGGAGGCAAAAAGAATATCTTCATTTAAATAATGCTGAGGTTGTGACACAAAGTGACAAAAGTAGGGGAATGCAGAGTCACAGCTGACACTGTCCTTAAGTCACATGGTGTTGGGGAAGGCTGGGAGGGCAAAGGTGCAACCCCAGGTGTGGTTTCCAGTTTGAAGACTTTGATTTCTGTAATTCTGTATCCATGCATTAATATCTTGTAAAGATTTTTCTTTTTAAATCCTCCTGTTTAACAGAAGAAAATGTTTTTGGCAGAAATTATCAATGGATGTGGCAGTTGGTGCCATGATTTACTTGATTAGATGGGTTTAAACTGGCAGAGGGGAGATTTAGACTGGATGTTAGGAGGAAGTTCCTTCCAGTGAGGGTGGTGAGACACTGGCACAGGTTGCCCAGGGAGGTTGTGGCTGCTCCCTCCCTGGAGGTGTTCAAGGCCAGGTTGGACGAGGCCTTGAGTGACCTGTTCTAGTGGGAGGTGTCCCTGCCTATGGCAGGGGGTTGGAACTAGATGATCCTTGAGGTCCCTTCCAACCTTACCATTCTATGGTGTTGGGTGATAGGTTGGGTGCCAAAGGTACTTTCCAACCTGATTGATTCTGTGATTCTGTGATTCTATTTTAAGCCATTTATAGATTTAGAGATTCATAGAACAGGTCAGGCTGGAAGGAACCTTCAAGATCATCTAGTTCCAACCTCCTTGTCATATGCAGAGATATCTTGCACTAGCCCAGGTTGCTCAAGGCCTCATGCAACCTGTCCTTGAACACTACCAGGGAGGGGGCATCCACAACCTCCCTGGGCAACCTGTGTCAGTGTCTCACTGCATTCACTGCAAAGAATTCCTTCCTGATTTAGAACCATTGTTAACGGCCATGGTGGTGTTGGCTTGATAGTTGGATTCTATGACCTTATAGGTCTTTTCCAACCCAAACAATTCTATGGTTCCATGCATGGTAGGTCTTTGAAACAGCTATAGGGCATGGACTGTACAGTGATGGACTGATGGAGGTTGGAGCCAGGTGGGGCACTGTGTTCTCCCATGAAACAACCACAGAAGAAGAGGCAACAGCCTCAGGTTGCATTAGGTTGAGGGTTAGGTTGGACATGAGGAACAATTTCTTCCCAAAAAAGGTGGTCTAGGCATGGCCCAGGCTGCCCAAAGCAGTGATAGAGTCCTCATCCCTGGAGGGGTTTCAAAGCTGTGGAGATGTGGTGCTGAGAGACATGGTTTGGTGGTGACCTGGCGGTGCTGGGTAAATGATCTTCAAGTTTTCTTCCAACCAAAATGATTCCATGGTTCTGTGATTCCATCAGTCCCCATGCAGCAGCCTGGCCATTTGGACATCACAGCTGATGCTGTCTTTTGGTCCTCTTGTAGCAAAGTGATGCAAAAGCTCCAAAGGATAAAGGGAAAAAGAAATCTTTGCTCCATCCCTGCCCTTGTGTGGTGGTTCATGGCTGTGAATGCCATGCACAGAGACCAGCTCCTGTGGGTGCTGCTCTTGTAACCATTCCTTATTGTCCTGCAGCCCTCAGTGTGATGTTAAATACAAGGAATCTTAAACCATCCCTGATACTATCAGAACATAGAATCACAGAATCATAGAATGGTAAGGTTGGAAGATCATCTAGTTCCAACCCCCTGCCATAGGCAGGGACACCTCCCACTAGCACAGGTCACTCAAGGCCTCCTCCAACCTGGCCTTGAACACCTCCAGGGAGGGAGCAGCCACAACCTCCCTGGGCAACCTGTGCCAGTGTCTCACCACCCTCACTGCAAACAACTTCCTCCTAACATCCAGTCTAAATCTCCCCTCTGCCAGTTTAAACCCATTGCCCCTTGTCTTGTCATTGCAAGACCTTGTAGATAGTCCCTCCCCAGCCTTCCTGTAGGTCCCCTTCAGATACTGGAAGGCTACTCCAAGGTCTCCTGGAAGCCTTCTCTTCTCCAGGCTGCAGAGCCCCAACTCTCGCAGCCCATCCTCATAGCAGAGCTGTTGCAGCCCTCTGAGCATCTTTGTGGTCCTCCTCTGGACCTGCTCCAACAGTTCCATGTCCTTCCTGTGCTGGGGGCTCCAGAACTGCACACAATACTCCAGTTCAATTTGTCTGGAAAAGATCTTTAAGATCAACAAGTCCAATCACTAGATCATTGAGTCCAACCACTAGGTCATTGAGTCTAGTCATTAGATTATCAAGTCCAACCCTTAATAGAGTATAGTTAGCCTACAAGTCAATGGAGTAAACTTCTCTGATGTCACCAGAGCTAATCATATTGTTCCAAGCTGGGTTTGGGTGGCACTGCAATAGTACCACTGAAGGAAGGGATCTTAAAGATCATCTAGTTCCAACCCCTCTGCCATGGCCAGAGACAATTAGATCCAATGGTTGGACTTGATGTTCATAGAGGTTGTTGCCAACTGAAACAACTTTATGGTTCTATGATCCCATGATCTTCCAGTAGACCAGGTTACTCAAACTCCTGCCCAGCCTGGCTTTGAGAAGAGTAGCATTGAACTTCACAAGCTGATGGGCAAGAGGTAAAGAACAATCTAAAGATGAATTTTAACAAGTGAGATGGGTTGGTTGTTAGGAGCAACCTCTAGGAAGAGACAGTCCCAGCTGTCCTGGCTAAATGCTGCCTCAGATGTTTAAGGATTAACTTTGTTGGATAAGTTTCTCAGAACATCTTTGTCCTATTGTGTGTTCATGGCATCATTAAAGGTGGAAAAGATCATCAAGCCCAACCNTAGTTCATAGTACTGAACAGAGCAATTGGAGAAACAGCATCTCATGGTACATGGAGCAGGGAATGAGGATGGTGGAACCTCTCCATCAGCCAGTCAAGGGACATCACTGTGCTTCAGGAGCTGTCCATGCCTGAGATCATTATTCATTCTCCATCTCCATGGGGCTCTGTCTTCATGCTCAAGTAGCTGTATGATGGCATTTTGCCACCTTTGGTGGCATTTAAAGAGAAATCTGGGCTAGAATTTGTAATAATCTGAATTTTCAGTAATAATATTTTTTTTTAATTTGATAATTGAGAATGTAAAATCCTGACAGCAAGGAGGAGAGGGATCTCTGTGTCACAGTTTGTGCCCAGCCACCATCACCTGATGGGGTTTTTTTGCATTGTTTTGAGCTGAATATTACAAACCTTCTAAAGGGGGGCAGGTCCACCTTCACTTGCTGTGATGCTCCATCAGGTGCCTGGTGTCACATCCCTTGTATGACAAACATTTGATGTGACACTTGTGCACCCAGGTTGCTCCAGAGATATTTTTATAGGTCAGACTAAATATCACACATCCAGCCCTTCAGTCAGGTAGTGAAGCTGGCTGTGATTGCAGCTAATGGTCTTAGAAGTTGCCATGGTTCCTGGTAAACAGCATCCTGGGGCTTCTGCTCCAGTCTTTGTTGGAGCAAAGAGGCAGGGACATCAAGTGAGTTGGTGCCAGCATTAACTCCAGGTTTCTCTTGACAATCAGCTAATCCAACTGATTAGCTGATTTCTCTTTCATTCTCCCTGTTGGAAGCTCACCTGGTACCCAGCTATCCTGACAGTTCAGCTGTGCCCAGCTTGCCCAGCTGTGATCCTACAAACCTCCTCATCCTCTGTAAAGCTCTCATGGGTCTGTGTTGCCTGAACTGCTTGTCCCCAGGCAGGTGTTTTGGGGAAAGATTGAAAAAGGAATATATAAAATCATAGAGTAGTTTTGGTTGGAAGAAACCTTTAAGATCATCAAATCCAATCATTCACCTGGCACTACCAGGTCACCACTAAATCATGTCCCTCAGCACCACATCTCCTTTGAAACTCCTCCAGGCACTCCACCACTACCGTAGGCAACCTGTTCCAAGCCTTGACAGCCATTTCGGGGAAGAAATTCTTCCTCACATCTAACATCAACCTCCCCTGGTGCAATCTGAAGCCATTTCCTCTTGTCCTGTAGGAGAAATGGTGTTAGAAGTATTCTGTGGTAGCCAGGTCAAGGAGAGCATAAACAGAAGGGCTTTGGAAAAACTTACATGGTCTGGAAGGATCAGACAATTAGGAAGGATGTAGTAAATTAGAAAGGATGTAGTAATGTCAAATCTTATCTGATCTTGAAGTCTGGTTTTCACTTGGGAGACCTGATGGTGCTTCTGGTCTGTTTGGTGTACAGCTGGGCCGTGAATGCAATGAGAATCATGGAATCAGAGAACTTTAGAGATTGGAAGGGACCTCCAGGCATCCTTGAGTCTAACCCTCCTGCCAAGGCAGGATCCCCTAGAGTAGTTCACACAGGAATGCATTCAGGTGGGTTTGGAAAGTCTCCAGAGAAAGAGACTCCACAACCTCTCTGGGCAGCCTGCTCCAGGGCTCTGGCACCCTCACTGCAAAGAAGTTTCTCCTCATGTTGAGCTGAAACCTATAGTTCTATTTGTAGCCATTGCTCCTGGGATCTCACAACTCCAGGGCAGCCTGGGTGCCTGGCAGAGCTGAGCCACTTTTCTTTCCAGTTCTCATCCTGAAGCTATATCCTGAAACAAGGAACTGTAAAACAATTTGAAAGCTGGGATGAAGAGAATTTTAATTGTATAAAACTGGACAGATGGCCCCTCCCTGGAGGTGTTGAAGGCTAGGCTGGATGAGTCCTTGAGCAACCTGGTTGACCTGGTCTAGTGGAAGGTGTCCCTGACCATTCATGGGGGTTGGAGCTAGATGATTTTTGAGGTCACTTCCAACCCAAACCGTTCTGTGGTTCTGTGGTGTTTACTCACCTAGGCCACTCTCTGTGTGCTGTAGGTGGCTTTTATCTACAGCTGGCACCACAGGGACTCTGTCACAATGTGTGGCTGTGAACAGCTCTGTCTGAACACCTTAAATGCTGCTAATGTAGATGGAGAAAAACCCTATGTAGCAACCATTAAATTAGCACAAATGATTCTAACTACATTCAAGTGGCAGTTTGTGTTTTCATTAAGCTGAACAGGCTGCCCAGAGAGGTTGTGGAGTCTCCTTCTCTGGAGACCTTCCAAATCTGCCTGGCCATTGTGATGCTGGGCAAGCTGCTGTGGGTCCCCCTGCTTTAGCAAGGGTGTTGGATTGGATGATCTCCAGAGATCCCATCCAACCCCCACCATGCTGGGAAGCTTAGGTTGGACATGAGGAACAATTTTTTCCTCAAAAGGGTTGTCAAGACCTGGAACAGGCTACCCAGGGAGGTGGTGGAGTCACCAACCCTGGAGGTGTTTAAGAAATGTGTGGACATGGCATCTGGGGCTATGGTTTAATGGCCATGGTGTTCTTAGATTGATGGTTGGACTTGATCATCTTAGAGGGCTTTTCCACTTGGAACAATTCTTTGGTTCTTCCTCTTCAGGAGCTGTTTGCTTGCATCAGACTTCCCAAATTAACTGCATCCAGACCTCCTGTCAGCTGGAACTGATGTTTGCTTGCCCTCAAATTGTTTGAACAAAGCTCAGGAGAGGAGGCGGCTGTCTCCAGACTCCCTGTCTATGCCTTTTATCCACTCCTGACATCATTTATTGGAAATGAGAGGAATTGTTTCAGAACAAGCATCTCTGACAGCTTGGCAGGTTGATAGAGAGGTTTTCTGATTTCATCTCTCTTGTCTTGTTTTTTTTCAAGTGATGCCTCCCCACAACTTGCCAATCTCTCAAGTATCATCGATGTCATCATACCTGTGCTGAGGTAGCACTGTCCAGAACTGGCAGTGCAGGGAGGTCCTTTGATTCACTGGCATTTGTCTGATGCCTATTTATTCACTCAGGAAACCCCTAAAGGCTTTTAAAGTGACATCTAAGGTGAAGGATCTGGGGAAGAAGTCTTACAGGAACAGCTGAGTGAACTGGGGTTATTCAGCTTGGAGAACAGGGGGCTGAGGGGAGACCTCTCTAAAAATGCCTGAAAGGAGCTCAGAGCCCAGTGGTTGTTGGTCTCTTCTCCCTAGTATCAGATGCTAGAATGAGAGAAAATGCCCTGAAATTGTGCCTGAGGAGATTTAGGTTGGATATGAGGAAACATTTCTTTGCTACAGGAGGGGTCAGGCATGGGAATAGGCTGCCCAGAGAGGTGGTGGAGTCATTATCCCTGGAAGTGTTCAAGAAAAAGGGTACTGTGGGACATGGTTTAGTGGCCAGGGTGGTGTTGGGTTGATGGTTTGACTCGATGATCTTAGAGGGCTTTTCCAACCCAAAGAAGTCTATGATTCTAGAATTCTACCCAGAACACAGACAACATGAACTTTATTGAGCCTACGAAGGACCCCACCACGTATCCTGACATGACACAGGCACTGTACTGAGACCTGGGCCAACCATGGCATTTGGGATACAATCCTGCACCAGGGAATGAGGCACAATTCATAGAATCATTGAATGGTTTGGGTTGGAAGGGATCTTCAAGATTATTTAGTTCCAACCCCCTGCCACGGGCAGAGACACCTCCCACTAGCCCAGGTTGCTCAAGGCCCCATCCAACCTGGCCTTGAACACCTCCAGGGAGGGGACATCCGTGATCTCCCTGGGCGACTTGTTGCTGTGTCTCACCACCCTTCTCACAGCCATTCCTTTTCCCCACATCTGCTGATCTTATCCAGTATCTTGATCTATTACATAATCTCTGAGTTCTGGTCCACAGGCACATAACCACAGACTGGGTTGGGTTGGAAAGGACCTGAGAGTTCATCTAGTTCAGCCCTCCTGCAGTCAGCAGGGACATCTGCAACTATAACACATTGCTCAGAGCCCTGAACAACCTGCCCTGGAATGGTTCATGGGATGGGGCATCTACCACTGCTCTGGGTAACCTTAGCAGGGGTCTCACCACCATCAAAGTCATAGAATCCCAGACTGGTTTGGGTTGGAGTGAGCCTTTAAAGCTCATCTAGTCCAAATTCCCTGCATTCATCAGCCGCTATGTTGATCTGTTCTGGGCATGGATTCTTCTTGCCCTGCAACCACAGCAGAGATCACAGCATCTCAGTTTCACAGAATGGCAGAGGTTGAAAGGGACCTCTGGAGCTCATCAAGTCCAACATCCCTTCTAAGCCAGATTTACCTAGAGAAGGTCATACAGGAACACATTCAAGTGGGTTTGGAGTATCTCCAGAGAAGACGACTCCACCAACCTCTCTGGGCAGCCTGTTTCAGGGATCCAACATCCTTAAGTTAAAGAAGTTCCTCTTCATGTTTAGATGGAACTTCTTATACTCCAATTTGTGTCTGTTACCCCTTGCCCTGTTACTCTGCATCACTGAAAAAAGCCTGGTGCCATCCTCCTGCCACCCAGCCTTTAAGTATTGATCAACATTGATGAGATTCCTCCTCTTCTCCAGACCACAAAGCCCAAATTCTCTCAGTCTTTGCTTATCAGAGAAATGTTCCAGTCCCCTCAGCACGTGCAGAATGGATCTGCAGAAGCTTTTCCCCTCCCACTTCTGCCCAACCCTTCTCAGGTTCTTTCACCACAGGCATCAATACCTGAGCTTTTCCAACCATGAGAAATTAGACCTGGTAGCATTTTGCTATTTGAATGACCTACTCAGTGGAATTACAGCAGCAAACTAATCCTTTAGCAGAGATGGCTCTATCAATCTTGGGATTTTTCTAATGTGGAAGCTACTCAATTGCATCTCAGAAATCAGGGAGGTAATTACTCATGCAGACAGCACCAAATGAAAAAAAATAAAAAAAGAGGCGAGTTCTGCTGAGTATCCCTTTTAGAGCCAAGCGGTGGGAGAAGGAAAACAGCCTCTATAATCAGTCAAATTCTTCTGCTAATTTTTCAGGTGTTGAAGGCCCTGGTGAGGATACATGCCAGGAAAGTTAACAAAGCAAAGTGGCTCTAATAGAGGGGTTGGCCAGAGAAAAATGCCTCAGATTAGGCAAACTTGCTATTTTGGGTGTCTCTTCTCTCTGTTACAACTTCGTTGATTCAAATAAACCTGTTCTGGGAGAAATATGGTTTAGTGGCAGCGGTGTAGCAGTAGTGGCTTAGGAGCAGTGGTGGCATTGCAAGCTCTAGGCAAGTGGTTGCATTTGATCCTAGAATCACAGAAGCATAGAATCCTAGAATCATAGAATGGTAAGGTTGAAAGGGACCTCAAGGATCATCTAGTTCCAATCCCCTGCCATAGGCAGGGACACCTCCCACTAGCACAGGTCACTCAAGGCCTCGTCCAACCTGGCCTTGAACACCTCCAGGGAGGGAGCAGCCACAACCTCCCTGGGCAACCTGTGCCAGTGTCTCACCACCCTCACTG